>JAEQBH010000912.1:0-600000 GCA_016808115.1 Tetrastigma voinierianum | reverse complement strand
ATGTGACTTTTTCAGAGCTTCTGCCAATCGAGCTCCTTGCTCTCTCTTTTCTCTTCTTTTTCCTTGTGGGTTTTTTCTTTCTGAGGAGTAGAGAAATGTTTGTGCCGCTTGTCTATGAGGTACTAGGAACGGCTTCGTTGAATGTAATTCTCTGTATTTAACTATAACTCCCTTGACATAAAGAACAATTTTTTGTGAAACATGCGCTTTTTACGCCCAGACCTTTCCGAGCCGAGCTCCTTGCTTTATCATTATAATCTTACTTTTTGATCCATCACAATTTTAAGCAACCTAAAAATGAACAGAGAGACTGTTATTTAAAATCAGAACGTTGGATTCTTTACTAAAGACTACATTCCAAGGTCTTATTGGTAGAACCATTTGAGGTGTTCAGTGTTCCATGAGTGGAGCAGGGTCTTTCCTTCTTATGTCAGGAGTTCGTAGTTTCCAGGTTGAATTATGTGGGATACGATGTAAGGCCCTTCCCAATTAGGTCCCAGCTTCCCATGTGTGGGGTCATTCCTTGCTGGCAGACGCTTTTTTAGAACCAGGTTGCCAGGCTTGTAACTCTTGGGCTTGACCCTTTGGTCATAGTATATTGTTGTCTTTCTGTGATAATCCTCAATACGCTTTAAAAACTGCTCACGCTTTTCTTCTAGGAGATCCAGGTTTAGGCGAAGAACCTCTTCGTTGTGTTCGGTGCTTGTGAATTCAATCCTTGGTGACTTTAATCCGACCTCGACAGGACCTGCGCCGGTGCCAAAAGTAGGAGCGAATGGGGTTTCTGAGTTCTTGCGACTTCGCGCGTGATTACGTGTGCCCATAACACCTCGGGAATTACTCTACCCATTTTCTTTTAGATCTTCAATTTAGTCTTGTGCGCCTTAGAGTCCTTATAAGCGACCTCTGTTTGCCCGTTGGGCCTGCAAATGGTGAGGATGAGTAGTAGTTCTTGATTAGGCTCGACCTGAAATACGAACTTAAGTTGTCGGCTGTTTCCCATTATCGAACACGAGGGACCTCGGGATCGAACACATATTATAGAGTGCGGACAGTTGCGTACCTTGTGTTACGTGATTGTTATAAGAGGTTCGGCCTTAGCCCATTTGGTAAAATAGTCCAAGGCCATAATGATAAATTTGCATTGGCCCCTTCCAATGGGTAGGGGTCCCAATATGTCTAGCCCCCATTGCTGAAAAGGCTAGGGGCTTGTGACTGACGTTAGCGGCTCGGATGGGAGATGAGATATCTTGGCATGCTCCTGACAAGCTTTGCATTTTCGACCGATTACGCCCGAGTCATTTTGAGCATTGTGGACGGTACCCTGCCTCAAGGTTTTTCACGCTGGAGTCCGAGACTCCGTGTAGTTTGCCACGGATGCCTTCGATGTGCCTCCACGAGGTATGTAGTTAGGCGTCTTCTTCCCTCCTTGCTGGGATGGGCATAGAGAAGCCTCGTTTATAAAGGTCCCAAATGAGCGGTGAATCTTCTTGAGCCTTGCTTTCCTAATTTTGGATGCCTTCTTTGGGTCAAACGGCAATGTGCAGCCTTCCACCGTAATCCCCCAAGTAGGGTCCATCCAGCTCGGTTCGGACATCACAGGTGAGACTTCTCCGTTGTCGATGCTTACTGAGGGTTCTACGAGGTGTTTAACAGGTATCAATCTGCCCAGGTCTTTTTGTGAGGATGTTGCTAGTTTTGCCAAGGCATCCGCTCGGGAATTCTATGCTCTTGGTACATGTTTGACCTGAACTCGTATGAGTTTTTTAAGCAATTCTCTCACCTTCTTGAGATGTAGGATACTCTTCTCACCTCGGCTTTGTAAGTCTTCTATCACATTTTACCGCGATTGGGAGTCATTTGCTCACTTCCAGCTGATCTGCTTCCATGGAGTGGGCGAGGTTAAGTCCAGCTATGACAACCTCATATTCGGCCTCATTATTGGAGGCTTGGAAGCCGAATCTGAGGGCGTATTTCATATCTATCCCGTCTTGAGAGGTCAGGATCAGACCTGCACCGCTTCCTTGGGCATTGGTGGCCCCTTCCACGGATAATCTCCAGATGAGGAGGTCGAGCGTTAGTTGGGTAGCTTCCGTAGGCTCTGCTGGGGTGAATTCCATGATGAAATTTGCCAAGATCTGCCTTTTTACCGCTGTCCTTGGTTTGCACTTGATGTCGAACTCACTCAACTCTATAGCCCACTTTATCAGCCTTCCAGAGGTTTCTGGTTTATGCAGTATTTGCTTCATCGGATATTCGGTTGGGACTTCGACGGTATGAGCTTGGAAGTAAGGTCGGAGTTTTCTAGATGTAGTTACCAATGCTAGGATCAGCTTCTCTATCTTTGGATACCTCTCCTCTGCTCCTCTCGAGCTGGTGCGATAGTAAACATTTGTGCACCTGTCTGGATCTACGACCGGGCGGCGCTGAGAAGTCCCCCAAGCGGCGGTCGAGTGAGAGATCTCCCTCGGAAGGGCTACTAGAACGGGAGAGCTCAGGTAGGTTTTGAGTGTCGTGAATGCCTCCTTGCAGTGTGCATCCCACTGGAAGGCCTTTTTCAGGACCTGAAAGAAAGGCTGACATTTGTCGCTGGCCTTAGACACGAAGCGGCTCAGCGTAGCTATTCTTCTTGTCAGGCGTTGAATGTCCTTAATGTTTGAAGGTGGCGGCTATGCTCCGAGCGAAGGCCTTTATCTTGTGCGGTTTGCCACATTCTCGGTTGTTATTATAAAACCCAAGAACTTCGTGGGAGACTCAGAAGGCCTTGTTGGCTTGGTTTAACTTCATATTGTAGCTTCTCAGGACTTGGAATGCCTCGGCTAAGTGGGTTATGTGGAGCTCGGCCTTTACTGATTTTACCAACATGTCATCTATATATACCTCCATAGATGCTCTAATTTGCTTTTGGAACATCTTGTTCACCAACCTTTGGTAGGTGGCTCCTAGTTCTTGAGTCAAGCATCCTTTCGATCTTGATGGGTTCCTTACCCGGTGGCGAATGAGGTCTTCTCTTGAGCCATTTGGGATCCCATCTTGATACGATTGTACCAGAGAAGGATTCCATGAAGCTGAGGAGTTCATGACTGGCCGTGGCGTCCACTATGAGGTCAATCCGAGGTAGAGGGAAGCTATCTTTTGGGTAGGTCATGTTGATATCTATGAAATTGATGCAAAGCTGCCACTTACCGTTTGCTTTTTTGACGAGAACAACGTTGGCCAACCACTCAAGATATTCTACCTCTCTGATTGAATTTTCTTGGAGGAGCTTGTCGACCTCTTCATTAACTGCCTTCTGTCTTTCTAGGGCAAAACTCCTTCTCTTTTGCTTGATCGGTTTAAAGGAGGGACTGGCGTTCAGCCTATGGGTGATCACTGCCGAGTCGATTCCGCCCATGTCTTCTTGTTTCCAAGCGAATACCTCCATGTTCTGCTTTAGAAAACGGATGAGAGGGCTTTTAATGTCTTCAGCTAGCTTAGATCCTATGTAGACGAGGTGTTACAGTACGGTCGCCAAGCTGTCTGGGGCTCTGAGTTCTTACGGTATGGTCAGGTCTTACCTCGTCTCACATGTCGAGCTCGTCTATATAAATGTTGTCGACCGTTTTTTGCTTCATTGAAGCCGAGTAACACTCCCTAGCCATGCGCTGGTTTTGTCGGACCGTTCACTACTCCATTTGCAGTTGGAAATTTGATAACTATGTGATAGGCGGAGGGGATGGCCCTTATGGTATTGAGAGAGAGCCTACCTAGTAACATGTTGTAGGCTGATGGGGCATCTACCATGAGAAATCTTACTGTTGTTGTAGCCTGGCATGGGGAGTCTCAGCGTGAGCGCTAGGCATGCTCGACCCAGTGGCGGTACTCTTTCTCAGGAAGAGAACCGTAGGCAAGTTGGCGGCTCCTAGCTTCTCCCTTCCAATGCCCATTTTGTCAAAAGATACTGCGAAGATGATGTCGGTCGAGCTTTCGTTGTCGACAAGGACCCTATGGATCGTTTTATTGGCTACTACGGCCTTTATCACAAGTGGATCATCATGGGGATGTTGGCAACCTTCCATATCGGAGTCCGAAAAGGTTATGGTAGTATCCAGCCGAAGAAGTTTGGATACAATTTGTACTTCTAATGTTTCCCCTGATCTGATGCTGCGCTTAGCTGACGAGGTGGTGGTGGCTGGACTTGTTCTTGCCTTTCTAAGGCCCGCGCGAAGATGTCACGTCGGATCCAGGTGGTATTCCAATCTCTTTCCTCGGTGGATGCAGTCATCGGTTCGATTGTCGCAGTCCCTATGGAACTCACGGTATTTGGTATTGTCTCTTTTTTGCTGGAGTGACTTTGCTGAGATGGCCACCTCGAAATTTTCATGTTGCACTCGCGTAGGACTGTGACGGGTTTGTCGAGGGGTGTATTCTTAGGAGTGAATCTGCTCACTGCGGCTGCGGTGAGTGGTCCCAAGCGGTCTCTGACGTTCCCTCGTCTTTTAGGGACCGCTCTCTATTTTCTCTGTCCTCCTTGGGGATCTGTCCCTGTCTGCCTGCCTCTTGGGGCTTCATTCCCGTTTCTTGTTGCCCCTGCTCTTTTCCTTTTGAGTAGAAGAGCTCCTTTGCTTGGATAAGAGGGCTTCTTCACCGTTGATATACTTCTCTGTTTTGGTGAGCACCTCGGCCATGCTCGCCTGAGGGTTCTTTAAGATAGAGAACATTAGGTCTTTTGACTTCACCCCTAGCTCTGCGATGAAAGCGGTAATGGCTAACTTTTCATCGGGAATATCCACCTTTAACGACTTTGCGTTGAATCTCTGGACATATGACCTCAGCTCTCACCGCAGCTTCTGCTTTATGTTCGAAGAGTGATAACTTGGCTTTGCAGCACGTCCTTGCTCCGATAAAGTGAGAGACGAATGCGATAAAAAGCTCTGTGAATGATGAGATGGAAGACGGCGGGAGTCATTAAACGGGCGTCTTTAGGCCCTTTAGCGTGATAGTGAAGGCTCTGCACCGTATGGGGTCCTGATATCCGTGCAGCTCCATCTGGTTCTTATATGTATTGAGGTGATTAATGGGGTCTTTTGTTCCATCGAATGTTTCAATTTGCGGCATTCTTAATTTTTCCGAAAGAGGGAAGTGCAGCACCCAACTGTGAACAAGGATTCGGTTTGTTGTACCAGGGCGTCCATAGAGACTGGAGCTCGGCCCTTTACCGCTTCCTTCATGTGGCTGAGCTCTTGTTGGATGTCCCTGAACCTCTGCTCCCATGACCACTCCCCTGTTTCCTGCTGATAAGGGATGGGTCCATCGCTTCTGTTGTCCCTACCATGCCTCTCCTCATTGCGATTCTCTCCGGGGGGTTTGTAAGGATCATGCTCCCTAGCTTAGCTAGTTTCTCCTTCTCCATCTGCTTCTCGAGGAGGGTCGAGGTGTTGCTATTCTTCTTGGGTAATGGGGTTTTGGCCTTCTTGGGCCTGTCGCGCCTCCTGGGGGCGTTGCATTTGCCTAATGAGTTGCTCCAATTCTCTCAGCAAACGCCGGTTGGTGAGATGGAGTGCCTCCACCTCATCAGTATTGCCTTGTAGAGTTTCGAGAGCATCCCTTGCAGGTCGGCTATTTAGGTCGCCTTGCTGGTCTTAAGTCCCAAGGGGGTTGGCGTGACTCCTACTCGTGTTTTGGGTTAATACCAATAGTGCTTGAGAATTCGGTTTATTTGTAGAGAGCAGTCGTTCTCACGAAGATTATAGCGATGATGCTTTTCAAGCTAGGAACTAGGCTAGTGCGTCTTAGGGATTCTTTGGGTCGGTCCGCTGACTCTGGATGCCTAGCTCCCCTGTGAAAACAAGAAACAAAAAGGATCGGCGGGGGTTCGCCCGTTGCCTCTCCGATGCCTAAGTCAGTTCTTTCCAGTGGAAGAGAAGATCAACTACTTAGGGAATGAGTTTTGTGCGTACCTTTCACCGATGGGGTGGCCTGGTATTTATAATGGGTGATCATGATAACTTTCCTAGTTGAATGATGATACAAAATGATACCTTTCCTTGTTGGATGATGATACGATATTTCTCCCTTTGGGTGAGGGATTTTCTTTCCTTATCGTTAACCGATTAATAAGGGATAATTGATGAGCAATTATTAGGAAATATCCTACTTCCCTAATTGGTGGAAATTAGGTATTTTCCTTTAATACGGATTCTTTGGGCTGATTATATTACCAGCCTTTTGAAGGGGTGAATTGGGCCCTCGTTTTGGGCTTGTGTTTGGGGGATATCATCAAGGGCGAGCACTGGTATTGGGCCTGCTCTTTAATCTCCTCTTAAGCCTGACATTTGGGCTCGTGTTCTAGGCCTGCGCGCCCATTATTGTAAACCCGATCAATTCTCATAAGCATTTGTTCAAATAAAATGTCAACTATTATAACCCGTTGACGATGGTCATTTTATCAACTACTATAGCTTGATGATTGGGACGTTTTCAAGTTTATACCCATTGACCGGGGCCATATTTGTCAAGTTTATACCCATTGACAGGGGCCATATTTTTCAAGTTTATACCCATTGATAGGGGCCGTATTTGTCAAGTTTATATCCATTGATCAGGGTCGTATTTGTCAAGTTTATACCCATTGACAGGGGCCATATAAACCAAAATAAGATATTACTTCATGTTTCCAATTTCACAAAAATACAAAAGTATATTTCCATAACTTTCAATTTTTAGTAAACATTCTCAAATCCATTTTCCATATAAAACACGTATTTGATCTATGCATGTGATTTAAATAACTATAAAATTCCAAAACTCATATTTACATATACTAGCAAAATATTTTATTTTATAGGAAAAACTGCATTAATCTTCCTTACCTAGTATTCTAAGGAACTAGCAAAAAAAATCAAGAAGCCTCAATGAGTCACAAATCACCTAAATAATATGAATAGCATCCCATTAGACAAAAAAATAATCTCATTTTTTTCTTTTATAGGAACCAAAATATGTAAACCTAAAATATCAAAGGCTCTTTAACTTGAGAATTTCAAATAAATTAGGCCCTTTTCCACAAGAGTCTCAACATCACCCATTTTCCAACTCTATCAATTCCTTAAATCCCCAAAATTAGGGATTTTGCCATAAAACATGATTTTTGGTTGAAATTTCCAAATATTTTATGAACAAGTGGTTCTTTGTAACTTATAGGGAATCATCTAGGGTTTCAAATCCAAAGTTTTATAGTCCAAGAACTACCAAAATACATTAATGCTATTCCCAAACAAATTTCTCAATATTATGTCTTTCCTACATTCCTAGGGTTTCATACTTGAAAGTTTAGGTAACCTTAGGTTTTCAAATCTAAGTTTCCAAGGGTGAGAATTTTCCTAAATACATTAAACATTAAACCCTAATAAAGTTTCCTTTACTATATGTGATGAGCTTAAAAGTCATCTATTTTTAGTCTATTTTTAAGCGATTTTTCATTTTAAAGGACAATTAAATTTGCGAAATGAAAACTCACCAATTTGTTATTAGCAGGGAGAGTGAAAGAAAGAAGAAAATGCAGTGGAAAAATGCAGCAGGTGGATGAGCGTTAATGATATAAGTGGCTGAAGCAAGTTGTAGCAGAAAAGGGGCACAAAGATGAAAGGATAGGATGTCGTGAAGCCTTGACAGCAACCAAAATGCATATCTAGGTTGTAGCAGTGAAACTCCATTCGGAAACGAAGCTTACTTGAAGAACAAGGCAGACTGGGCGTTAAAGAAAATACAGGTGAAGCAACCAGGAAATGAAGAAGAGGAAGACTTCATGTCGCGACATCTGGATGCTGTCGTGACATCGACACTATTACAGAAGCAATCGCGACAACGATTAGTGAAGAGAAGAATTCGCGACATCACTTTACGCCTAGATCGGTATCGCGACATCGGAATCTTGAAAGAAATTTGATGCGGTATAGCGGAAGTCCGCAGATAGGCAGGCGGATTGACGGAGGTAGGAAGCGAGTAATGGCGGCGGCATCGTGATGTCGGCGACAAGGGTTGATGTCGCGACCGCGGGATGAGTCGTGACAAGAGAATCGACTTGAAGCTATGACATGTTTGGAAGGATGGTGAGATGGCGAAGAATTTGTTGGCCATGACGGAGGGCGGAAATCAGCGACAGAAATCAACAAGTGAGGCCTCCAAGGCATAAGGCTGAAATTGGCGATGTGAATCGAGGTCGCGACGCTGAGACTTGCTTTCGATTGAAAATTTGTAAAGAAATGAAGCTGTTGTCGCGACGTGATATTGATGTCGACGCCGGAACGATTGAAACCTCCGGAGACTAAAGGCGATGTCGCGACAAGATATTGATAATAGCGACATCGGGAATAACTTGATTGAGACACATTGAGTCATGAGCTGATTTCGCGACAAAGGGATGATAATGTCCGCGACAAACGGGAACCATCAAGTAAAGAAAACCTGAGGCCATAGGCGTGTCACGTGAGAGAGTGATGTCGCGACATCGAGAGCAAATCAATGGAATTTGTAAGTTCTTGGGGCGATGTCGCGATAACAAGAGCAACCAGTTGAAAGATACAAGTGGCGACAAGATTGAAGCATGCAGTGATCAGTTGATGTCACGACAATAGGTTGTTGTTGCGAAATAAGAAAACTCAGTTGATATTTACAAGAATAGGAACTTATGTCGCGACCACAGATTGATGTCGCGACATCAGGAATACGATTGAAGAATTTGCAGAATATTGAAGCGAGTCCGCGACAAGATGCGATAGCCGGCGACATCGGGAAAACCAAGTTGAAACACGCAAGGAAGAGTGATGTCATAGCGTGAGATTGGCGTCGCGGCGTCGAACGCAAATTGAAGATTTCTGAAGGCGTAAGGCGATGTGCGGCGTGAGGTCGATATTACGCGACATGGATGATAATCGCGACAAAGGAGTTAGTCGACACGAACATTAATATGGGCGATCCACTTGGAAATCCACAAAACTGACATTGGGATTAGGGCCCAGCGAAACCCTACTCATCTGCAGGCTACCGGCTCATAAAGTAAGCTTAGGCGACCGCAGAGACGAAGAGTGCGGGTAGTTTGAAACTCATTTTTTCTTTATTTTTAGTTTTCTTTTCTTTCTTTTCTTTTCTTCAATGTTGATAGTTAGAGATTAGATTAGATTTATCGTTTTAGTTTCATTTATTTTAAGGTGGATGTTATGTTTACGGCGGCGAATGCGAGAATTCCGTTCTTTTCAATTACTACTTGGAATCTTTGAAGGTCAGACAATTTCTGGAATTCGAATTTCCCGGTTCATTTGCGATTATTCTTATGATCGGAAGGAATCTTTGTTGGGTGTAGTCGAGTAGTGAGAATCAACTTCCATTAAGTGAATGCTATAGTCAGAAATTATCTTTCCTGTAGTCGTTTCCAGCAGCTCTTGAATCTCAGTTTATGAATTTACTTCTGGTGTTGGGTTTATTGTTTTTGATCTGAATATCAGTTTCTTATACCCGTTATGAGATTTGTCTCATTGCTCTGATTTCAAGGAAGCCCTCTGAGTGACACAGAGAAGGCAGTCCTAAGAGCTATGAACAATTGCTTGAAGGTATATTAACCTGCTATTTTAGATCTAATGAGCTTTGCAAGTTTACTTCGATAAATCTCTTCATGAAATCAAGAATGAGTTGAATGAGTTATCAATTTAAACAAAGCGAGAGAGTCCACCTCAATTCGAATAGTGATCTTAGATCGAGTGTTAGGCGCGAGATACAATCAGGAGAGGGTGATCTATTTTAATTTTGAGGAAGAGCATCCTGGAAGTTGTATATCCTTGCTTGACCGATAACTTGGGAGTTAAGGTTTACAGTCCATAAAATGGGTATGAAGTATTGCAAAAGAAAAATACCCAGCTTAAGGAAGTCCCTTTTAAAAGTAGTTATCTCATTCCACGTCTTGAAGAATCGGGAAAGAATTAGATAATGGCATGGAGTGTGGAGAGATCCGGCTTTCTTGCTCGCATGGCAGACTGATTTTAAAACCTGAATTATTCAAGTTTCATCAGTCTTAACTACGAGAATTGATACTTCCTGATAGCATTAATACTTGATGTGTCCTCGAAGATAATTATTCGAGTCCATTTGTTTCTTAACCATTCTTTATTCTTTATTCTTTCTATTCAGTTTATTTGATTGCTCATTGCTTTACTCGTGTGAGTATAATTTCCGGCTTCTTAAGAGTTTGGTTTAATATCATTTATTCGTCCAAATAGTATGGAGCTTGAGTAGTCAGGGTAGTTGATCTAGAATTCTTGAGATCTCTGTGGGATCGATATCTGGACTTAAATCCAAATTATTACTTGTCGACCTGTGCACTTGCAGTATATTAGGCCAAAACCAATAATAAAAATGATTTATTCTAGGCAGTGTTTGGTCTCTCAACAAGTTTTATGGCGCCGTTGCCGGGGATTAGATAATAGTCCTTGGTAATAACGTCGTAAATTTGTACATGTTTTGGTTATATTAACAAGTTTTATGGGCGCCGTTGGATTAGATAGTCCTTGGTAATAACGTCGTAAATTTGTACATGTGTTTTTGGTCTATTAACAAGTTTTATGGCGCCGTTGCCGGGGATTAGATAATAGTCCTTGGTAATAACGTCGTAAATTTGTACATGTGTTTTGGTCCTATTAACAAGTTTTATGGCGCCGTTGCCGGGGATTAGATAATAGTCCTTGGTAATAACGTCGTAAATTTGTACATGTGTTTTGGTTATATTAACAAGTTTTATGGCGCCGTTGCCGGGGATCGAAAGAATTTAGTAAATCAATATTCAGACGAAAGAAGGAAATACTAATTTGGACATTTTGAAGAAAAAGAACAAAAATAGCTTTTCAAGCAGTGGTTAATTTTGGCCACTAACCTTTAACAAATCATATTGAAAATATTTGTTGACCAAACTAATCCTATTAATGTAAGTGTGTTTTGATTTGAGCGAAAAGTTTAATGCATAGGAAACGAGTGTGATCGATTCCGTGATTTCTGAAATAGAGAGGACACTCGGGGAAGCTTGAGAAAAGGCAGAAAGGGTGAAACTCAGCCATGGCGGATGAAAGGCCGGGATCGGGTTGAAGTACATATAGAAAAGAAGCTAGAAGGCCTCCAGTCAACGATACAATGGAGGACTGGGGACAATTATCTGGGGAAGAATACTCGTGATCGAGGCCGACTGCGGTTGATGCCAATAATTTTGAGTGAAGCCGGCCATGATTACAATGGTCAGCGACATCGGTTCTTGGTCTGTCTCAACGAAGATCCAAGCGAGCACACAGGAAGATTTCTCGGGATGGCTAATATAGTTAATTTGAATGGGGTGAGACCCGAAGTCATAAAAGCTTTGCATCTATTCACATTCTCTAAGTGATACCACTTATTTACATGGTATGAATCTTTACCATATGGTTACGGTGATACTTGGGAGGAATTATTAGAGGCTTTACTTAGGTAGAGATTCTTTCCCAAGCCCTACGCCCTGTGAAAGAAGGAGGGGAAATCATTGTGTTCAATCGGGGGGAAGATGAAAACTGTGTAGCATGGGAAAGATTCAAGCGGTTCTTGAAGATGTCCAATGCATGGGATAGATCCAAGACTCGGATAGACATTGTATATCATGCCTTGAATGAAGTATATCAAAGGGATCATTGATGCTTCATCTTTGTGGAGCATTCCAAATGAAAAGTCTTGAAGAGGCAAAAGAATTTGATTGAAGACACGGCTAAATGTAATATGAAAACTCCTTCGAGCTTTCAGAGGAAACAGCAGAGAAGGGGATCATGTTTGGCAGATAGCCGACCATGGAAGCAAAGTTGGATGTATTATGCACGGGTTGGACAAGCGAAGAAAGACACACCTTTGCTGGTAGAAATAAAGACAATTGAAAGGAGTTATTGAAGGGGAAGTCTTTGAGAGAGGCATTGAAAGAACTTTTATGATCTTGAAGAGGTTAATTATTTGAGTGAGCGAGCTTACCATTTCAAAGCTAATACTAACCTTCGGCACATTATCACCCGGCCCAGCAGGAACCATGAGAATTTCTCTTATGGTGGAGGGCTCCTGAGACGAGCATGGGCGGAACCCTCCACGGGGGTTATCAGCAGCCACGAGTTCCGGCGGCGGCAAGGAAATGAGCAAGAAGCGAATATCGAAATTGAGGCCCAATCTTTTGAAGAGCAGTCTTTGCCAGTTCATAGGGGATAATAAGAAACATTTAACCTCCATGAACAAAAGTTTGCGGATGGAAGCAAGCTATTCACTAGATTCTCAAATTTTAAGAACACCGCAATGCATCCACTGAAGAACACAGGAGACACAAGTAGGGCGTTTGGCCTAACCTGCAAACCCGGAGAAAAGATGCCTTTCCATGACACAAAGAAGAGCAAAAGACTTCATGGGCGTACTTGGTGAGGGGAGTCAGGAAAGGAGCTAGAAGAGATGAAAGAGAAAGATGGCGACAATAAAGTACTTGAGATCGAGAAAGGGAAGAGGAATTGGAAGGAAAAAGAAGAGTAGAGGAAGAACATCAAGGATCAAAGCTGCGATCCCATTTCCACAAGTTGCGAAATCAAGAGATGGAGGAGCGGTTTGCAAGGTTCTTGAAAACCTTCGGAAATTCGGAATAAGTATGCCTTTCTTTGAAGTGGTAAACTCAGATGCCACTCTATGCAAGATTTCTGAAGGACATCACTTGGGCAAGAAAAGAAAAATAGTAGAGGAAGGAATGATGAATCCTCTTGCCCTTACTGATGCGATGTCAGAAAAGAACTGCAGTAAAGATGAAGGACCCGGGGAGTTTCCACAATTCCTTGTATTGTTGGAGGAATTGAATTCGGGAGGCTCTCTGTGACTCGGAGCTAGTATCAATTTGATGCCTCGTCTGTTGCCAGAACTTAAGTTTGGGGAGCTTACTCCCACCTTCATTACTCTTCAAATGGCGAGACCAGATCGATGGTGGAAGCTTACAGAGAATTCATTGAAGATGTCTTGGTCCTTTGTTGGAAAGTTTGTTTCCCAGTTAGACTTCATCGTGCAGACGTGGAAGAAAGATTCACAGTACCCCTGCTATTGGGAAGACCATTCTAGCTCTCACTGGGTGCCACGATTGACATGCAAGGGGAGTTCTTACCTTAAGGGTTGGAGAAGAAACAAATTGTTTTAACTTGATAAAAAGTATGAAAATATAGACGAGACAAGGAAAGTTGCAATGTGTTTGATTTTGTCTATACCTCCAATCTGATATTAACCGTGATTGTAACACTCTAGTTTTATCAATGAAAAAGAGATGAATTCCCGGCTATGCGAAGATGTCTATTGAATTTCCATAGAGCGGTTCATTCTAGAAAGCGTAGTTGAGCTTGAAACAAAGCGAAGCGATAATGGGAAAATATTGAAAAAGGAAATTCATCGAAACCGGTCTCGGAAGGAGCTAGTTTTTGAAGAAAGAGTTGCCATGTCATTTAAAGTATGCTTACCAAATTACAAAGAAAAACCGATGATCATTTCGGCAAAAACTAAGTGAAATTTGAGGAACAAAAAGATTGTTAGAAAATATTAAAGGAAAGCATAAGGAATCTCTAGCTTGGTCCATTGAAGAGTGAAAATTATACAGTCCATCAATTTGCATGCATAAGATTCTGCTAGAAGAGACTTCAAAACCATCTATAGAACACCAGAGGAGACTGAATCCAGTGATGAAGGAAGTAGTCAGAAAGGAGGTACTCAAATTGTTAAATGCTGGTTTTATCTATGCTATCTCAGATAGTCCTTGGGTGAGTCCAGTCCATGTGGTTCCAAAGAAAAGGGGGTTTACTGTGATCAGAAATGAAAAAACGAATTGATTCCAACAAGAACAGTGACAGGATGGAGGGTATGTATTGATTACAGAAAGTTGAATACAACAACCAGAAAAGATCATTTCCCTTTGCCTTTCATTGATCAAATGTTGGACAGGTTAGCAGGACACCCTCACTTTTGTTTTCTGGATGGGTATTCAGGATACAATCAGATTGCTATTGCACGAAGATCAAGAAGACCACATTCATGCCCTTATGGTACCTTTGCCTTGAAGGATGCCATTTGGGCTATGTAATGCTCGGCCCCACATTCGAGAGGTGTATGATGTCCATATTCTCGAGATTTGGTTGAATAAGTGATGGAAATTTTCATGGATGACTTTACGTATGGATCACCCTTTGATCAATGCTTAAACAATGCGAAACTTGATGCTTCAAGATGCCAAGACAAACGGCTAGCCTTTGAAGTGGGAAAAATGCCATTTTATGGTGGCCGAAGGTATTGTTCTTGGGCATAAAGAATTTACGCTCTTTGAATTTAGAAGTTGACGGTCCAGGTATCCATTATCAAAACTCTTGCTACCTACTACGATTAAAAGAGAGTCTGCTTCTTGGGGCATCTTTGGATTTTACGGAGATTCATCAAAGACTTTTCAAAAATAGCCAGGACATTTATGCGATTCTTGGAAAAAGATCACGAGTTCAATTTTGATGACTCTACTTGAGGATGCTGCGAAATCAAGATCAAATTGGTACCGCAAGCACCTATAATGGCTGCACGAGAATGGGATCGAGTTTGAAATAATGTGTGATGCAGTGATTTTGCTATGGGAGCGTGACAGGCGAAGAAAGAGAAAGTATTCGAGGATTATACTATGCTAGTAAGACCTTCAATGAAGCACAAGAGGAACTACTCCAACAAGCGAAAAGGAGATGCTAGCCATAGTATTTTCTTGTGAAAAATTTAGGCAATACATTTTAGGATCCCGTGTGGTAATTCACGCGATCATGCGTGTCGAATGCTTGATGTCGAAAGGAAGCGCTAAGCGAGATTGATAAGGTGGGTCTTTCTTTGTTGCGGGGAGTTTGACTTGAAGTGGGATAAAAAGGGATGTGACAATGTGATAGGTGATCACTTGTCAAGAGTAGAAAGAAGCGTGAAGATGAAGAAAAGGTGGTATTATGAAGGAACTTCCGGATGAGCAATTGTTTAGGATTTCCTTCAACTTCCTGGTATCTTTGTGGTGGATTATCGGCTTGTGGAGTAATGCCTCAGGTCGGCTACCAACGGAGGAAGCTTCCAGGCTGACGACGGGTATTATATTTGGGATGATCCACTATTATTCAAGAGGAATGCGACATGATGATAAGAAGATGTGTGCGAAAGTGAAACAAGGCAACATTATGAATGGATTAAATGCATCACCATATGGGGACATTTCTGGAGAAAGAACAGCGCAAGATACTCAATCGAGTTTTATTGGCCCACTATCTTGGTGTGCTGAGTGGGTTAGATTGTGTGATAGATGTCAAAGATTGGGAATATCGGCCCGAATGAAATGCCTCAAGGTATTATGGTGATGCAAATTTTTTGATGTATGGGGAATAGATTTTATGGGACCCTTTCCACCATCATTTGGAAACCTATACATACTGCTAGCAGTAGATTACGTTTCAAATGGGTGAAACGTTAACTTTTCAAGGAATGATGCTATCACAGTTGTGAGTTTCTTGCAAAGAATATTTTGAAGCGAGATTTGGAACACCGAACTATCATTGGTGATGGGGAGCCCACTGCAAACAAAATCTTCAAAACTCATGGCCAGTGTGGGATCCAAGCATGTAATGAGTTTAGCTTATCATCCCCAGACCAATGGACAAGCAGAAATTTCCAACGGGAGATCAAGAATGCTGAAAAATTTGTGAGCTCAGCGGGAAGGATTGGTCTTCCAAACTTGATGATGCACTTTGGAAACTACGGGTTGCATACAAAACCCCCATTGGGAATGTACATACGAGTTGTTTGGCCAAGCCATGTCATCTACCTCTTGAATTAGAATACAAGGCAATGTGGGCCATCAAGAAGTTAAACCGATTTTAAGGCTGAGGAAGAAAGATTGCTCAAGCTATGCGAGATTGGAAGAGGCGAGAAATGAAGCCTATGATAATGCTAGAATATACAAAAGACAAGACAAAGAAATGGCATGATCAAAGAATTTTGAGAAAGAGTTCAGAATGAGGGGAGCAGTTGCTTTTTAATTCCCGGTAGAAATTGTTTCCGGAAATTAAAATCCAGTGGAGTGGGCCGTACAGTGGTGTCAAATACTACATTTGGAGGCGATGACCACGAGGGGCCCGTCTTTGGGGAAAGAATTCAAGGTCAATGGACAAAGGTTAAAACATTATCTAAGCAGGGAAGAGAGGAAGATGAAGAACTCCAAGCTGGTTCTTGGGAAAAGAAGAAGTACCTAGCAGCAAGTCTAGCTAAAGACTAAAAGCGGCTTGCCGGCTAATGGGAGAAGCTGACCCATAAGGATTTAATTCTGTTTTAAGTTTTAAATAACTCTTTTAGTTGCTTACATTAGGTGATTTGTTTTTATAAGGATAGAATTAATTTTTAGAAATCGATTGTAGTGTAATTAAATTTTCTTGGATGTGCGGTAAATACCGCGAGGTTCAAGGACATGAATGGCAAGGCAATCACGAGACATTCCGGCAGCTTACGGAAGTCACAACATGAGAAAAAGGGGAGTAACCTTAACCCTAACCCGATTTTGTAGATATACTTGAATTGTTTGTTAAATCTTTGCTTAGAGATGCCAGAAGTAATGTCTAAAAAGGTTAGGAGCAATAAGAGAAAAAAAGGTTCTTGAGATCATTGAGTTAAGGGCTTAGGTCGCGACAGAAAGGTTATGTCGCGACATAAGTGATGTCGCGACAAAACATTGATGTCGTGACCTGTTTTGAAAAGGCAACTAGTGAGTATTGAAGGAAGAAGGTATATGTCGCGACACCACTGTGAAGTCGCGACAGAGAATTAAGTTTCAAAATGGAAAAGGATGTCGCAACATCAAACAATTCCTAGAAAACCTTGTATTGTCGCAACGTCCTAAGTATGTCGCGCGACATAAGCGGCAGTGCAAGCTTTGCTCACTTTAAAGCCCTAAATACAATGACCTCAAATAAAAGACTGAAAATTGAAGTCGCGATGTGTTTTTAATGAAGCAATAATTAGCCCACAAACATTGATTGAATTGCATTTGTTGGAAACTTTCTCATTCCTCGATCCCTGGCTATTCACCCTTCTTTATCTTACGAATCTCAACCCACGAAAATTCTTTCCAAACCTTACGAAAAGCTTGTCTTCCGTTCCAATGGCAAATTCCCACCCTAGTCCCTAACCTAGGCGAGGATTATGAGAGACATGAACAACCGGAAGAAGAAACTCGCCAAGAAGAGCAGTTAGATGAGATTCGTCAGGAAGAACAAGCAGGAGAGGTGCCATCAGAAACACCCGAAGCTCCGGCAACTTCTCAAGAAAGAGCAGAAAAGGGAAAGGGAAAGATGAGAGAAGAAGAAGAAGTGGAAGATTTCGTGTCAGACGAAGCGTACTCCCAGTGGAAGAAATATTATGCTAACAAGGGTTTTGTCACGAGAGGAGATTGAAAACCACATTACTCGCTGAGGATGATAGACGAGAGAGGATGGGAGAGCCTCTGCCTTACTAAAAATCGGGGTATACGGCAACGGTAAGAGGATTTTATTCAAATTTGGTAGGAAGGAAGGATGGAGCGGTTTATGTTAGAGGGAGTGCAGGTTTCATATGAAGCTAAGGCCATCAGCGGGCTATGGCATGTAGTGCATAAACATGGTTCCAAATTCAAAAAACTTTTGGAAAAACCAGTTTTTGAGAAGATTGCCAAGAAGCTCACTAACGGTAAGGTGCAGCTAAACCAAGGAGAAGGAATGCCAAGAACATTGAGCAGGAAGCCCCTTCTTGAGAAGAGGCTAGGTATGGTTTTACTTCACATTACATTTTTGGTGCGATAAAACATGTGTATAGTGAGAGAAACAGGAGAATTGTGTTGTTGTATGCCATCCTAAAAGGATACAAGATCAATATAGGAGTTGTCATTGAGAATTCTATCATGAGGTATCATAGAAGGGAACAAAGAAGTCTCATTCCTCACCCGGCCAATCAACGTTACATGTTTGAAGGCTGGGGTGAAGGGAATATGGGAATCAGAAGAAGAAGTACCCAAATCTTCACCACTCCTTCTGACAGGAGTTAGCAAAGGACCAAGAAACCAGAAGAAAAAGGGGGTGTTGGTAGAGAACAGAGGTGAAGCCCAAGATGAAGGACCAGAAAAGGAGACTCAGAGGGTTCTTGGCGATCAGGGCGAGCAACCCGGAAAACTCCCCTCTCATGATGATTACATGTTTACAAACAATGAAGAAGGCGGGATAGAGCGGCCAATAGACTTCTCCATCCCCTTAGCCGGTTCTCCTCTGTGCGGAGCGAAATTTCCAACATGGAGAAAGCTCGAGAACCTGAGAGAGCAGTTCGATCTTTGGAAGCTCTCGATGCCATGCGAGAGAGAATAGATGAAAGAGAGAAGGAGTGGAAACTACGCGGAATTCGAGAAGGAATTTATGAAAAAGAATTGAAAGAAGAGACCGGCGATGGGAAGAAGTGAACGAGAAAAGAAAGGAGCATGAGGTGGAGCTAAAGCGAAGAGAACAACGGTGGGAGAAGAGTTGAACGAAAGAGGCAGGATGAGAAAAATTTTTTTAGCGGCAAAGGGGAAGAGTTCAGAAATGAAGGAAAGAGATCTGTGCATTACGAAACTCAAACTCGGTCATGAAGCTTTATAACAACAGTTTGGCGTGATTCTCAACTCTTAACTCACGATAAAGAAAGAGATCTGAGCAAAAACAAAATTTGGGGGAAGCTAATTAAGGATTCAAGTTTTTATACAAGTCTCTCTGAAGGATTTTGAGAAGAAATTGGATGATAGAGACAAGAAGCGAGAAAGATACGAATCCTATAGACAAAAGAGATAATTTAGAAAATATGGATCGATTGTAATCTCTCTGAAATTTTTAGAGGTTATGACCAATGGAGAATACAATGAATGGTTTGGGAAAGAGGCAGGGATGAGTTGAACAAAAGGTTGATCTCTCTAATGAGATTTTCATTGAAAGAACAAGTGGAGAAGGAAACCAGAAGAGAAGGAAAGAAAGAGAAATGAAAATTCTGAATTGACCCAGTTGGAGCCTCTTGGACCTAGATCCCCCAACATCTTTGCTCTGGCTGACTGAAAAGAAAAAAATAGACGCTTCTCCGCCTAACTCTCATTACCGTCCATATCCCACATCTTGCGTAGTATCCAAGCGTTGCAAATGGTCGAAATAAAGAGACATTTAAATTGAATTGTTGTGTGCTATTGTGAATTAGTTTGATTCAATGTTGTGTTGCTTTGTGATTGCATGATTAGGAAATTAAAGTAGGAATTAGTACCAGAATAAAAACTGCTGAGAGATAATGAGCTGAACTGAATGAAGCAGTCAGATTAGGTATGAGCTGAAATGTAGAATAAGGGCCAAATGAATACAGTTTGATTGAAACACAAGGTGCAAAAGTTACTTAAGTCCTATTGATAAGTCCAAAATTGAGGAAGGTATCTGATAGAAGGAACAAAACATATTTTTGAGTTTGTGGTATGAACAATAGATCAAGGAACCTGTTGAATATCAATTAATTTAAATACTCATCAACAAAAATGAGTCAAGATACTCCCTATGGTTAGTCACAACTGTTCAAACCAAATTCTAGAATTTGTTAGATTATTGGTTGAGGCGAAATCCTAGGTGATACAGCTGACAAGAGATGATACAGGCCATTCTTGGATAGTTTGAGCCATTTTAGCCATCCCTACTCATATGCTGATGCATATACCTTAGTTCCAGAAATTGAGCCAACAAGCTTATTTTTCAAAAATTAACCAATGGAAACCCCAACCCATTCTAAGAAATCAATCCTTCAGTAAAGAACCTATGATTACCCGGGAGTGCAGGAAGAAAGAAGCGAAGTTTGGGGGAGTATTTTTTTTTGGAGGAACTCAACAAGGGAATGAAAAGAAAAGGCAAAGAGCAGAAAATGTAATCAAAAAAAAAAAAAAAGGCTTATAGGGATAAGTTTTATCTTGTGGCCTAACTCTCTTGAACAATTAAGTTCTTAGGGGTGTTTCAACACCTAGTACCCCAATGCCATACATTGTATGGGACGCTACTAACCTAAAGTTAGCTAAGAGTGTTAGAAAGCCTAAAAAGTTAAAACATTTACTATCGAATAGTGACAAACAAAGGAATTTTCCCAGTGGACTTCCAAGTGATAAATAAGGGGCATACAATTCTGAATTGAAGAAACCAAGGAGATGTCCCAACATGAAGTTTAGGGGAGTTTATTAGAGAAACTACAAGAAAGAAAGGGCAGAAGAGGAGAGAAAAGGTTCAGGGTAATCTTATCCTAAAAATTCCTTCCATCCTACCCATTACCGGGCCTAACAATATAAGCCCAAAAGACTGATTGATCTTGAAGGCTAAAATCACCTACATTAGTGGAATCGATATGAAAACAAACCTGTAGATTTGGAAATACAAAAGCAATCAAAGAAAGCTGTGAAGGACTTTAGGGAGTTAAATGACTCGATGTAAGAAAAGAGAAAGGAAAATAATCTATTATTCAACGGGATCCAATGATTATGTTGTTTGTAAAACAATTTCAACAATTTAGTTTTGTATAGTACAAGTAGAAACCAACCTTGGCTGGACTTGAAGCTAGATGAAAATAATGTATACCTTGTATTTCAATTAAATTGAATGCCCTTTACTTGAACAAATCAAAAGTATCCTTAAAAATTTTCTTTTATACTTGTTTGAGGACAAACAATTCTTTCTTTTTCTTTGCTTGAGGTGAGAAAAATTTTTAAGTTTGGGGAGTTTGATGAGCTTAAAGTCATCTATTTTTTGAATATTTTACTTGCTTGATTTTCATTTTAAAGGATAATTAATTTGCGGAGTATGAAGAAACTCACCAATTTGTTATTAGCGGGGAGAGTGAAAAAGAAGAAAATCACGTGGAAAATGCGGAGTGGATGAGGCGTTAATGATATAAATTAGTGAAGCAAGTTGTAGCAGAAAAGGGGCACAAAGATGAAAGGATAGGATGTCGTGAAGCCTTGACAGCAACCAAAATGCATATCCAAGTTGTAGCAGTGAAACTCCATTTGGAAACGAAGCTTACTTGAAGAACAAAGCGAGGGGCGGGCGTTAAAGAAATCTGAGGTGAAACAGCGAGAATGAAGAGGAAGACCGTATCGCGACATGCGGATCTTTATCGTGACATCGACGCTAATACGAAGCGATCGCGACACTTGGTAGTGAAGAATTCGCGACATCCACTGCCTAGATCAAGCTGTCGCGACATCAGGAATCTTGAAAGAAATTTGATCACTGGAGTCGCGAGAGTCACAAGATAAGCGGCGAGATGACGAAGTTAGGGAAATGATGTTGCGACAGCATCGTGATGTCGCGACAAGGGTTGATCTCGCGACACGGGATAGAGGTCGTGACGAAGTCGACTTGAAGCTATGACATGTTTGGAAGGATGAAATTTGAGTTAGCGAAGTTGTTGACCGACAAAATCAACAAGTGAGGCCTCGAGAGCATAAGTGAAGTCGCGGCGTGGTCGAGGTGTGACATGAGACTTGCTGGAGTTGGTACGTAAAGAAATGAAGCTGTTGTCGCGGCGTGATATTGATGGCGCGACATCGGGAACGATTGAAACCTCCGAGAGACTGGGCGTGTCGCGACCAGAGATGGTGATGTCGCGGCATCGGGGTAACGATTGAGACACGGCGGTCGCGAGGCGGTTGCGACAAGGATGGATGTCCGCGACGCGGGAACCATCAAGTGAAAGCTACCGAGCCATAAGGCGATGTCCGCGACAAAGTGATGTCGCGACATCAAGAGCAATCAATGGAAGCTTGTAAGTTCTTAGGCGATATCCGAGCAACCGACAACCCGGTTGAAAGATACAAGTGGCGACAAGATTGAAGCATGCAGTGATCAGTTGATGTCACGACAATAGGTTGTTGTTGCGAAATAAGAAAACTCAGTTGATATTTACAAGAATAGGAACTTATGTAGGCCGCAGATTGATGTGGCGACATCGGGGAGAATGATTGAAGGTGGAATATTGGTAGAATTAGCGACAGAGATGCGATATCGTGACATCGGGAAAACCAAGTTGAAACTGAGGAAGAAAGTGATGTCGCGGCGTGAGATTGACGTCGCGGCGTCGCTACAAATTGAAGACTACAGACGTAGGCGATGTCGCGACGTGAATCGATGTCGCGACATGGATGATGTGCGACAAAGGAAGTTGAAGTCGACTGAACATTAATATGGGCGATCCGCGGAAATCCGCAAAGGCGGCGGTAGGATTGGGGCCCAGGCGAAGCCCTATAAAATACGCAGCTACCCGGCTCATAAAAGTAGCTTGGGCGGCGACACGGCAGTGCGGGTAATTTGACTCATTACTGCTTTTATTTTAGTTTTCTTTTCTTTTCTTTTCTTTTCTTCAATGTTGATAGTTAGAGATTAGATTAGATTTATCGTTTTAGTTTCATTTTATTTTCTGGAATTGGATGTTATGTTTCTGAGCAGAAGCTGAATGCAGAATTCCGTTCTTTTCAAATTACTACCTGGAATCTTTGAAGTTCAGACGATTCGGAATTAATTTCCAGTTTCCATTGCGATTATTCTTATGATCGGAGGAATCTTGTTGGGTGTAATTCGATGGTGGGAATCCGGCTTCCATTAAGTGAATGCTATGATCGAAATTATCTTTCACGTAGTCGTTTCGGCTGGCTCTTGAATCTCGGTTGCTGAATTTACTTACGGTGTTGGGTTTATTGTTTTTGATCCCGAGATATCACGGTTTCTTATACGGGTTATGAGATTTGTCTCATTGCTCGATTTCGAAGCCCTCACGAGTGACACGAGAGAAGCGGAGTCCTAAGAGCTATGAACAATTGCTTGAAGGTATATTAACACGCTATTTTAGATCCTAATGAGCTACTGGGTTTACTTGATAAATCTCTTCTCACTTGAAATCGAATGAGTTGAATGAGTTATCAATTTAAACAAGCGAGAGTCCACCTCCAATTCGAATAGTGATGCCCCGATCCGGTGTTAGGCGAGATCTAATCAGGAGAGGTGATCTATTTTAATTTTGAGGAAGAGCATCACGGAAGTTATATCCTTGCTTGACCACGATAACTTGAATTCTAAGGTTTTACAGTCCATAAAATGGGTATGAAGTATTACGAAAATACCCGACTTAAGGAGTCCCTTTTAAAAGTAGTTATCTCATTCCTGTCTTCAAAAGAATCGGGGAAAAATTAGATAATGAAGCGTGGAGTAATGGGAGAGATCCGACTTCTTTGCTGCGCGGGCCAGTTTTAAGAGCACAGATTATTCAAGAAGTTTAATCGGTCTTAACTAAATTGATACTTCACGATAACGTTAATACTTGATGTGTCCTACGAAAGATAATTATTCGAGTCCATTTGTTTCTTAACCATTCTTTATTCTTTATTAACTCTATTCAGTTTATTTGATTGCTGTTACTTTGCTCGTGTGAGTATAATTTCCGGCTTCTTAAAATTTGGATTCCAATATCATTTATTACGTCCAAATAGTATGGAGCTTAATTAGTCGGGAGTAGTTGATCTAGAATTCTTGAGATCTACGTAAGGATCGATATGCGGCTTAAATCAATTATTGTATCGGCACATTGCACTTACGGTATATTAGGCCAAAATCAATAATAAAAATGATTTATTCTAGGCAGTGTTTGGTCTCTCAACAAGTTTTATGGCGCCGTTGCCGGGGATTAGATAATAGTCCTTGGTAATAACGTCGTAAATTTGTACATGTGTTTTGGTTATATTAACAATATGCATTCTAATCATTTCTAGGGTTTCACATTTCAAGTGTTAGAAAGCCCTAGGCTTGTAAAGCCCCAAAACCCGGGGGTCCGTTGACAACCCGTCAACCCCTGGAATACTCGTGAATGTCGAGTAACCACGACCGCTACTCCTGTCGGGCGAAGTCTCCTTTGTGCGGGGAACTCTACCCAATCTGAACGTCCCAAGCAGCATCATAAGACATATACATGATAAAGCGACCCTTGTGCCCATACAACAATATACATCAACTATATACTATAGCTCAAGAGTTAATAACTCACTCTTACTTCAAACATATATTAAAATTTTAGAATTCTAATACATGTCACATCATAAAACCATCAAACCCCTGACCTGGCTTTCTTCAAAATCGGCCTCTAAGATGAGCCGTCTCCTCGCACGCTCCCTGTACCTTAAATAATATATTCCCTCGACAGGGTGAGCTATCGCCCAATAGTGGAATCACCCTAAATGGGTTACTCCCCACCTAAGTGTATATGCAATGATCCAATGTAACCACACATTCAAGCAAATTCGTGATCACACTACTTTAATGTCTAAATGACTTATTATCTAGAGTCCTCTTGACTCCCTCACACTTGCCTAAGCCATGTATGAGAAAACATCATTTTCAAAACAAAACGTGTTGTTCTCAAAAATATACTACCGAAGTGTTGGTAAAAATATGGACTACCCTCCAAGGGGAATGTGTTGGAGAACCTTCCAAACAAATACATGGGCTCCTTCGACGTGTAATTGTAGGACCATCTCCCAACACCATTCTCCGGAAAATCATCTTGTGAAATTCCTTTGTGACCATTTTAGATTTTATTTCAATTGTTCATGTCATGCCCAACACCTAATTTCTAGGCTACCCCGGTGCATATGAAATGCATTATGTCATTTCAACACAATATATACAACACATGCTAATATATAAAACATGTATATATATTAACATAATTAAAGCACATAAGAACATATTTATGCATTCACCATCAATTACACGAAAAAATTAGCTCACATGGGCTAATTGCTTAAAAATCTGAGCAATTCAATTTTGAATTGTTGACCAAACACATTATTTCACAAAAATATTTCATGAACACTATTCACGTGAACAGTGAAACCCTCGGGTTACTGTTCAAGGCCATTCACCCAACATCGGTTCCACTATGTGAACCCGAAATCCAATGACCATTTTGGCCTCATGCACATCATAACATAATTTATAGCATAAATTACACCACAAGCCACTCAAATAGTCCATACACAGTCTGGTGTCCCAAAGCGGAAACTCCAACTTAATTTTTTCACATTTCGGTTCCAAGTTTTTGGAACAAGTCAAAGCTGATCGTTCAAGGCCTCAGGTAACTCCAAGCATTACAAAACACTTACAAATAAAGTAACTTCAAGTAGGAGAAACTCCATTCCTACTTGAGTTTGTCGAAACTCCTGAAACCGATGCCCACGTATTGTCCTCGGGCCGTAGAACGACTTTCCTCTTCTCTGTTCGAAGGAACTGCCTGATTAGTCGGGATCTTGCAGGAGAAGGTACTCTCTCTCTCTAAAAATCACAAATCTAAGCTACTGCATCTCCCTTTCTCCCTTCACGTTTTGGCTTTGGCTCCTTAAGGTAGGAGATGATACTATTCTCAATTTCGTCTTATTATCATTTAACTATTCACATAATGCCTTTCATGTCCCTAAAATTCCCGATTTTTGACATTTGTACTATCTCGCCGTCCATTACTTTCATCATCTCTCACTCATGCAACATGTGTCACAAGAGTATATATTATAGGCACTTTTGTCACATCAGATTTGCTTCACGGCACCCGAGCACGATGTTCAAAACTGCAGGCACTTCACTGTTCTCAGACTGACGAATTCGACGGTAGTTGATTCTCGCCAGAAAGATTCCAATCTGTAAAACTATCATCATCCGAGATCTAGAAAATTTCTCTGTTCCAATTTACAATTCTGCCATTTTTCCACATAAATGAACTCTTTCAAGTCTATATTCTCCTCCCGTAAGGAATTTTCATTCCAAATTCGACAATCACGTTCACAACACATGCATGCAACGCACTATAATTACGTGATAAACTGCCACAAAATATTAAACGACCGCAAACCACGCATTCTTTATCCCTAAACAAGAAGGGATGGGGTGCCCGCATCGTCCTCGCGGTCTCACGTTGGCTCCCTCCACTCCATAGTGCCGCATATGGGTTCTCACTTAGCCTCACGGTCTTAAGGCCGCAAAACCCGCTCACGGCTATCTGGCCAAACACCGGCCCTCTCATGTCCTATATAAAACCTCAACTGGTCCCCAATCCACCACATGAGCTGGGTCTGGAGTATACCCTGAGCATGGAGACGTGAAATACCTCGTGGACACCGACATGCTGCAAGAGGTGCCAACTCCGGTACGCAAACAGCCGTCTCACCTCTCGGGCAGCTCTAAAGGTCTAATAAAACCAAGTGATAACTTCAAGGCCACGAAACTGATCACCTTCTTGTGGCATCACCTTCAAGATCGGATTCCCAACCTTGAACTTTGGCACCACGCCAGACATCGCCATGATAGCTCTTCCGGCGCCTGAAGGAGAAGACGTATGTCGCATCTGGCTCACCTTCTGAGTCTAATCAGATCGTGACCAAGTGACGAGCTTTCCACTCTACCCAACATAACAGACTGGCATGGCTCCATACACGCCTCTTGCAGAAAGATCTCAGATACCGCCTGATAACCGTTGTTGTAGGCGTAATTCCACTATGCAAAGTGCTCTTCCCAAATACTATGATCCGTGAGACGATGCTCGCAAAGATGTCCTCTAACACCGTGATACCCTCAAACCACCATCCATCCGTGGTAGAAAGTTGTACTCATGGTCAGTCAGAAGCCCATAGCCTTTTAAACTCTTCCAAAAGTGCGCCCATAAACCTCGGTCTCTATCCAACACTATGGATACCGAGATCTACAGAAATGACTCATCTCTCGAATGTACAACCCAAGAAAATCTCCAATGGAAGGTCATCCACACGGCTAGAAAATGTGCCGACTTAGTGAGCCGGTCCACAATCACCCATACCGTATCAGGCCTCCGCGGTGTCCATATGCGGTCACAAAATCCATCGTGACGCTCCACTTCCACTCACCTTCAATAGCCGGCTAACCCCGCTGGCTTCGGGTGCTCACCTCAACCCACCATGTGAGAAATCGCTGAACAAAGTCTCACGTGTTCCTTCATCCCGCCCAATAGTACTGGCCACCAAGATCCCGGTACATTTTCATGTCACTGGACACTGCAATCGAGAGCGGAAACTCCCGAGAATCTCCTCTCAACCTGGCCAACTCAAAACCAATTACCCGCTCTCTTATACTCAAAGACTACCATCCGAGTGACGATCCAAAATTTCATCACCAGACTGGATCAGACTCGGGTCCCCGATGGACACTATCTCTGTGTCTTGCCATTAGGACTCCGATCACTCGCTTCAACAAAGACTAAGTAGAAGCATTAAACTCCCCTAACGCACTGAGTTCGCCGTTGTATCAGAGCCCAAACTGCTCTGACGCTCCGAAAGACCCGCTTACTCCCGAGAAGCCATACTAGCCAACGCTCCTCGACTTCCCACTCAAGTGCATCAGCTGCCATCACATTTGCCTTACCAGGTGGTAATGCAAAGGAAGCTCACAACTCTCTCGAATTCCATCCATATGCTGCCTCATATCGAGGTCCCGCCGCAAGGAAAATATACTAGACTTTTATGGTCCGAGTACACTTCAAACTCCCCTCACCATATAAGTGGGAGTGACGCTAAATCTCTCAGAAGACTACGACCGCCAAGTCCAAGTCGTGGTGTGGGGTACTTCTTCTTCATGATTCCTTCAACCCGACTCCGGAACCATAAGCTACTACCCTGACCGCATCAAAACACATCCGCCCACCCTCGAGGGATCACAATACACTGTACCCCTGTCCCCCGCCCTGGGACTATCAAGATAGGAGCCGGCGGCTTCCCTTCAACTCCTTCGGAATGCCTCCCTCACATCGGGTCATCCTAATCAAACTTTGACTCTCCTTCCGGTTAACCTCACATAGGCCGCTTAATCGGAAGAAATCAATGAATCTCCGTAATACCCAGCCTAATCCCAAGAAAACTACGATCTCGAAGACTCACTTCGCCCTCCTAACTCATCACGCCGACCTCTCCGTCCACCGACACGCCTTCGATGCCGACACCACGTGTCCTAAAAATTCACCCCAGAAGCCGTGTGTAAAACTCCGCACTTACTAAACTCGCTTATACCGATGATCTCGCCAATCAATACAATCCTCAAGTGATACTCACGCTCCTAATTCGACCGAGAGATCAAAATGTCATCCATGAAGACTACGCACAACCGATCTGTATAGGGTTGGAATACCCTATACATGAGATCCATGAATGACGTCGGCGCATTCGGGTTGTCCAAAGTGGCATCATCAGAACTCAAAGTGCCCATAACACGTCCTAAACGCTGTCTTTGTGTGGATATCCGTCTCCTTAACCTCAGTCGATGGTAACTGGGCTAAGGTCTATCTTGGAGTAGACTCTGCCTCTCAACCGTATCAAACAAATCATCGATCCCCAAGAATGGGTACCGATTCTGATCATAACCTCTGCCTAACTGCTTCATAATCGAATGCACTGAAGGGTCTTGTCCTTCTTCTTGCAAATAGAATCGAGCGCCCGCCGTGCTGCTCGGGTCCGATGAACCCCTTGTCCACAAGAGTCTCGTAGTCGACTCGGAAGTTCCCCGCAACTCAATCGGTGCCATCCCATGCGAGTCATGTAGATAGCATACCAGGTGTAACCCGACACTAAGTCTACAACCTTCCGCTGAGGCAATCCCGTGAGCTCATCCGAAAACATCCACATACTTGCAAACACTCGAGGTAGATCTGTTCCGGGTTCTTTCTCGCCCCTGCAGGCGCCTTGCTAGCCAAACCCGCTAACTCGGTCCCTCGACACTGAATCAGATAATCGTCTGCAAGCAACATACTGTCATTCCTTGAAATACCACATGAGTACCGGGCTCCCGCATGCTGGCAAGAACTCCTCTTACGCCATAATCGATAACGACTTCGTGTAAGTCGCCACCAATCCATCCCTGTGATGACATCGAACTCCTGGCATGTCCATGATCCTCAAACCACCGTATAGAGTCGCCGAGATCTCCAACTCCGCAACCACCGACATATCATCCCTATTCTCGCCCTAATCCCTAGGAGAACTCACAAAGGCTCCTCCGTCTCAACCCTAAGCCCTTAATCCTATCGCCAACCGATGCATCGGCGAATGAACATGGCAAACACCGAATAAATAACACTCTGCCCATAGGCGAGATAGGAAAACGCAGACCGTATGAATTAATCGATCCGCTTAACTCAATCAAGCGGATGGCGAGACACGCCCCCGAACCCCGACGTCCCACCAGGCCTCGCCCTCCGCCTTGGTCCCAACCCGGCCTCCGACTCCGCCAGGCACCCGAGGTACCCGTAGCCTCGTGATTGAACCGCTCCTTCGCCTGCACTGGCCGTGGAGGAATCATACCCGTATCCCTCTCCGTCTCTAACACCTGGGACCGTGTTGTCCCAAACCTCGGGATCCCCGGCCTCCGGGGCAATCCCTCCCCATGTGTCCAGTCAGCAGTAGCACACTATCTCCGCCTGCACCGACCGGCAACTGATATGTCCCCGCCCGATGGTCGTGACTCGAACCTCATGAACTAGAAGCCTCCTGCTTCTTTTCCCAAACTAGAAGAAGACCTCCAATTTCCTTCCTCTTGCTACTAATGACTCCGCATCCCGAGTGCTCCGAGCATCCTCGATCTCTCTACGGCCGTGGCTGTCCCAAACTTATGGAGTCCATCCTGTAGGCGAGTCCTGCACCCGTCCGAATGGACAACTTCACCCCATTCTCGAACCTCCTAACTCAGCTCATGTCCGCGGGCCACTTAATTCATCGTCAAAGAAAACGGGCTAGCTCGTGAATCTAGCCACATGTAATCCATCATTGTCATCGTCCCCGTCTACTCTAGGAACTCCCGGTTTCGCGATGCCTCGCAAAAGACTGAAAGTACTTACCCATGAATGTAGCCCCCCGAAATCTCGCCCATGTCATCGCTAGGTCTCAGAGGCCCCTGCCCATTTCCAGCCATACTGGCCTCACCTCTAGCTTCGAACGCGCCTAGTTTGACCTCGTCGCATCAAACGAATCTCCAGCCTCTAACACCTCGATTCGCATGAACTAATGTATTCCGCACCATCTAATTTCCCTATGAATGTCGAGGATGATGCGCCTAAACCTCCGAGAGGTTACTCCTGATGTGACGTCTAAACCTCAGGGTCCGCTGACTACCCGCCAACTGCGGAAAAATCTATATGTCTCAGATTGTCACACCACACCGAGCAAAATGCCTCTTGGGCTCTTAAACCAATACTCATAAAAAAAAATATCACAACTATCCTCCAATTATCTCCCAATAATTCAATAGTTGATTACACTTTTATGCAAACATATATTAAAATCTTCAATTCTAATACATGTTATGTCCAAAAACCATAAAAGCCACAAACCGGCTTCTTCAAAATCGGCCTCTAAATGAGTCAGTTTCGAGCGCCTCCCTCGCATCAAAATATAATCCTCGACAGCATGAATTTATCCGGGCCAAGAGACGTGGACCACCCTAAATGGGTTACTCTCCACCTAAATGCATATGCAATGCTCCAATTTAAACACACACTCAAGTAAATACGTGATCCTACTTGAATGTCTACATGATCACCCCATGTCACGAGTCCTCACCGACTCACTCACACTTGCCTAAGCCATGTATGAGAAAATAATCATTTTCAAAACAAAACTCTTTGTTCTTGAAAATATACTACCGAACTATTCGCAGAAAAGTACGGGACTACCCTCCGAGGTGAATCGGCTACGAAATTTTTCTCAAACAAATACATGGTCCTCATCCCAAGGATCGGCCAGCCCATCTCCCAACCCAATTCCCTCCGAATATCCCGTGAAATTCCTCAACCATGTCCGTTTACAAAAATCATGTCATGCACTCACACCTAATTTAGTTACTCATGGATATGAAAAACGCACATGCCATTTTCAAAACCATTTATACAATATGTCACTATGCATATTTTCAATCAACTACAATTACACACATGTAATTCAACACATCAATCATCACCCAATTTGGCTCACTTGATCAAATCATAATCTCATCTCCAATGGCTTACAATCACAATTTAATTCCATATAATTGTGTCATGTTGTTAACACATTAAATCATGTTTTAACCTATCTATTTCACACTTACCAAGCCATCTCACATCAACAATTCCACGCCAAACACATGGACATTTATAGTCCATTCTGATAGCCAAACTCGGACTCGTTTTTTTTACAAATCCTAAACAACATGTGGGCCGTCCACTGGGCAGCCCACTCCTCCTACATCGGTTCCTCTTGGTGGAACTGGTTCCATACCCACCCGGGGTCTCCTATCACCAAAACATAATTTATTATATAATCCTAAGATATAATAGCCAAATCAGTCCCTAAACTGATCCGGACTGACCAAAAATATCCCAAAAATTCCCACACTTCGGTTCCAATATTTGGAATTGATCAAACGGCCCCTCACGGCCTCAATAAACTCAAACATCACAAAACACTTAAATAAAGTGTAAAACAAGTAGGATAAAACCCCACCACGGAGTTTGTCTAAACTCCTTAAAACCGAGTCCACGCTGCTGTCCTCGCCGCACAGAACAACCTCCGTCCTTGCCTGCCGAAATCCGACTATCCGACCGCTTCGATCTTAGAGCAGGCTGCGACTCTCTCTCTCTCTAAAAACATAAAAACCTAACTCTCTGCAACTCTTTTTTTTCCTCCCACGTTTGGTCTCAAATTTTGAAGAAGAAGAAGACCACTATTGCATTTTTGTCCTTTTCCTCATTTACATTTCACTTAATTCCATCCATGTCCCTTCTCATGGATTTTTTTTTGACTTTTCAACCCAATGGCACCATGCCATGTGTCAACGTGGGTCCCACCTTGAGCTCAACTTTACTAATTGGAGCTTGACACGTGGCACCCTGGGTTCCACTCAATGCTCATGTCCCACCCGACGCCGTTTTCGAAACGCAAATTCCGACCGCCTCAATCTCGACTAAATTGACGTGGTACCTAGATTTCGTGAGACGATTCCAACAGCTGAAGTCCAAGCCACTATCCCAGATCTAGAAAATTTTGGATTTTAATTAAATTACGACATTTTACCCTTTTTCGAAAATTGAATTTTCTCTCAAGTCCTCACACGGACCTCCCCGACTCACTCCTATACCAGTCCCAAAGGAGCAGCAGCCCACCGCACACGACAAATCCAACAAGGTTTGCCGATCAAATACCGGTATACCGACCGCATTTGGCCCTTAGTGGAATTCGCCTACAACAATAGTTATCAAGCGAGTATACAAATGGCACCATATGAGGCATTGTATGGGAGGCCATGTAGATCACCGTTATGTTGGACCGAGGTGGGAGAGAGCTCCATCACTGGTCCTGATCTGATTAGAGACACCTATGAGAAGGTGAGCTTGATACGGCTGCCTTCTACGGGATCGAGATGGCGTAAGAGTTATGCAGATACGACGGCCGACCCTTAGAGTTCGAGGTCGGGATCACGCCTTCTCAAGGTGATGCCCCAGAGGGAGTGGTCGTTCAGCAAGCTGAAGATATCGCGAGGTTTATCGGGCCTTCGAGATACTTCAAGATAGACACTATTGCTGCATCGGCCGCTTTACGTACCAAAGATGACAAGTGTCCAACAGGTATTTTCACGCTCCATGCTCGAAGTAAAACTCATCCAGCCTGGTGTGGTGGATCGGGGATGACGAGGTTGATATCGATGGGACCTTCGAGGAGGGACCAAGGTGCATTTTGGATAGTCAGACGATTTGCACGCAAGACCGTGGAGGCTAGTGAGAGAGTGCTATGGCGGCACTATGGAGGCAGGAGTCAAATGGGAATGCGAGGGAATACGCGGCCACCTATCCACTTGTTTAGGGATGAAGATACGGGTTTAGCCGCTTAATATTTAATGACGAAGCCATATGCGTGGTATTGTGCACGTTGCATATGTGCCAAGATTGTGATTGTCCGTAATTTCGGATGAAATTCCTTTAAGGAGGAGGGAATGGGACCCCGAGAAAATTCCAATTTCTGGAAAAATGGCAAAATAGTAATTTCGGTAAAAATCCAAAATTTTTCTAGATCTCGGATGACGAAACATATTTTACCGTTGGAATCATCTCGTGAAATCTAGCTACCACGTCGACTTCGTCGACCTCGGTGACAAATAAATTTGCACATTTTTCGAGGCGAGTATCGTGGCCAAACGACATTTGATGTGACAAAAGTCACCAATAACATGTACTCATGTGACACAGGTTGCATGAGTAGAGAGATGATGGAAACGGACGGCCGAGATAGTGCCAAATGTCAAAAATCCAAGCTTAGGGACATGATTGGTATTAATTAAACTCTAATGATAATAGGACAAAATGTGGAATAGTGTCCATCTCCCTCAAAACACCAAAAACCGGCAATGAGCAGCAAAAGGAGATGTAGTGGGCTGGAAGTGAGGGTTTTGTGATTTTTTAGAGAGAGAGTGTGCCACTCTCCCAAGATCCAGCAATCTGACCATCTAATTCTTCTGCCAAGAAAGTCATTTCTACGCGACGAGGGCAACGCGCGGGATAACTCGCTTTCTGAATTTCACAAACCCGTGAGGTAGAGGTTTTATCTCTACTTGAAGTTACACTTTGTTTAAGTGTTTTGCTGATTATTGAGTTTGATTGAGGCCTGAATGATTGCTGATCGGGTTCCAAAACTGAACCTAAATGTGAAAATTGTTGGAGCTTTTTCGATAATCCGTGATGCTAATGCATCGCTTGGGCATTCGGGTGTTGATTTATGCAATAAATCATGTTTTGATGTGTATGAGGTCGGAAATGGCCACGGATTTCGGGTTCACAAAGTGGAACCGATGTTGGGTGATTGGGTCGTGAATGAATCAAGGGTTTCTTCACTGCTCATGCAATAGTATTCAAAAAATATTTTTGTGAGAAAATGTGTTCGCTGGAGTAATTCAAATCGTTGTCGTGTTTGTTAAATTAGCCCATGTGAGCTAATTTTTTGTGTAATGTATTGAGAAATTATATAACATGTTGTGATTTAAATTATGTAAATATATGCATGATGATAGTATTTGTACTGTAGTTATATAAATTGTGTTGAAAATGGCATAATGCATTTTCGCGCACTGTGGTAACTCTAGAAATTAGGTGTGTGCAGACACGAGTTTTCTAAAAAACGAACATGGTTGCGAAAGGAATTTCATGATGAATTCCGGAGAATGGGGTTAGAGACACCAATGTATTTCATTTGGATGACCATGATCGCTGAGGGTTTCCTTCATCACATTGCCTGAGGGTAGTCCCATCTTTTATCGAATCTTATGTATTTTCTCAAAATAACAAGCTTGTTTTGAAAATGATGTTTTTTCATACATGTGGCTTAGCAAAGTGTGAGGGAAGGTCGTGCTCGAGGCATGGGGAACTAGGGGTATTTGCACATTCAAGTAGGATCACGCATTGAAAGTATAGCTTACATCGCATCACGCATATGTACTTAGCGTAGAGTAATCTTAGGGTGATCCCACTATCGGTGATAGCTCACCCCACCAGAATACATTCGCACGCATTTGTGGCTATTACGCCTTAGAGTGTCAATTTGAAGAAAGTTTGGATGTGGCTTGATGGTTTTTTCGGGTTTAACATGTTTTAAAAATCAGAAACTTTGATATATGTTCGTAAGAAAGTGATGTAATAACTCTTGGACTATTGGATTATAGCAAGGTGTATTTTGATGATGAAAGTTGGTTTATGGGCCTAAGAGGCCATTTTTACTGGCTATGGGTCTCTATATGAGACGGTAGATATTTTCGCTGCTGATGGGTAGTCAATCTGAATTTCGGTTTTCAGTCTGGCGATATGAGACATGTAGATATTTTCGCGGGTTGACGAGTAGAACGACTTTCCTTCTTGCTCCGAAGGAATCCGATGGTCGACTTTGCTTCTGTGACACCCCAAAACCCGGGGGTCCGTTGACAACCCGTCAACCCGCGGAAAACTCGTGAATGTCGGGTAACTCGACACTACTCACGAAAATCGGGCAGAGTCTCCTTTGTACGGGGAACTCTACCCAAATACAGAACCTGTCCCAAACAGCATCATAAGACATATACATGAGTAAAAACGGCCACTTGTGCCCATACAACAATATTCATCAATATACATCAACTATATACTATAGCTCAAGAGTTAATAACTCACTCTTACTTCAAACATATATTGGGTAATTTTAGAATTTCAATACATGTCATACATCATAAACCATCAAAGCCACAACCCGGCTTTCCACACGCCTAAGATGAGCCGTCTGCACGCTCCCTGTACCTGAAATAATATATTCCCTCGACAGGGTGAGCTATCGCCCAATAGTGGAATCACCCTAAATGGGTTACTCCCCACCTAAGTGCATATGCAATGATCCAATGTAACCACACATTCAAGCAAATTCGTGATCCTACTTGAATGTCTAAATGACCAACCCATATCCCGAGTCCTCACCGACTCCCTCACACTTGCTTAAGCCATGTATGAGAAAACATCATTTTCAAAACAAAATGTGTTGTTCTCGAAAATATACTACATCAAGTGCTCAGAAAATATGACTACTCCTCCGAGGCGTAATGTGTCGAGAACCTTCCAAAACAATACATGGGCTCCTCCAACGTGTAATTGTAGGACCATCTCCCAACACCATTCTCCGGAAAATCATCCTGTGAAATTCCTTTCGCAACCATTTTCGTTTTTATTTCAATTGTTCATGTCATGCACAACACCTAATTTCTAGGCTACCCCGGTGCATATGAAATGCATTATGCCATTTCAACACAATATATACAACACATGCTAATATATAAAACATGTATATATATTAACATAATTAAAGCACATAAAACATGTTATGCACATTCACCATCAATTACACAAAAAATTAGCTCACATGGGCTAATTAACAAATACGAGCAATTCAATTTGAATTGCTCAACCAAACACATTATTTCACAAAAATATTTCATGAACACTATTCACGTGAACAGTGAAACCCTCGGGTTACTGTTCAAGGCCATTCACCCAACATCGGTTCCACTATGTGAACCCGAAATCCAATGACCATTCTGGCCTCATGCACATCACAACATAATTTATAGCATAAATTACACCACTAAGCCACCTAAATGGTACCCATACATACACGATCAATTCAAACCAGCCCAACAATTTTCACACATTTCTGCTCCAAGTTTTGAATCGATCAACTACCGCTCAAGGCCTCAAACCAACTCAAACATTACAAAACACTTAAAACAAAGTGTAACTTCAAGTAGGATAAAACCCCTACCTCACGGAGTTTGTCGAAACTCCTTAAAACCGATGCCCACACGTTGTCCTCGCCGCGTAGAACGACTTTCCTTCTTGTTCCGAAGGAATCTAACGGTCTGATTAGCCGGGATCTTAGAGAGAAGGTACTCTCTCTCTCTCTAAAAATCACAAATCTAAGCTACTGCATCTCCCTTTCTCCCTTCACGTTTTGGTTTCACCTACATGAGATGACCATTTCCTATTTCGTCGTATTATCATTTAACTATTCACATAATGCCTTCATGTCCCTAAAATCTTGGATTTTCATTTCCAACTATCTCTACTGGCCCATTTTCATCATCTCTCTACTCATGCAACACGTGTCACAAGAGTACATGTTATATGCATCTTTATCGCATCGTATTGCTTTTACGGCACCCGATACTCGATGCCTCGAAAAACGTGCAAATTTTGACTGTCTCGGAATTCGACGAAATTCGATGTGTTAGCTAGATTTTGTGAGATGATTCCAACGGTGAAATCTGTTTCATCATCCGAGATCTAGAAAATTTTTGAGTTTTAACCGAAATTACGATTTTGCCTTTTTTCCAGAAATTGGAATTTTCTCGAGTCTTACAAGGCTTGCAAATCTACACATTTGAAAACCCCAACTACTAAGAATCAAGAGGGGAAAAGAATACTTAATTGGGCTTAATGTTTTCTTGAAGCTTGAAACCCTTCTCTTATAAACCCTAACTCATCTCTCCTTTCCTTGAGAGAAAAAATTATGAAGAATGTTAGGATTGTGTAGAAAAACCTCATTTTAGCAAAACAATTCTATATTAGTTAAGAATCCCTTCCAATTTTGAGAAATTGAAAAACAACCCCTCTTATTTCCCCCTTTTTGTTTTTGTTTTTTTTTTAAATTATGGGTATTACAAGCTGTTTGTATAAATGTGTTTGGTAAAATTTGGCTGATAGTTGGTAACTACTTAATTGTGTAAAATGACCAATAAAAGCATTGACATAATTTATTATTGAGTATTTTTTTGTTAATAATTTATATTTATAAGGTGAGTTTATTGGAAATAAGGTATACTACTATTGAAGAATTAAAACATCATTTACATAAAAAAATTAGTCATTTTAAAATTTTAAAAAATACTAATTTCTTGTGTTGCTAATTTACAAAAATATTAACCTTTTGAAAATAGATAAATATTACTATTAGTTTATGAATAGACTAGTTGTGAACAAATTTTTTTATATAAATTAGTGATAAATAGTCATATTCTTAATATGTCAATTTCTTCATAGTAATTATATATTAATTATTGTAGATGGAGCAATTGGCTAGTGAGCTCTTGTAGGGTTTTGTCAAAACCTTAGGGTAAGTTTAACGCCCCGTCCCGAGAAGGTGTACGGTATGAGTAACTGTAGGGGCGCATATGTGCACCAGGTGTCATTGTAATATTTTTGGGAGTTGTTGTTTAGGACGAAATTGTGAAATCATAAATTTAATTAACCCGAAAATTGTACTAGAACAAGGGTAAAGTGGTAATTGATCAAATGGGACATAAAGGTCATAAGCAAAGAAGATAGTATGAAGTAGAAATAACATAAGTTGCTTTGCAATTTTTTGAGAGATGGAGGACCTAATTATAATTACGAGAAATATGAGACTATAAAAGGCCATGAGACAAACAAAATATCACATTTGGTCTCATTTTGGTTAGGGCAAACCGTGGAGAGGGAAGAATAGAGCAAGGAAGAAGAGGAAGAAGGAGAAGGAGAAGAAAGGGAAGAATTTCAGGTATGGAATCATGTGTAATTTGGGTTTTTGGATGTCTAGGCTTTTGGTATGACATTCTTCCATGGAGATTAGTTATTTCCTTGTTCTAGGTTTTGTGGAGAGATCACATTAACCCTAGAATTTTGAAGTTTTTGTGGAAAACCTTTAGTTGCATAAAGTAAATATAATCCTCCTATTTATATGGTTTTTATAGAAATTGGTGGACCTTGTTGAATTCTTGGAATTTTTACCTAGGGTTGGTAATAAGAAGTTCTAAACCATCAATACAAGTGTTATGGTGTGGTTTTGGATGAATTTCATGTTGGTTCTTGAGGTATTATGGATTGGGGAAGTTGTATGAAGAAAATTGGTACCAAAAGATGCAAAATCAGCATTTCAAGTAAACTATGAGGCGGTACCCAGACAAACAGGTGGTACCGGCACCACCATTATTGTATTCCATTTTGGTACCGGGGTACTCAAGATAAGTGGTACCGCACCACCATACGTAAAGTGTTTGGTAATTAGTGGTTTCGCATACGCGCAGTACCCAGACACGCCTTAAAATGCCCGTGATTTTGGTACTCAATAGTTGCCTAAGTTCACACACCGACAGAGTGGGAACCTTACTAAATGATTAAGAGAGGTTCAAGAAGATTGGAACAATGAAAAACGCAGGCGCACTTTCGCCGCCGGCGGCCGCCCATCGAGGTGAGTAAATTTTAGTGACTCAAAAAGTCACAAGACGTTAGTGTTTATACGATTACGCAGGTGATTAATGTTTTCACCGTATTCATTTGAGTGTGTAGGCTAAAAGCAAAGGTGGGAAAGTTGTGGAGTCGTGCTCAAGTTTAGTAAGCAAAAAGGTGAGTGTTCTAAACCTAATTTTCAAATACTAGTGTATTATTATAAACCGGCTTAATCGGGTATTTAATGGTTCGATTGTAAACTATATTTGAAAAGCAAGCAATGGATTATATAAGCAAATGGTTTTGATTTTAAACCATATGTGAAAAGCTAAACAAGTAATGGTTTTGATTTATTCAACCATACTTTAAAAGCAAGCAATGGTTTTAGAATTATCAAACCATATTTAAAGCAACAATAGTTTTGAATTATTAAACCATGTTTCACAAGCAAGCAGGAAAATAAAGAATATTTAAAACAAGCCTAATAAAAATCCCATATAAGATGGTCGTTTATTCAGAAAATAGGAAAGATATCATTCATGCATTTTTAGATTTTGGTTCCCGGTCGCCAGAAACTTAGTTCAGCAACGCGTACGAAAGGAGACCGTGGCACGATCGAGTATATAAGGTTAACGCATTAGCTAAATTATGGTGACAGAGACCCAGGTCAATTCCACCATATTTACCGAAAAAATGGGAATTGAGCCAAGGCTCCTCCACCTAGGTGATGTGGACCCAGGTCCTTACACCGCACCTGCCGGATGCCCGTGCTCCCGTGTTCACTAGGGTACAACAAGTGCAGTGCCCCGCTGGTTGATGATTTATAAGCATGTTTAACTGACCGGTGCACGGTTGAGCCTGTGCCCCGCGGTTTATTTTAAGGCAAACTGTCAGTCCTAAGTTCCCGCTTTTATTTTTGTAGCAAACGGTTGGAGCCTCATGGCTCCCGCTTTACTTTAAAACAACGGTTGAGCCTGTGCCCCGCTTTATTTTAAAGCAAGAGGTTGAGCCCAGACTCCCGTGTTTATAAAAAGTTTTATAAACTTTTAAAGCAAGAGATTTATGAAAAGTTTTATAAACTTTTAAAGCAAAGCAAGGTAAAGCAAGCAAGCAAGAGATTTGAGAAAATTTTTAAAAAAACTTTTAAAGCAAAGCAAAGCAAGCAAGCGAGGTTTCTGGAAAATGTCCTATAAAAAGAGAGTTTTACAGTTTTGAGATATTTTTCGAAAAAGTAAAACATTTTATAAAGCATACACTCACTGAGCTCGTTTACCTCATTATTTTTCTGTTTTAAAAACTATATTCCAGGTACAGGCACGCTGGACGTTGGAGCATAGTAGGATTCTCCTTATTTTGCAACAAAGGCTGGGTACAGCTAATCCTTGTAAGAAAATACTTGAATTTGTATAGTGGAAGATATGTGGCACATATAGTTTTGTGGAAATGTGTTGAGCTTGAGGCTCTTTTGAAAGAACGTTGCTGGTTGCCATATTTGGAAAAATGTAAATTATGTTTATAGGATTGGGAATATGTCCTATATGCAAACAAGTATGTCGCGAGATTTTACCAACCATAAGTCGAAAAGGAAAAATTTTTATAATAGTTTTCAACAAGCAACACGGCTTCGCTTCACAGGAATTTCTAGTCGATAGAGGTTACGGCTGGGGATTTCTGTAGGATGGCCGACACACCTGCCGCAAGTAGGGGGTGGGGGTGTGTCAGTAAGGGTGGTAATTATTGACAACGTTGGGACAAACTTGTCTTTTCAACTCCACATATGCAATCATTTATTTGAAAAAGCTACTCATAGCAGCGTTTTTTAAATTAGTGGACTGGGCCCAATCCACTATTCCAATCATCTACAATGGGTCTAATCCTCTAATTTTGTAAATTAGCAAGTCAATAAATTTGTAAGCAACAACATTAGAGGTTTTAACTGATCAATCCTTTAAAATTGGTCTAATACTCTAATTTTGGCATAAAAACTCTCCACCAAACGGGGCCAATATATTTGCTGATTGTGGTTATGATGGTAACGGGTTGGGCAACATTTAAAAATTGTCATTTTGAAAATTAACAAAAGTTAATATAAAACAACTCTTGAAAAATTATGTAAAAAATGGTAAAATTTTTGAAAAATTATGTAAAAAATAGGATTTTTTTTTTTTTTGAAAATTTATGTAAAACTAGAAAAAATTCTGAAATTAATGAAAAATCTAAAACAAATTCCCAAAAATTATGAAAAAATAGGTAATTTTTTTTAAAAGGAAAACTTTCTGAAAATGAATGAAAAATAGAAAACAAATTCCGAAAATCTATGTAAAATTTTTGAAAATTTTATTTTAAAATAGGAAAAAATATTATGAAATACAATTAAAAAAAATTATATTGGTGATGGGAAGAATGATATGATGATTATTTTCTTGATTTAGAATTTTATGCAGAGCCATGAGTGTTTATTTTGATTTGGAATTTAGAATTTTTGTGATGATGGGAAGCTCTAATGGTGTTTATTATTTTTCTTTGGAAATGTTTGTTATGATGGGAAGCACTAGTAATGTTTGATTTTTATGTTTGATGTCCTTTACTTTATTGTATTTTATTATTAGATAAAAATTATAAACAATATTTAGTGAAATAAATCATTTTTATTTATATTAGATGGGATGGACATCACTTAAAAAAACCCATGCCTCAAGGTCCTAAGAGACTTTTGCGTCTCTATGCGCCTTGCGTCTTAAATAATTATAAGTTTAGGGTACATCACGTTCCATTTTATGTAAAGCATCCCAAAGATTTTAATGAATAAAAAAACCTAGAATATTCTAGTTTTTATAATCTATTTGATACATATGAAACAAAAGTCAAGAGGAAAGTATGATTTATTAGCTATTGAATATTTTACTTATGACTTAAAATTATGCATAAACGCTTTTTAAAATATGCATCCAAACACAAATAGTATATTGAATATTTTACTTATGACATAAACTTTTATCTAATAAAGTCTTATAAAATAAAATAATTGTTTAATTAAGTTGTTTATCCAAACGGGACATAAATATATTCAGGTTTTTAATGAGGTCATGTTTATTTTTCCAAACCCAGGACGAGGTCGAGTATTGTTATGTCTGGCCCCGCCTCAACTTGATTATATTAAAAAATGATTTGATAATTATTTTATTTTAATATAAATAATAATATTAATTAAAAATTTTAAATAATTTATAACAAAATTTTAAATTTTAAAATTTTTTAATGAAATATATTAATTTTAATTTAATAAAAATAAAAATAAATAAAAGTTAAATGTTTCATCATGCTTAACTCGTGTGATAAAGCATTTAAGGTTTAAAGTCCTGATTTGAGTCTTAATAGGAACAATTTATTACATTATAACTTTTCTCAATTTACTACATTATAATTATAATTAAAGTGTTTAACTGTCAAAAAAAAATATAAATGGAATGCCCATATAATTTTTTTAAAGGGGACAGATTAGGAAATGATTTAAATAAACAGGGAGTTGGGATCTGATCGCCCCGTTGCCTTCCCTGTTTGTCAATGACGTTGGGAGGAACATAACAAAAAGAGGTAAGCCGAAAAAGTACAAATCGTTTTTTCTTCTGATTAAGATATTTGAGATTTAAAAGGTTCTTTTCTTCTTTCAAATAAAATCTGCCGTGATTTGATATAAAAGATTTGGGGAAAATTATGCTAAGATTTACAAATATAATTCTATTTAAAAAAATGTTTATGGGGAATGAGAAATCAATATAAGTTAACCCATTCAAAAATAATTCTTATTAGATTGTTACCAATATGGGAGGGAGTTTGATGGCGCTTACAAGAATTGTGTTTCAAGTGAAACACGATTCTAATATTGGGGTTGTTTTATTTTATTTTTTGATTTGGTTATTTATTTATTCTTGGATATTCTTTTTATTTTATTTAGGATAAGTTGTTGAGGTTGTTTAGGACTTTAGTTGTCCTTTTTAATTTCAATTCATCTAGGTCTAGGTTTTGAATACTATAAATATGTGGCTTTGGCTTTTCTTTAGGAGTCAATTATTAATAAAAAAAAGTCAAAGAGAGTTTCTTCTCCCAATCCCTTGCTTTTCAGTATTCTTTTAAAATCAACGAATTCAAGTTGAGAATTCCCTTCATAGTTTCGGTATCTTTTCGATCAATGCAACTATTTATGTGAATTCACCTTCTATCCTGGCTTCCACTACATCAGTTGGTATAAGAGCTAGCACTCTTCTACTGTCATGCTGCCCCGTCCCCGATTACGAAGAAGCTTTTGCTGTTCTATAAGAACAAATTGTAGCCCTGAAAATCACCATCAATAGCATGCATGTCGAGCATGCCCCAACCACACATGCTGACTTCCCTTCCAACGAGGAGAATGTTCCCGAAGACAATCCATTCGCACCCTTGCAACCCGCACATCCTCATCATGTCCCACCTCCGGCAGTCCCATGCCCTAATCGTGTCATTGATGATACCTACTGGGAACAAGCATTTAAATTGGAAATTCTAGAATTTCATCGCAGTCTCCAAGCCGATGAACTACTAGATTAGATTGGTGCAGTAGAAGAAGTATTGGAATTCAAACAAGTTCTCGATGCGAGGCACCCCTCTTTGTTTACCTTGTGTTTCAGGTGAAACACGTCTTTGGCACAGGTGGCAACAATTGAAGGCTTCTCTCGTTTGTTCTAGGAAGCCGAAGATTGTTTCATGGGATAAATTAAAAAAAAACACATGTGGCGTGCTTTCCTACCATACAACTATGAGCGCACCATGTATCAACGACTTCAAAATTTGCGGCAAGGTAATAGCATAATAGATGAGTATGCTTCAGAATTTTTCTCTTGCTTACACATAATGAGATTGCCGATGCACAATTAGTGTGCCGTTGTGGAGGTGGTTACGACCTTGATATCAAAATATTTTGAATTTATTTGATCCACTAACTGTTTCGGAAGCACATCAACGTGCTTTACTGATTGAGAAGCAGTCATGTTCGAGTTCCCTTGGTTGGACAACACCACCTAGTCGAACTCTTACAATGCCTCGGCACCACTTTCTCCTACCTGCACGTGACATGTAAGCCACGGAGCCCGCGTAGTCCTTGCTCTTGACCATTGCTGCCTAACTTGACGTCGCCGGCAGTGACCTTTGTGCCTTGGCACTCTCCGGTGTTTCTCTTCTTTGTGAACGCCGACCACCAACAAAGCGCTTGTCCCTAAATTGAGGCTCACCTTATTGGTTGATGTGTTCGAGAATTCAGACGATGTTATGCGAGAATGATGACATCCCGAAGAGAGAAACGTTTTGGAAAAAAGAACGAAGTTCATGAGGTGATCTGAGGAACCTCTTCTCGTATTACAACGTTCATGTTTTGCACCGAAACTGTCGACGATTCTTGACTACGGAAGAATCTATTTCATTCCACCTATACTATGAACGACAAGGTATGCCACTTTATCATCGACTTGGGTAATTGTGAGAATGTGGTCTCAGAAGACGTTGTTCGCTAGCTATCTCTAAAGGCTAAAGTCCATACGTCACCATGCACACGCTTTGCTTGGTGAGCTTGAGGGTATGAAGCAAAAGGTATCCCATCGTGCTTTAGTTCCTCTGCCTATCGGTACCACTTACATGGATGATATTTATTGCGATGTTGTTCCTATGGATGCCTATCATATTTTTCTTGGTTGGCCGTGGAAATTTGATCGAAATGTTGTTCATGATGGAAAACATAATACTCACAGTATTTACTTTGAGAATCGAAAGATTACTCTTTTGCCTTTGAAAGAATTGACTTATGCAGGTCTCAGTCCTTCTCCGACTTCAAAACTAGCTATGTTTTTATCACGTTCGCACTTTGAGATTGAACTTCATGACACGGGCATGTGTTTCGTGCTTATTATGCGCCTGAGTCATCGACCCTGTGAAACCCCAAGAAAATCCTAATTTTCTGAAAAATGGTAAACTGGTAATTTCGATGAAAATCCGGAATTTTTCTAGATCTTGAATGACGAAAGGGACTTCACCGTTGGAATTGTCTCGCGAAATCTAGCTACCACATTGAATTTAGTTGAATTCCGAGAAATTCGAAATTTCACGTTTTTCGAACCTTGTGAGGGGTAGTGCGGACACTTGGCACATTTGAGTGGCTCGAAGGGTGCCACGTGTCGTGAAAATTAGTCAAACATATGAGCTCAGAATTATTAGACTAATGGTGTACATATGGCATGATGCCATTGGATGAAAATCCAAAGTAGGTGGATAAGAGGATAAGGTGTAATCCTATCAACCAATAGAAGGGTGACATGTGGTCAGCTTGATGCAGCTCGAGCTGATTTGACCATCCTGATTCCTAGCATGCATCCTGAAGTATCACACTTGCTTTGGGAATTCACCGATGTGCTTCTCGATAAGCTACCATAAGGTTTATCGCCCTTACGAGACATTTAGCACAACATTGACTTGGTCCTCGGGACTACCTTGCCAAAAAAAAAAAAAAATTAGAAAAGCATGCCGGGTGGACCCGGCCCGACGCGAGCACGAAAGCTTTCGGCACTCGATCTCACTACATCACTTATGATGTTGAGTTCTATGCAGTGGTTCAATCCATCAAGCATCAGTGACATTATCTCTTCCATTGCGAGTTTGTCCTGTACACTGATCACGATGCATTGAAATACTTAGGCACACAGGATAAGGTTTCGGAATGACATGCATCATGGATTGCCTATCTACAATAGTTCACTTTCATGATCAAGCACAAGTCGAGCGCACTCAACAAAGTGGCTAATACTCTAAGCCGACGCACATCCTTACTCGCATCCTTCACGGTTTTGATTCCTGGTTTCGCTAGCTTTTCCGATTTGTATTCTTTCGAGCCATACTTCATGCGCATCTTGTCTGATATTCATGATGGTAAGCAGTCTGACTTTGTGCTTCATGGTGATTTCCTTTTTCGGGGAAATAGATTATGTGTTCAGTCACGACGCAGCTTATAGATTATTCGGAGCTTGCCTGGCGAAGGTCATGGCTGAGGCGGACCACTGAGTTAGTGGCGAGACTCACATTTTGGCGCTTCTGCGTCGCGCGATGTTGAGCGTTTTTGTCGGCGTTGTAGCATACGTTAGACTTCTGGGCAAAGCTTCCAATCTTTGACCTCTACGTGTCTCTTCCTTATAAGACCAGAAATTCCAATTTACGGAAGAGCAAGTAATTTCGGTTACAAAATTGTAATTTCAGTTAAAAATCTTAAATTTATTCTCTAGATCTCGGATGATGAAATGGATTTCACCGTTGGAATCGTCTCGCGAAATCTAGCTAGCACGTCGAATTTCATTGAATTCCGAGATAGTTGGGATTTGCACGTTTTTCGAGGCATCGAGTTTCGGATACCGGAAAACAGCTTGGTCAGTGAGCAGGGATTATATATAACATGTACTCATGTTACGCATAGTGCATGGGTAGAGGCGATGGAAATGGAGGGCGAATGGTGTCGAATGTTGAAAATCCAAACTAAGAGGACAAAATGGTCATTTTGGAATTTGTTTAAATAAAGCTAAATGACAAAATTTGTGAGCAGTGCTCCTTCCTTTAAACCAAGAGCAAAGCGTGAAAGAGAAGGGAGTGTGTTGTCTTACGATTGAGTTGCGGATTACGTTTTAGAGAAAAACCTCGGCTTTCTCTCTAGATTATCGGCAATCGGATGTCGGATTCCTTCGGGCGAAGGAAAGATGTTCTGCGCGAAGCGGCTGCGTGTGGACTCTGGGAGTTTTCGACAAACTCCGTAGGTAGGGGGTTTCAGCCTACTTGGGTTTTACACTTTGTTTAAAGTGTATTTACAATGTTTGAGTTGAATGAGCGTGAGGAAGTAAGTTGAATTGTTCACAGATTGAAAGAATTTTTAGAAACCCATGTGGACAGTCCATGACTATCCTGTGGAGTTGCTAGTTTGTGCATTGCTCGTAATTTAATGCAGCCTTTGATGTGTTTGGCAGGGAATGGCCATGAAGTCGGGTTCCCGAAGTGAGCCAGATGATTGGATGAATGGATGTGAACAATAAACAGAGGTTTTCTTGTTCATACGAACCAGTGTTTGAAAATCAATTTTTGTGTGAAATGTGTTTGGCCAAAGCAATTCAGAGTTGAATTGCACCGTGTTTACGATAATTAGCCCAGTGACTAATTTTTTGGTGTAATGAATTGTGGAATTGCAAGCTTATGTTTTGTGTGATTTAAATTATGTGAATATTTGCATGATTATATATTTGCATGTGTTATAAATTGCTTAATGGAATTGGCATCATGCATTCCATATGCTGTAATAGCGCGAAAAGTAAGCGCGTTTCAAATTCAGGTTAGTAATATAAATTCTTCCTGATATATATGATATTTATGTTGACCCTAAGTATTTATTTTAGGTCTTAATAATTATTTTTGGCCATATAAATTATATAGATAATTATTTTAACTCAGTTATATGACTTAATTTAGAGTGTTAAGAATAGTAATGTAAATATATATACTTCTAATTATATACCCTAATTAAGAACAGGCTTAGCTCAATTAAATTGTGAGAATTAAGGACTAAATTGTGTGGTAATGAAAATAAGGGAAGGATTTAAGGGTAATTTTGGGAAATTGCGCTAAAATTTCATTTTGGCACTTTTCTTCTTATTTTCCTCTTCCACATGACCCCCTTTCCTCTGCTCCGCCAGGGCGCCATCACCTCAGATCCGATATTTAGGCCCGATCAGGCACGTTTGATCAGCTACTGGGGAAAAGGCAACCGAGATCGCAGGCACCGCCATCTGCTTGGATCTCGCTTGTTGCAGATCTGCCGAATCGCGCCCGCCGAGGCTGGCTCCTGCCCTTGCGCCGCCGGCCTGGTCGACCACATTTCAGCCACCTCGTGGCAGGCCAGATCGAACTCCTGGCCCCGAAGCAGGGATCACCCTTGATCGGGGTTTCCGGGGTGGTTTGTGGTGTTGAAGTTGGAGCTCGCCGGGAGTTGGGGGATTTGTCGGGCGATTCAGAGCCACACTCCGGTGGTCCTCGACGGCGATCACATTTTTGGGTCCGCGAGCTTTGGGCTTGCGTGGATGTCCTTAGAATCTGAAATCCAGGCAACCCTCAAATTTTAGGCCGCAGGTCGGCGGACCTCGGAGGCGTGCCGGGGCGAGCGTTCGGTCCCGCTCGCAGTGGTTCGCAGACGGTTGTGATCGGTTTCGCATTAAGAGCCGGTAAGAATCTATACCTTAAGCGTGTCGGACTCTGTCGTGTAATTGTCGAATGTCGATTTTAATTGTTCAATGATGTATGTTGAATAATCCTTGTATTTCGGACTACGATTGAATTAGTTACTTGTATTGTATAATCAAGTAGTTAATAAGATTGATTGTGTATATTGCGAATACAAATTGTTGATTTGATGATGGATTGGGGCGAGTCGGGCAATAAAATTGTAAACTATTGGCCCGACTGCGATGTTTACAGATTCTGCGTGTATATTAGAATGTTATTTAGCGGGTTAGGACTGTTTACAGGGGAGTTAAGTCCCGGTTTTAAGGGGAGTTCTGCTTAGAATTTTTCGATTAGAATTTAAATGTGCTTATATCGGTCTGCTTTGTGGTGTCTAGTCAAGTCTGAGGGTTAAGCCTAAACCTCGATCTCGATATTGATTATGTCTTTTCTATTCTAGATTGTCCCAGCCGGCTACGCGGGCAGCCTGAGGTGTAGAAGCGTACGAGACTTGGAATTCTTACGTGAGTTGATATCATATATAGTTTATGACATCATGCATACGTGCATAGCATTTATGGCATTAGGCTACACCCCATCATCCACGACATGGTATTACTATGGGAATTGTATTTGCATGAGCGGTATTATTTAATTTGTTATGAAATATATATATGAAGGCTTGTTATGATGATGGATGTGAGGTGTGTATTGTTAGGTGTGATATTGTTGTGCATTGTATTTGAAATATTGTAATAGAACTATAGCAGGACATACTACCTAATGGGTTACATCAGGACCGGGTGCGCACCGGTATTGATCAGATTATGTTATAGGTTTATGGTTATGGACATGAGTTCCCTGGTTGAGCGTTTCTCTCGGGGATGCCGGAGGTAAGGTCCCTGGTTGAGCGTTACTCTCGAGGCGTGTAGGCTATAGAGAGTATGATATGTTAGTTCTTCTTTGGAGTTAGGACCACGGTCGAAATTAGATCTCTCGGGCGCCAGCTATAGTTTATTAGTTAAGTGTCGATTGGAGTTAAGGACCACTGGTCGAGCTTTTCTCTCGGGCGTAGGTCACATTAGTTTGGCTAGGTATGGCTTGTAGTATTGAGGTATAGGATCTTGCTAAGAGTCTCGATTATTAGTGATGATTATGTGATGATGAAGGCTTGATGTGTGTGCATGCATACATATGTGAGTGTATTATTATATAGTCTCGATATGATATATATATTATATTGAAATTCTATATGTATAACCTGTTGGTTGTAGAGGTGGTATAGATTATATGATATTAACTCACTCTCGAGAAATTGTTGTCTCAATTTATTTTCGAATGCTTGTCGGAGTCCTCCTTCTCGAGACCCTTGATAAGCAAATTAAATTCTCTTCCTTCACGGCGGTTTACATGTACTTATTATGATATTATTAATCTTTGTCTATTTAATCTAGGTGTCCTTTATGGTACTTTGGAATATTAGTATGTTTTTGTAGTCGAATAATTACGTTCATTTTGTGTATGATGACGGTGTATGTGGGATCGAGACCTTATTTCTCCCTATTGAGGTTTGGGCATCTGAGCATATTATATACATGTATGTGGATATATCGTCAGGTGATCGTATGATAGTCGGCATGAATATTTCAATAAAAGGCTTCTTCTGAGGTTTCGGTGGCCTTATGCCTTCCCATTCCCTAGTCTTGAGTCTGACCCCAGATTGAGTCATTGACAAAGTTGGTATCGAGCAATAGGTTCATTTTCCTATGGCCTAGAGTCTAAGTTTCAGTGCTGCCGAAATTAGGATCGATTGGAGTCGCATGCGTCACCATTGCATCTAGTTTACGCCGTCAGTTAGAGTAGATACATTTGATATCGACGAGGCCCGAGATGATCCCGCCCGGCTGATCCACGGTTCTGGGAGAGGCGAAGGAGGCGAGGTAGGCCGGGTCGCGGCCGGCAAACGGTACCGGGCGGAGCCCACGGGCCGAGGAGCCACGGGGTTAATATGCCCACAGGGCACGGTTTCGGGGGCAGCGTCTTTACGTGTCGGCGCCATGGAGGCATTTTTGGGCGGGCTATGAGGCGGGGTGCGAGCAGCTCTCAGAAGCCTTATGGAGCATCGAGAGGCGACAGGCTGCTAGTAGTTCTCAGCCGGGTGGACCAGGATTTGGCCGGATCACATTCCTTTGTTCAGTACACCGGGCTTAATGAGGTTATATTTGATGGAGTATCGGTGATAGTTTTACGGGCGAAGTGGAAAGAAGAAGCATTTGATGCGAAGCATCGATAGACGGACTATTGAGATCGCGGGTTTCTCCCTCAAGGGCTTAGCATTGCGTGGTACAGGATTGATTACATCAAGCACCGTTTGCGAGGGGTATGACATGGGCGCGCGGTTCGGGGAGAGATTTGAAGACCAGCACTACATTTCTTTTGCCATGAGGCAAAATGCAGAAAGAGCGATTTGGCGGCGAAGAGAGATGATATGTCTATAGTGGAGTACACCGCGGGTTCATGTATCTTAGTAAATTTGCTCAGGAGTTGAGTTGGCAGCGGAGGCTGCGGCAGTAAGTGATACATCAGGGCTCGGACCACATTTCATATCCTTGAGTACGGTCGAGGGTGTAGCTTCTTGGAAGTCACGATTTGCGAGGCAGAGATGGGAGGCGACCTTCGCCTTCATGGTATCTTAGTGGATGGTGCTAAGAAGAAGACACTTCGCAGAGGAACCCAAGCTAATTTGCACGCGTAGCGCGACTATTATGGTGATGCGGTGCCCCGGTGGTAGATACTGCCCGAGCGAGCGGTTTAGACGGTCTGAAGGGTAGACGGCGAAAGGGTTATAGGAAGCTAGGTTGGACGAGGTTTAGAGCCGGTGGGGGCTATAGTTCAAGGGGCAGGGTTTCAGGTTAGGTATACTTGGCGCTAGTTACGGCACCGGTATGTGCCACGGTGTGGGCGGAGGCATCGAACGCTTGTATGGCTAGTGGAGCTTGTTTTAGAGTGTGAAGTTGGGCCATATGGCCAAATCATGTCCTAGATTTCCCAGCCAGCAGCCTTTTCCTCAGGATTCTGCGGCTAGTGTTGCCCGCCCAGTTCATTGGACAGCGCCTAGTCCTTCTCAGGCGGGTGTGCAGTATAGTGGCCAGCAGGGCCGTGGATATGGAGGTAGAGCTCGGGAGCGGGTGAGTGGTAGGGGCCGAGTCGGGTTTCGAGCTCCCTACCGGTCTAGACGTGTCAGGCAGTTTTACGCTCACTCCTCGGGACCTTGAGCGTCAAATCTTTGTCGGGTACTATTCCGGTCTGTTATACTAGGGCTAGGGTGTTATTAGATCAGGGATTACGCCAGCATCCTTTTTATGTCTCCTAGTTTTGCACATTTGAAGCTGGTGTTCGGCCGGCGGACTTGAAGATTTCACGATTATCAGTCACTACCCCTCTGGTGATGCCTTAGAGCGGATATTTTGCTTCATCGTGTCCGATTTACGCCGTGGCGAGACCTTACGGCGAGACCTCTTATTCTGTTGGATGCTGATGGACTGAGGTTATTCGGGTATGGATTGGTTGGCCGGGCACTACGCCACCACTACGGATTAGGAAGGAAGCAAGTGATTTTTCGGTTCGGGGGATTCGAGGTTTGGGTTTCGTGGTGAGGCGAGATACCGGCCCTTCTGTTAATTTCGGCCATTACAGGCGGATGTTGCAGTAGGGGGTCATAGGGGTTATCGGCTCTTGTAAGGGACACGGATTAGATAGAGGTAAGGATTGATGATGTCCACACATCGGCTTGTGAATTTCACGATGTTTTCCGGGAAAGGTTGGGGTTGCCACGACGGGGAGATAGAATTTTGCATTGATGTTGTGCAGGGCCGCCGACTTCTGTCTCCTTGCCACCTTATAGGATGGCACTGCGAGGATTGAAAAGGCTGAAGAGCAGTTCCCAGTTTGTTCCGGGCAAAGGTTTTGTCGGGCTAGTATACTCTCACCAGGGTGCTTTCCTGTCTTTATTTGTAGGAAAAGATGGTTCCCTTCGCGGCTATGTATGATTACAGACAGTGAACAAGGCGAAATACGTAATAAATATCCGCTCCCGAATAGATGACTTGTTTGATCGGCTTCGGGGTCATCCTTTTCCTAAGATTGATCTACGGTCGAGGATATCATCAGCTGAGCCAGACATGAGGATGTTCGAAGAGCCGGCATTCGAGGGACAGTGCGGCCATTATGAGTTCAGGTGATGAAATAACTGGACCTCACTAATGCTGCCGGCGACCTTTATGGATTTGATGAGCAGAATTTCAAACCCTTCTGGATAAAGCTTTGTAATTGTGTTCGTGATGATATCTTAGTATATTCACCGGAATTGAGGAGGAGCATGTAGAGCATTAGGATAGTATTGCGGCGAGACTTTGAGGGAAGCGACAATTATATGCCAAATTCTCCAAAGTGTGAATTTTTGGTACGGATAGTGTAACCTTCTTGGGACGTGTAGTATGGGGAAGGCATGTTCAGTGGATCCCAAAGAAAGATAGAGCGCGTGATAGTTGGCGAGAGACCAACCCACGGTGGCCGAGGTTCGAGTTTCACGGGTTTAGCCAGGTTGTGCTCGCCGTTTGAAGTACCGGGATTTTTCGAAGATCGGTACGCACCCTTGACACGGTTTAACCCGAAGAATGTGAAGTTCGGTGGACGAGAGAGAAGCTTGTGAGGGCGAGTTTTGGCGAAGGATTGTTCCCGACCTCACCGCTCAGTGTTGGCATTACCTTCTGGTAGGAGGACCTCTGAATCAGTTAATGACGGCTTCTAGAGTAGGTTGGGGTGTGTATTGATGCGTGGTAAAGGTGATTGCTTATGCTTCTAGGCAGCTGAAGAGACACGAGCAGAATTACCTAACTCATGACTAGGAGATGGCGGCGGTGATCTTTGCATTGAAGATGCGGAGACGTGTATGGTGGGGAACATGTAGAGATTTTCACGGATCACAAGAGTTTAAAATATATTTTTCAACAGAAGGAGCTAAATTTGAGAGGCAGAGAAGATGGGATTGCTGGGACTATATGATTGTACGATTGATATCACCGAAGTAAAAGAGTATGTGGTGGCGAGATGCTTTGGTAGAAATCATCTGGCGGTCGCCCACGTGTAGTGCGAGAAGCGACAATTGACTAAGGAGCTGTATGAATTGTATGATCAGGGTTTACAGCTAGAGGTGTTGGAATGCGAACACTTAGCATTTGAGTGAATCAGTTCCTGATGGACAAAATTAAGACAACTGTCACGAGAGACCCACGAGTTGATGAATTATGGGTCTGAGGTTCGGCCGAGGTCGACGAGATGATTTTGTGATTAGGGATGATGGCACGTTGAGATTGGGTGCTAGGTTGTGCGTCCCGATGTTGATGGACTTAGAAAGTCATGGAAGAGGCTTCAAATCATACGACTGCAGTATTCATCACGTTCCTTCGAATGTATCATGATCTTAGGGGTAACTATTGAATTGAGTGGTATGAAAAAAGGATGTAGCGGAGATTTGTATCCAAGTGTTTGACTTGCCGACGGGTCAAACTTGAGGCATGTCGAAGCGATGCGGGTTGTTATGACCCTCCCCATTCGAGTGGAAATAAGAATATTACCATGGACTTTGTGATGGGTTACCTCGAACCCCGGAGTATGATTCCATTTGGGTGATAGTCGATCGAATGACTAAGTCGGCACACTTCTTACACAGTGAAGACAACTTTTCCGTAACGGTATGCTAGGGTGTATATTGATAAGTTGTTAGTCTTCATGGGATCCCGAGTTTCGATTGTGTCGATGGGGCCCCGGTTCACTTAGGTTTTAATCGGAAGCTTCATGAAGAGCTTGGTACTCGATTGGACTTTAGCCGCGACTTTTCACCCTCGGAGCCGGATGGAGCGATGCGAGGACTGTCGGGCGTTGGAGGACATGCGGGATGTGTGTGATGGATTTTGGAGGCAAATGGGATTGGCATTTACCTTTGATGGAGTTAGCGTGCAATGGCGGTTATCATGCTAGTATCGGTATGGGCGCCTTACGAGGGCATTGTATGGTAGGAAGTGTAGATCGCCGGTTCTTTGGGAAGAAGTGGTGAGAGGAAGCTAGCAGAGTCTGAATTTGGTCCAAATCACTTACGAGAAAGATTCCCCAATTATTAGAAGAACCGGTTGAGGGCAAAACTTTCGTGAAACGAAGAGCTACGCCGACCCCAAGAGGAAACATGTGGAGTTTGGTGTAGGTGAGTATGTATTCCTGAAGGTTTCCCCGATGCGAGGCGTGATGAGATTTGGTAAGAGGGGGAAATTAGCACCTCGCTACGTGGGACCCTTTGAGATTGTGGATAGGGTTGGGGATGTAGCCTACCGACTGGAGTTGCCACCTAATTTCGCCAATATTCATCCGGTCTTTCATATACCTATGTTTGAGGAAATGTGCGGATCCTTCACATGGCTGCTCTGGGGCCAGTAGAGATCAGTGAGGATTTATCGTATGAGGAGCGACCTGTAGCTATTGTGGATACTCAGGTTCGTCAGCTCCGATCAAAAGTCATTCCAATGGTCAAAGTCCTATGGCAGAATCATTCAACTGAAGAGTGCACTTGGGAATCCGAGGCGGGAGATCTGTCATACCATTACTTGTTCGATAATGAGGTATGTTTCTTATTCTTAAATTAGGGCCAATTTGCTTGGGGAGGCGTAATGCCGAAAATTAGCGCGTTTAAATTGGATTATTAATATAAATTTTTCCTAATTATATATATTTATGTTGACCCTAAGTATTTATTTTTAGGTCTTAATAATTATTTTTGGCCATATAAATTATATAGATAATTATTTTAATAGTTATATGGCTTAATTTAAGTGTTAAAAATAAAGTAAATACTTAAATATATACTAATTATACCCTAATTAAGTTTTAATTTTCGACAACTCAAATTAAATTGTAATTAAGGACTAGAATTGTATTAATGAAAATAAAGGGAAGGATTTAAGAGGAGTAATTTTGGAAATTGCCAAATTTCATTTGGCCCTTTTCTTCTGCTTCCTCCTTCACGCGGCCGCTTCTCTCTTCTCCTTCCGGCGCCGTCACCTCCGTCCGGAAGCCATTTCCGGCTAGCGATGCGGCCGTCAGGTGGAAAAGGCAACCGGAGTCACCGGCCACCTTGTCTGCTTGGATCTCGCGGGCTGCAGGTCTCGCCGAATCGCATAAGGCTCGCTCCTCGCCCACCCACCGCATGCATTTGTTCGGCCATTCCGGCCACCTCGCCCAAGCAGACGGGAATCTGGGAACTCTCGCCAAAACTTAGGATCACCCTTGATCCCGAGTTCCAAGGTCGTTTCTTGGGTGAACGAAGGGTGGAGCTCTCGGCGCCGGGTGGGAATTTGTCGGGGCCGGTCGGCCACTCCGATTGGTCCTCCCGGCGGCGATCACATTTTTGGGTCCGCGAGCTTTGGAGCCGCGTGGATGTCCTTAGAATCCTGTCGGAAACCCTCACCGATTTTCGGTGCCGTCGGCGGCGGGACCTCGGGAAGCGTACCCGGGGCCAGAAACCGTTCGTCCCCCGCTCCCGTGGATTCGACCGGTGTGATCGATTTCGCGGTCGAGCTTGGTAAGAATCTATACCTAAAACGTGTCGGACTCTGTCGTGCGGTGTCCGATAATCGATTTACCCCAATTGTTCAATGATGTATGTTGAATATGTCCTTTGTATTTCGGACTACGTTGGATTAGTTACTTGTATTTATGCCGTCAAAGTAGTTAATAAGATTGATTGTGTATATTGCGGGCTAAATTGTTGATTTGATGGATTAAGGACGATCGGGCAATAAAATTGTAGTGTGTGGCCCATTTCGATGTTTATTCTGTGTATATTGGGAATGTTATTTAGCAGGTTCTGGGCTTGTTTTACAGGGAGTTAAGTCAGTTTTAGGGAGGTTACTGCGAATTTTGGGGTAGAATTTAAATGTGCTTTATATATCGGTCTAGCTGTGAATTGTCTAGTCGAGTCTAAGTTAGCTTAAACCTCAATCTCGATATTGATTATAATGCTTTTCTATTCTAGATTGTCCAACGGCTACGCGAGCGGCTGAGAGTGTAGAAGCGACTCACGAGACAGATTCTTCTATGAGTTGATATCATATAGTTTATGACACATCATCTGCATGCATTGCATAGCATTTATGGCATTAGGCTACACCCCATCATCACGACATGAGTATTACTATGGGAATTGATTTACTATGGTAATTAAATTATTTAATTTGTTATGAAATATATTTGCATATGAGACTGTTATGATGATGGATGTGAGTGTGTATTGTTAGGTGTGATATTGCTGTGCATTGTATTTGAAATGTTGTAATGGGAACTATATGGGACATACTACCTAATGGGTTACATCGGGACCAGTGCGCCGCCGTATTGATCCAGTTATGTTATAGGTTTATGGTTATGGACATGAGTTCCCTGGTTGAGCGTTCTCGGGGATGCCGGAGGTAAGGTCCCTGGTTGAGGGCGTTACTCTGGGCGCCCGGCTATAGAGTATGATATGTTAGTTCTTTGGAGTTAAGGACCACAGTCGGGTAGTACTCTCGGGCGCGGCTATGGTTTATTGATTAAGTGTCCCGATTGGAGTTAAGGACCCTGGTCGAGCTTTTCTCTCGGGGCGCCAGTCACATTGGATTTGAGAGAGCCGTATGGCTTGTAGTATTGAGGTATAGGGTCCTGCTATAGTCCTCGATTATTGTGATGATTATGTGATGATATGAAACCTGATGTGTGTGCATGCATACATATGAGTGTAACATTATTATATAGTCTGATATGATATATATATTATATTGAAATTCTATATAGCATAACTTTGTTGGTTGTAAGAATTGAGTATAGATTATATGATATTAACTCACTCTAAAGTGGTATCTCAATTTATTTTTCAGGTACTGTCAGTCCTCCTTCGCCGGACCCTTGATAAACCATTAAAGATTCTGCTTCCTTCACGAGTTTATGTACTATTATGATATTATTAATCTTTGTCTATTTAATCTAGATTGTCAACTATGATACTTTTGGAATATTGGTGTGTTTATGAATTCGGATAATTACGATTTCATTTTATTAATATGATGGCGATTGTATGTGGGATCGAGACCTTATTTCTCCCTATTGAGGTTTGGGCATCTGAGCATATTATATACATGTATGTGGATATATCGTCAGGTGATCGTATGATAGTCGGCATGAATATTTCAATAAGGCTTGCTACGGGTTTCGGTGGCCTTATGCCTTCCCATTCCCTAGTGCGGTCCACGATTTGGGTTGAATTCGTGACATATACCTTTGGGCATCCTAAAACGATAGGAATGAGTGCGTAGAAGTTCTTGAGAGAATGATTTCGGAGGGTTGACTAATAAATAGAATTATCGGATTATTATCATTATAATATCGGAGGGGTAGTCCATATATATAAAATATGTCATTGGAGTTGGCCGATTGATATCGTGAGTAGTCACTAAATATAACATCGGAGACGGTCCACTCGCCATCGGAGGGTTGACCACGATTAAAAATAACTGTTTGAAATTAGTTTTCGTACGTGGCTTAGGGCGGGTGTGTGAGAAGTCGATCGGGGCTGGGGGTGAGTTGATCATGTAGACATTCAAGTAGAATCATGTATTTGCGAATGTTTGATTTAGACATTGCATATGCACTTAGGTGGAGAGTAGCCCATTTAAGGTGATTCCACTGCGGCGTGGCTCACCTTTGTCGAGGATATCATTTTCAGGTCTGGGGGGAGCGCATGAGGAGACGGCTCATCCTAGAGACCGTTTTAGAAGAAAGTCGGATTGTGGCTTTGGCTTTTTAGTTGTGTATATGTATTAGAATGTTACATTTTAATATATGTTGTATAAAAGAGAAATTATTAACTCTTTTGAAACTATTGGATATAGTTGATGAATTATTAGGATGAGTATTGGTTTGTGGGCCCAAGTGGCCGTTTTACTCATGGATTGTTATATTGGATTGTTGGGACATGTTATATACAGGTTATGTATCCCGGGTAGAGCTTCCTGTACAAAGGAGACTTTACCCGATTTTCGTGAGAAATGTCGAGGTCTGGAGCATTCACGGTGTTAGGGTTGACGGGTAGTCAACGGACCCCCGGGTTTTGGGGCGTCACACTTCCTATACCGACACAACCAAGGATAAACATTAGCATGGATTTTGTACTTGGTCTACCTCGCACACAGCAGGGTAACGATTCCATCTTTATGGTCGTTGATTGCTTCTCCAAGATGGCACACTTTATCCCATGCAAGCATACTACTAATGCTGTTAAAATGGCATAGTTGTTCTTCAAAGAGATTTACCAGCTACATGGTTTGTCGAGTTCTATTATGTCCGACAGGGATAAGCGCTTCCTTAGCCATTTTTGGTGGTCTTTATGGCACATGGTCAATACTAGTCTGAATATGAGTTTAGCTTATCATCCTCAAACAGACGTTCAGACAAAGGTCACTAATCTCGCACTTGATGATTTACGTAGAAGTCTCGTTGGGGATCATTTGAAGTCGTGGGATTTGAAGTGAGCCAAATTGAATTAAGCGTAACCATGCGAAAAGAATACGGGCTTTGCCCATTTCGGGTGGGTTGTGAGTTATTGTCGCGATGCCCATTGAACTTGGCCACTCTTCCCAATCACACTAGAATGCATGGCAAGGTAATTGATTTCATTGAAGACTTGCAACGCATCCACAAGCTCACTCATGATCATCTTGTTGCCTCAGCTGCGAAATACAAATTAATGGCGGATCACCATTGTCGCCATATCGAGTTTTCAATTGGAGATAAAGTTTGGGCTGTTTTGACTAAGGATCGCTTCCCACTCCACGAGTACAACAAGTTAAAGGCTCGGAAGATTGGTCTTTTAGAGATGCTTCAAAAAATCAACCCAATTGCATATTGTCTTTGACTTCCTGATGGCCTTCGTACCTCTTACGTATTCAATGTCAAGCATTTGGTTCCCTTTATTGATGATTCATACAAGTCAGATTCGAGGACGAATCTTTCCCAACCCAAAGAGAATGATGGACGTACAAGAATTGTGTTTCAAGTGAAACAAAATTCTAATTTTGGGGTTATTTTATTTTATTTTTTGGATTTGGTTATTTATTTATTCATGGATATTCTTTTTATTTTATTAGGATAAGTTGTTGAGGTTGTTTAGGATTTTAGTTGTCCTTTTTAATTTCAGTTCATCTAGGTCTAGGTTTTGAATACTATAAATATGTGGCTTTGGCTTTTCTTTAGAAGGCAGTTATAAATAAAAAATAAAAAAATCAAAGAGAGTTTCTTCTCTCAATCCCTTGCTTTTCGATATTCTTTTAGAATCAACAAATTCAAGTTAAGAATTCCCCTTCATAGTTTTGGTATCTTTTCGATCGACGCAACTATTTATATGAATTCGCTTTCTATCATGGCTTCCGCTACATCAAAGTTCTTGTTTCAAAAATACCATTTTTAACATCCTTAAGAAAAAAAACATTTTTTTTTCAAATAACAGATTTTGAAAGATTAAAAAAAAATTAAAGTATAAATGTCCTCTGTATATATATATATAATATGTTTGTGCATAAAATTAAAATATAAAATTTGAAATTATTATTATTTTAATTTTGAATATTTTATTTTAAAATATTAAAAATATGAATTTGTACAAATTATAAAGTATAAATATTTTAATAAAATTTTAAGAACTTCATTAATTTTTTTATACTTTATAATTTTTGCGGTATATTTTAATATTTTAAGCAAAACATTCAAATAAATCAAAATATAAAAGATAAAAAATAATAGTAATTTCAAATTTTTTATATTTTTTAATTTTTATCATAAACTTATTTATATATATAAATTTGTTATTTAAAATATATAATTTTCTTTTTTAAATTACATGTTTGGAACAAGAACTCCTCCCATACATTGGTAATAACCTAATATAAATTATTTTTAAATGAGTTAACTTGCCTTATTTCCCATTCCTCACAAGCATTTTTTTTAAATAGTATCAGATTGATAAACCATAGCATTACTCTCCCAAAGATTTGTGTATGCAAGATGCCATGCTCTGGTAAATAGGCCAACCCAACTAATTTTGGACCAACCCATTTGGGTTGTGGGCCAAAACGATTGAACTAATCTGGCTCATTTCTATTTGAACTAACTTTCAACCAACCCAACCCAACTCATTCGAGTTGTTGGTCAAAACGGGGTAAAACAGGAAAAACCTTAAAAATGCTAAAAAAAAAATTCATTTTACAAATTCTATTATTATTCAAATAAAAATAAAAATATAATAATAATTAATATATAAAATAATTGAGTATAAACAATATAATAATATTAAACAAACTTAAATAAATAAATAATGATGAAGCACTGTTATATTTAAAGTACCAAACTAACTAGCTAAATAGTATCAAACAAATAAAGTAACAACTTAATAACATATTTGGAAAAAATACTTCAAACTATCAAATGAAATCTCATATACCTCTAATATTCATCTTCATCTTTATCCTCATTAAATCCAATAATAACATGTGACTCTACATTAGAAAGATGTACATCATAGATACTTGTTGAGTCATCATCATCTATTAATTAATTTCTTAGAATGTTAACAATATAAATTTGATTCATATTTGGAATAAAAATTATTTTTTTTCCAAAAATGCATCTCAATAGTATAATAATAAAATACCCTATTTGTTTTGAAAATTCATCGTTGCTTGAAGGTACAATCATATGAGGAAAGAAATAAGTGTATAATTTTTGTTAATTATTTTTAAAATAATAATATTTTCTTATTAACACTAGTTTAAGTAACAAAATTATTTAAAATATACTGATAATTTAGTTATTAAATTTAATTTAATTATAAGCTACTACAACTTCGTTTTTATCAAAAAACATATATGATTAAATAAAATTTAAAGGATAAATATAAAGAAATGAAATTATACATATTTAAAATAAGATTAATGAGATAAATGAAAACATATTCAATATTAAAACTATAATTTATTTAATTAAAATGCATTTTGTAATTTTTCATACAAGATTTTTTAAATATTAAATTATCATATAAATTATATTAAAAAGTTACATTTAAAATTTGAAAATAAAATAGTTAAAAAATAAAGTTTAATATATTAATCATGTATTATAATAATAATTATTATTATTTTTAAAACCCTTATGTTACAAAAGCAGAGATTTGACTTCATATTAAAAGCCCATAATATTGAATATTATAGATGGGCATATTTAGAAAATCTCGAGGTATTAAAGCTAGTTCAGCAGAAAAAAAAATTAAGAAATAATAAAGATTTAGAGCAAATTTGGCTAATCGGGTAGCCAAACAAAACCCACATGGATCACGAGGCCCAATTAGCAAAACCGATTTAGCCAATTTGGCCTGGTTTTATTAAAGCATTAAATTTTACAACACAACCTTCCAAAAAATCGAGCTAAAGTAGGTTGGGCCCATATTACCAGTTCTAAATTGTTTGGTTCTAAAAAAATATTAGGGAAAATGCAAGAAAAAAATAGAGAAGAAATGTAAAAGGTAAGATAAAATGAAAGAAAATAAAAATATAATTAAATGTGTTATAAATATTTTAATGAATGACGAACATTATGAAAGCTCCTTTTGGTTTCTATTTTGTAACCTTTGTATGCATTTATAAGCTATAAATAGAGGCGCATCGAAGTGGAATAAAGATCATCCTATGTTTTCTTCTCCATCTCCTTCTCCTTATTTTTATTTCTATTACAACACATTATCGACCGCGATTCTCTGACGATAGGCGGTTCGGACATTTTGCCAAAACTCGCTCCACCCCAAGTCTGCCCAAATTATGTTTGTTATTGATTTTTTTTTAAAAGTTTTCCTATATATACTTTGCTAGCATCTAAAATTTGAAGTTTAGAGATTGCTTAAATCTTGGAAATTGATTTCCAATCGGCCAGATTCTTATTTTTTTTTAGTTCTCTACTTAAATATTGGGAAATTGATAGCGTTTACCTTTGGATTTCTTGTTTGACAATTGTTTTTGTTATTTTTATTCTATTTATACATGGTATCATTTCCAAAAGCATTTGATACCCATTTTCAATTTGACATAAATTCCAATAGAATTCCATAATGTCAGCAATTATAGCTAACCGCCTACACTTTGAATTCTAGAAGAATTCAATTTTGTCATCATTCCAGATGAATTTTGCAAAACTCTTTTAATTCACGGAGAATTCACATTGCAATATTCGAGAAGAGATTTTGTAACCTTTGAATTCGCGAATTCATTATTACCAATAATTTAAAATAAATTTTTGCAATATACTTCTGAATTCTTAAAGAATTTTTACACAACGATAATTCCAAGGCAATAGTGTCATTTATTTTAGATAAAAAAAATCTATATTTATTTTTTTCTTCTTGTTAAATTTTGATCATTTTTATTACAAATTTTATTAATTTTTTTGTTCCTATTATTTTCATAATATGTCTAATATCACAAAATTAGAATTTGTTGCCCTTGATATTTCGGACAGCAACTACTTATCTGAATTTTAGGCCTTTGAAATACGCAGTCTTGAGACTTGGGAGACACCATCAAAATAACTAATAGTGCATCCTTGCGGGATCAGGCCCAAAGCTTTAATTTTCCTTCACCATCATCTTGTTGAAGTCTCAGAATGAATACCTTACGGTAAAGACCCATTGGTCATACGGCGGAGTTTAAAATGCAGATATGACCCACTTTAGAAAGCGGTAATACTCCCTAAAGCAAGATATGATTAGCTGCACTTGCGGCTTCAAGACTTTAAGTCTATTAGTGAATACAATTCGGCTTTATTTAAGATTAGTTTGCAGTTAAAGCTTTACGGGGAGAACATCACTAATGAGGATATGCTCGAAAAAAACTTTTACCACTTTTCACGCCTCTAATGTGTCTGCAATGACCAATATAGAAGCGTCAGGATTTACTAAATATTCTAAATTGATTGCATGTCTCCTTGAATAACGAGCTTTTACTTCAAAATCATCAACTTTTCCTATTAAGGTCTAAAGCATTTCTCAAGCAATGCTACTTTTGCATCCCCCATAGCAACATACAAGGGCACAAAACTGGTCGATCGCGGGTGCTGACGAGGACGTACGCGGCTCAGGCATACAGGCGGCGAATTCCGCACATCATAACACCGGTCCTTCAAAAATAAGAAAGGCAATTCCAATCAAGGGAAGCCGCTAAACTACTGTGCAACCACTCGACTGCAGTATCACCTGGCCAACAAGGATAATACCCTTCGCTATAGATGTGGCATGATCGTCATTTGGCTCACGCACTGGCCAGACTACCAAACATTTGGTTGATCTCTAGAATGGATACCATTTAGAAACAATGAGAGATGAAACTACTGAATTTCTCCTCATTACTGCAACTCATGATGGCAAAAAAAAGTATTCTGGAATAATTACGATCATTAGAATGTGGTTTATATCTCACCACCATTAACACTATTGAATCTTATGCAATTCTGAACCCAAAGTTCAGTAACTCAACCCCCATCGTTCTATGGCATGAACGACTTGGTCATCCGTGACACTTATGCGATGTATACTTCACCAGCCTAATGGTCACCTGACCACTCGGTCATATATCCAAATATACCGATTACAACTCGCCTTGCTTGTACTCGCTGAGTTATCACCGACCTTCTTCCTCAAAGCCGATTCTCGACACCTCAATTTCTGAAACAAAAGATTCAAGGAGACATTCAGGACCTATCAACCCAACTATGGACTTCGTTGCTTTATGGTTCTTGCTGATGCATCCACTGCGTTGGTCTCATGTTTCACTTTCTTCTACTAGGAACCTTGTTTATGCTCAAGCATTTGCACAAATTCATCAAACTCACATTTTCCCCGATCATCCTATTAAGACTATCCGTTGCTTCGATAATGTCAGAATTTTCTTACAAATTTTTCATGACTATCAGATGTCCTTGGGTATAGAGGTTCAATATCCTATTGCTCATACCCATACTGCACGGACTAGTCAATCTTTCATTAAGCATTTGCATGGATTGCTAGACCATTACTCTAAGAACCAACACTTGATCATTGGGGCATGCCTATCGCATGTCGGTAATTTAATCCGCCTTTGTCCTATTGGTGATCATGATTTTCTTCCCTTTACTAAAATCGCTTTCTGTCCCAACCAAATATTTCCCATTTACGTGTTCGTTGTGCAATTTATGTCCCTATCTTCCCAAACAACGCCTAAAATGGGTCCTCAACGTAGACTGGGTATTTATGTAGGCTTTCCAGATCGATTATCCATTACCTCGAAGCCTTTAACAGGAATCTTTTATCGCCCGCTTTGCAAGATTGTCATTTTGATGAATTGCTTTTCCGCCTCATTAGGGAAGACATAAGTCAAATTCTAATAAATGGTGGAAATTACTTGAATACACCATCATTGTTGCATCTTGATCCAGATTTAAATAAATCAACTAAAAGTTCAAAGAATCATTCATTTACGTGGATCTTGCGATCAATTACTGCATGCTTTCACCGATCCAAATAGCGCCTGAAAAGTCACATATTCCAGCTTGTTAATGCACTAACACATATTGAGAGATCCCATGGGGATTCGGAAATGCTATAGCCATCACATCTAAACCACTTCTAAAACGTGGAAGACCGATCAGATCTAAGATTCTTTCCAGTGAAAAATCCATTGCTTACCCTATGTAGCACAATTTTGATGAAATTTCACTTGAAGAGACTATTATAATACAGTCAGCTCCTGTTGAGCCAAACACATTACAAGGGTTAAAGGAAACAGCTACAAGAGTAGCAATAACTGACCAATTATCTCTTATAAATGAAGAGATCTCTATAAATTATATGAATCAAGGAGAAATATGGGACTGTAGACATACTCTTGTCAACAATGCTTTTTCTTTCCAAGTGGGCTATGACATCATGCAAAATAACGATGATCAAAGAGCCACAAACCTGAAAGAATGTTGGAACGAAGCATGATTGGGAAAATATTAAAGCAATTCAGCAGAACTCGAATTGTTTAGCTAAAAGGAGGTATTTGGACCAAAGAGAGTTCCAACACCGAAAATGTTAAGCCTGTTGGATATAGATGGGTCTTTGTACGAAAAAGAAATGAAAATAATGAAATTATATGATATAAAGCTTGCCTTGTTGCACAAGGTTTTTCACAAAGACCCGGTATTGACTATGAGGAGACATATTCACCAATAATGGATGCAATCACCTTTAGATATTTAATACATTTAGCGCTTCAAGACTAGAATGTATTGCACGATATTTGCCACAAAGATATTTGTATGGATAAATAGATAGTGACATATACTTGAAAATCCTTAAAGGATTTACATCGCCTGAAGCAAAATTTTCAAAACCACGTGGTATGTATTCAATAAAGTTGCAACGATCCTTGTATGGACTCAAACAATATGGTTGAATGTGGTACAATCAAGCCAGGTGACGCCCAAACCTCGAGGTCCGCTGACTACCCGCTAACCTGCTGAAAATACTGCGGAACGCCGGGTGACCACATTTCACGTAAACGCGTAGCCCCTTGTTCCAGGAGCTCTACCCAAATACAAAACTCATATACCGTCCTACGCCCAATATAACAAGCCTATGACAAAACGGCCACTGGGCTCATAAACCAATGTAAAAATATCCAACTATCCAACCATAGTTCAAGAGTTCAAAATTTTCTCTTATACAACATATATTAAAATTAAAACAATTTAATACATGTAATACGTTATAACCTAAAGTCATTAACCGCTTCTCTAAACTCCGGCTCTAGGATCGAGCCGTCCTCAAGACTAATCACCAGAAATAATATCCCCCGACAGGTGAGCTAATGCTCGCAGTGGAATCGCCCCTAAGTGGGCTACTTTCACCGGCAAAGCAATGTTCCAGTAAATAAAACACACATTCAAGCAAATTCATGATCCTACTTGAATGTCTAACCCACCATCTCGCACTGAGTCCTCACCGACTCCTCACACTGCCGGTTATGTATGAGAAAACGCATTTTTCAAAACACCTTGCTGTTTTCGAACTATACATCAAGTATCGGTAAAAATATGGACTACTCTCCTCCGAGGCTTAACGTGTCGAGAACTCCAAACAACTTCACATCCCATCCGAAATGATTCAGCCGGACAATCATCCCCATTCTCCTGGAATTATCCTATGAAATTCCTTTCAAAATATTCGCTTTTCTTTCAAATCTCTCATGTCATGCACTCACCCCATTTTCTAGGGCTACCCTGAAGGCATATGAGATGCATTATGCCATTTCAATCATTTTCAACCAACATATCAATATGCATATATTATCCAATTTAGAATCACACATGTAATTCAACAATATCAACCAACTCCCAAATATGCTCACTTGAGCTAATCACTATTCCATTTCCAATGGCCTACACCCACAATTATATTCTATAATTAGACATCAAGTTAACACATCGTTTATGCATTAACATATTAAAAACTATTCTAATGACCTACAAACACAATTATACTTTATATACTCATGTCATTATATTAACATATTAAATTCATGTATTAACCTATCTATTTCACAACTCAAGCCATTCATTTCAACAAATCAAGCACACAACACATGGACGATTTTTTAACTAATTCATTAACAACCCTGACTGATTTTAACACCAGAACTCCAAGAATGCGCGCCCATGGCAATTTGATCACCAACTCTGCTTTCACTTTTTGGAACCCGAATTTCTACCCATTTCGGCCTTATAAACACCAAAATAAACTTAATGCATAAATCCCAACATAACACCACACGCTTCGACGCCTGCTCTGCCATCTCAAAAGTCTAAAAAATTTCCACAATTCGTCCCATGTTTTGGGACCGATCAAATGCTCTATTCCCTACTTTTTCCTATAAATACATGATTTAAAGAAAATTTTGGAATTAAAGACCCAAATGTACCATGGACAAATAATGATGCCCCATTTTTTGGTTTCAAAATTATATCACCCGTCCCAAGTTTTGGGACCGATCAAACGGCCGTTCAAGGCCTCAAGCTAACCGAAACATTGAAAAACACTTAAATAAAATGTAAAACCCAAGTAGGGAGAAACCCCTACCTCTCGGAGTCTGTCTAAAACTCACAAATCTGGTACCCACGCGTAGGGTCGCTCCGCTGTGAGTGCCTTCCTTCTTGTCCCGAGATCGCGACTGGCCTGATCGCCTGTATTTCAGATAAGTGGCTCTCTAAAATTTGAAACCCCAACCAGCCGCTGCTCCCCGATTCGTCCAAGACTGCCCATTTAAGGAGATGACACCTGACCATTTTGGCATTTAGTGACTTAAAGACTTTTCTAAAATGACGCTATGTCCCTCTTTTCCTGGGGCTGATTCTAAGACTATCTCGGCCGTCCATTTACATCATTTCTCTATTCATACCACTCATGGCACATACGTGTTATATGACTTCGCCAGATCAAATCGACATGACACCCAAAATGCGCGATGCCTCAAAACGAGATAAATCTGACCGTTCCTAATTCGAATGAATTTAATGTTAGCTAGATTTCATGAGATGATTCCAACGGTGAAACTGCTTCATCATCCGAGATCTAGAGAATAAACTACGCATTTTTAACCAATGCTATTTTGTAATCGAATTACGATGGTTCCTTTTCCGTAACAATTTCTCTGTCTTACGCTTTGAGTACATACTTATTGGAAAGTAAGGATATGTAAATAATCGTTAATCGCCCATGTATTTATCAAAAACAAGTCGGCTTGACAATTATAGCTGTATATGTGGATGATTTGAATCTAATAGGGACCCTTGAAGGGCTTCTAGAAACTGCTAATTATTTAAAGAAGGAATTTGAGATGAAAGATCTAGGTAAGACTAGATATTGCCTCGACCTGCAGATCGAGTATTTTTCAAATGGCATTTTTGTCCATCAATCAACATACACTAAAAAAGTCCTGAAGCGCTTTTACATGGACAAAGCCCATCCCCTTAACTCCCCATGGCTAGGGGGCAGATCCCTTGATATGGATACAAAGACCATTTCGCCCTAAAGAAGAGAATGAGAAACCCTTGGTCTAAGTACCATACTGCAATTGAGTACCACTGTATCTTGCAAATTGTACAAGGCCGTACATAGCTTTTCAAAGGAACGCTTGCAAGATATAGCTCAAAGACTTACCTAGGCATCGAATGAGTAAAACATTTGTCGAGATACCTCGTGGAACAGATATAGGGCTCTTTTATTCCAAAGTACCAAAACTAGAGTTACTTGGTTATACTGATGCAGGATACCTTTCGGATCCTCATAAGGCTCGATCACAATTAGGATATGTATTTACTTGTGGCGATACTACTGTCTCTTGGAGATCTGTTAAGAAAACCATGGTGGCAACCTCCTCCAATCATTCAAAGTTATTAGCAATACATGAGGCAAGCAGGGAGTGCATGTGGTTAAGATCCATGATTCAAGATGGTCGACTTTAGTGGTCTTTTCTCCTATTTCAAACACAATAACATCATTATATGAAGATAATACCGCATGTATTGTACAACTCAAAGGCTGATACACCAGTGAGACCAACCAAGCATATTTCTCCAAAGTTCTTTCATACATGTACGAAGCCTTTGGAAAACACAGAGATATTGATATACATAACAAATCAGGTCTAGCATAATCCCAAGCAGATTATTCACTAAGGCATTACCTGCTATGACCTTCAAGAAATTTCTACGTCAAATTGGAATGAGGAGGCTCAAAGATCTCCAAATTGAGATATTACGACATCGTGGGGAGGCCCCTACTCACTCTAAGTGCGGTGACTGTGACTTTTTCCTTCACTGGTTTTGTCCCATTAGTTTTCCAAGTAGTTGAACGAGGCAAGGTACTTTCAAAGTATAATAAAATTTTTTTCCTTCACTATGTTTTTGTTCCACTGGGTTTTTCCTAGTAAGGTTTTATTAAGGCATGTTCTTTGATGTTATGGTCATTAGCAGATTACACCCCACCCTCTACTTTAGAGTGTGGTAGAGCCAAGCACTAATAAAATCTCCTTGTAAATTGCTACTTCTAACGACTAGAAATTCCCGTGAAGTGGCTGCATCGCTTGTCGAAAATCTCGATAAAAATTTTTCCTTTCAACTTATGATTTTGTAAATCTAAGCAAAGATATCAACCAAGATAAAGGACATATTCCAAATCTCAAACACAATTTACACTTTTCCAAATATGCAACCAGCAACGTTTTCTTCAAAAGAGCCTCAGTTCAACAGCACATTTTCACAAACCATACATACATACATACTCCAGCCTATACAAATTCAAAGTATTTCACAAAGATTATTAATAACAAAGACTGACAAAAGTCGAAAATCCTACTATGCTCCAATGGTTCAAGGCGGCATGTACTGGGAAAATAGTTTTTAAACAATTAAAATAAGAGAGCTAAACGAGCTCAGTGAGTGTATGCTTTATAAAATGTTGCTTTTTCTGAAAACATCTCAAAACTGTAAAACTCTCTTTTACAAGATATTTGCCAGAAGCCTTGCTTGCTTACTTTGCTTTGCTTTGCTTTAAAAGTTTCTAAAACTTTTCATATTTGCTTGCTTGCTTGCTTTACTTTGATGTGCTTTAAAAGTTTCTAAAACTTTTCATAAACCTCTTGCTTGCTTTAAAAGTTTCTAAAACTTTTCATAAACCTCTTGCTTGCTTTAAAAGTTTATAAAAACTTTTCATAAACATGAACTGGGCTTGACCAGAAACCTTTAACAGGTTGTAAAACTTTTCATAAAACACGGGGCACGGGCTCCAGCGGGTTTACTTTAAAGTTCTGGCTTTTACAAACACGGGAGCCTTGGCTCAACCACTTACTTTAAAAGTTTATAAAACTTTTCACAAACACGGGAGCCTTGGCTCAACTGCTTACTTTAAAACATGGGAGCACAGGCTCATGCATTTTCGATGGTTGATTGAAACTATATAAAACATGCTTATAAATCATCAACCTTTGGAGGCCTTTCTGCTTGTTTGTACCCTAGTGAACCACGGGCTGAGCATCTATCGTGCCGATTGGAAGGACTGGGTTCACATCCCACCTGGAGTGGAAGAGCCTTGAAACAATTCCTACGGTAAATGGTGGAATTGACCTTGGTCTCGTCGCCATAATCTAGCTAAAGCTAACCTATCTCTCCGGTGTGCCATGGTTTCCTTCATGCCATGATGCATGAACTAAGTTTGCCGACCAGGCAAATCTAAAATGCATAAAATGAAATCCTAACACCAGGTACGTACGGAATACCTCAACCAGGTATGCTTGCTTAAGCAAGGTTTCGTTGGGCTTTGTTTTTATAAAATACTTTTTTGTTTGCTTGCTTGCTTGCTTGCTTGCTTGCTCTTTGAAATATGGTTTTACAACTCAAAACCATTGCTTGCTTGCTTTTTAAAAGTATGGTTGAATACATCAAAATCATTACTTGTTTGCTTTTCACATATGGTTTAAAATCAAAACCATTTGTTTGCTTTTCAAATATGGTTTACAATCAAAACCATTAAATACCAGTGTAAAACAATTTATAATAATAATACACTAGAATTTGAAAAATAGGTTTAGAACACTCACCTTTTTGCTTACTAAACTTGAGCACGACTCCACAACTTTCCCGCCTTTGCTTTTAGCCTACACACTCAAAAGATTACGGCGAAGACATTAATCGCTTGCGTAATCACATAAACTTAACGTACTTCATAGACTTTGAGTCAACATTTATACACTCGATGAATATCGTCGAGGTGGCGAGTGCGCCGTTTTCAGTGAGTTTCATTCTTCTTTGAACCTCTTAATCATTTAGTAAGGTTCCTGTCTGACGGTGCATGAATTTTAGACTTAACTATCTCTGTTATAAAAATTTGGGTTTTTGGACCTTTGTGAATGCTAGTACCACTATGTTTAATACCAGTATAAACACGTGCATATGATGAAATGCGGTACCACACGCCCAATACCGGTACTGGAAATGGGTTAAGTAATAATTGGTGTTCTCCACCTGTTTAGTAGCAGTACCGTGTTTTGCCCGAAATCTTTGCTTTTGCCTCTTTTGGTACCATCTTTGTTCATACAACATCCCTATTACGTAATGCCTCCAAAGAAACCAACACTAAGATCTAACTCAAAACAACTCCACAACACTTGGTGTGATTTGGAACTTCTTATTACCAACCTAGGTAAAAATTCCAGAATTCAGCCCGAGGTCACGATTCATACAACCCCTTAGAATTTTGATGGATTCCATGTCTATTTTATACCAACTAGGGTTTTTTCCACAAAACTTCAAGAATTCTAGGGTTAATGTGATCTCTCCACAAAGCACTAGAACAAGGAGCAACTAATCTCCATGGAAAATTCATACCAAAACCCTAGACATCCAAAAGACACATGATTCCATACTTGAAATTCTTCCACAGCTTAACTATATTCTCATGCTCTCTTCTTACTCTTTGCTTCCTCTATTTCTCAACCGTGGAGCCTAATTTTTTGTGAGACAAAATGAGATGTTTCTCATCCCCTATTTATGGCTATCACATTTTATACCTTAATTGCAAATAGGTCCTCCATCTCTCAACAATTGCACTTCAACTTTTGTTATTTTTATTTTGGCATACTATCTTCTTTGCTTATGACCTTTATGTCCCATTTTGGCCAATTACTACTTTACCCTTGTTCTAGTACGACATTCCGGGTTCATAAATTTATCATTTTACAATTTTATCCTGAACAACAACTCCCAATCTGTGATGGCACTTGGTGCAATATGCCCCTCTGATTACATGTATTATCTGCTCTCGGGACGGCGTTACAAAGAGAAGTGTTATAGTATTTTAATGAATGACCATCATTATAGAAAGGTCCTTTGGTTTTCTCACTTTGTAACCTTTGGCCTTCTCATTATAAGCTATAAATAAGTATATCAAGAGTGGAATAAAGATCATCCTAAGTTTTCTTCTCCATCTTCATCTCCTTCTCCTTATTTTATTTCTATTACAACAAAATTAGATATATTACTATTATCTGTTACCATTATAAGTAAAGTAACCCTTATCTTCTCATCATGAATCTCATTATTGCTCTTGATTTATTAACAAAAAAAAAAACAAATTATTGAGTCGTTTAATTCATTAAGAACGGTTAGGTCTTAATTCATAAATTGTTTTAAAAAAAAGGTATTAATTCATAAATTGTTAAGCATTTGTCTATTTATAAAATAAATAAAAAATAAAAAAAGAGAAATGCAAGAAAAAATAAATAGAGAAGAAATGTAAAAGGTAAGATAAAATGAAAGAAAATAAAAATAGAATTAAATGAGATATATTACTATTATCTGTTACCATCAAGGATGGAAATATTGGTTTCGATGGATATATCGGTACTTGGATATTACGAATATATCGGATATATCAGTGGATATTTTTACATGAATATTGATATATCAAAATGAAGATCGATGTGGCTCCATTGCAAAATTTGATAGAGGGATCCCATTTTGATAAGAGCCAAATCTTAAATGCAAGGCATGGTGTTAAAGGTAATATTGATTATAGGATCGAACTTGTCATGCATAAATGTCTTGACTTGTATCCACAACTTCTCGATGGATAGGAAATTCGGGGTTCATCAACATACTCGTTTCAAATATTAACTAAATTTATTAATATATTATTAATGAAATGTTAATTTATTAATATGTTGTGCTAAATTAACTAATTTAAAATATGAAAGTATCATATAAACTATCACAATGAAAAAAAATTGGAGTGAAATGAAGATTGAATATAGGTAGAGAGAATTTGTGATCAAATGGAATGATTTTAGAGGTATTTATAGATCTTTTTGGGTCAAAATAGCCTTTTGATGGTAAAAATCATTTGTGGTACTCATTATAACCGTTGGATTTAATTTTATGAGCCCATTGTTAAATCTTCTTATAATGTTAGGATCGTCATGCTTGTTGGGATGGATATATCTCCGATATATCCCGATATATCTATGATATATCCCGATATATCGCTGATATATCCTTGATATATCGATATATCACGCAGTATTTTCTAGAAAAATTAAACTAATACGCGTGTACTTACGGTGCGATATTTCCGCGATATAGCAGATTTTTGTCGATTTTTCCCTCAAATATTATTGATTGTCGATATCGTGTCGAACATTATCGATATCATGATATATAGGCGATATATCGGATATTTTTAACCCTAGTTACCATATAAGCAAGGTAACCCTTACCTTCTCACCATCATGAATCTCATTATTGCTCTTGATTTATAAAAATAAAAAAAAAGAACAAATTATTGAGCCGTTTAATTCATTAAGAACTCTTAGGTCTTAATTCATAAATTGTTAAGCATTTCTGCATTTGTCTAAGAACTGTGCCTAAGTTTATTTAAAATTAATATTAACATATTAAACTTTACATGATTTAGGGTTTATTTATAAAAAAAATATAATTTTAGATAAAAAAAAAAAAGTAAAAGAAATGATTGTAGTCCAACTTTTGTTTATGAATCTCTACTCTTAATTAATTGTTTTTCAATTAATATTTGAATCATTTTAAACATTTATTTATTTTGACAATTAATCACTTTTAATTATATTATAAAACCCGGGAAAATTAGAAATTTTTAAAAATGGAAAAATAATAATAATAATAATAATAAATTGTTTCAGGAAAGCCTAGAAAATTATCTAGATCTTGGATGATGGCAATTTCTTGTAGATTAAACCGTCTTGTGAAATCTAATGACCTAAAAAAATTTCGTCGAATTCTGATACAATCGGAAAATTTTTATGAGTTTCTTAGTGATAAGTGCGGTGACTCAAAGGGCGAAGATTTTTTACAAAATACAGAGTCGAGAAATGACTTGAAATTTGGATTCATTTAAAATAAATTAGGCGAAAATAAATAAATTATTTTGGGTAGAAACGGACTCGAATAAGAGATGGACAAATGGCAAATTGAAAAAAAAAATAAAAAAAAAGGAAGTCAAAAGAAAAAAACAAAAAGGGGGAGACGGGCGGACAGACAGAGAACGAGAAGAAAGAGAGAGAGAGAAAGGAAAATTTTTTTTCTCTTATCTCTAAAATCTACGGAAATCGGATCGTAGATTTTCATGGAAGCGAAAGACCAAATGGTCTAATGTAGGAAACTACGCATGGATAAAATCTTGGAGTTTGTCCATTTCGGCGAAATTTTCCTACTTGAGTTATTTCTAACTTAAAGGCCATTTAATGGCTTGAGGTTTTCTTAGAGGCCGTAAATTTCAGTCCTAAATTTTTTGGACTGAGTGTAGGAATTTTTAGGACTTTTTGGGATTGTTTTCGAATAGCTCGGGTTGGCAGATTTTCGAGATTTGTTTTCAAATAGTCTTGTTGAATTTTAATTTGGATAGTGGACTGAATTTTGGAATTTGTTTTCTCAAGTTTGGTTTTAATCTCAGAACTGATGTCTTCGGGTTTTGTGGTGTGTTTTGATACAGAATTCCTAAGGGATTTGGGAATCATGAATGGACCGCAGGTGCCCGCTTATGAGTCCAAGATTTGGGTCATTTTATGTGTTATTGTTGGCAAAATAAATAAAAAACATGCTATCAGGTATAAAAAACTACGTTAATACGCGCCATGCGAGTAATAACATAAATGCAGGATTTAACGAAATTATACGTAGTTAAATATAATTATCTAAACTTTATAAATATTATGCATGTAGCATGAAATGGCATATCTGCATTTCATATGCACAAAGACATCAGCATATTGGGTGTCTATGCATGGGTATGGTCATCCATCATCAGTATTGATGAATGGGTAGTGAACTGCATTCTCTTTGACGACGTCCAATAATGTCTGTCTTGTAACGCCCGTCTCAAGAGGGTACTGCATTATGTAAACCAGAGGGTGCATATGTATACTAAAAGACTTTCCTAATTATTTAAGTGTCGTTGTAGTATTTTGGGAATTTTGTATTAGAACAAGGTTAAAGTTGTAATTGGTCAAAAAGGGATATGAAGGTTATAATAAAAGAAGAGAGTATGCCATTATAGAATATAGCATAAGTTGATTTGCAAAAAGAAAAAAACTTGAGGACTTAATTGCAAATAAAGGCAATATGATAATATAAAAGGGCATGAGACAAACAAATCCCTCATTTTGGTCTCACAATTAGGACTTCACATTTTTTGTGAAAGGAAGAGAGGAAGAAGAGGAAGAAGAGGAAGAAGAAGAGGGAGAAAAGCAAAAAGGTATGGATCTTTAGATTTTTGCATGGGTTTTGGTTTTGTATGGATTACTAAGGGTTTGTATGGATTTTTAGCTTGTTCCAAACCTAGGTCTTGTTAGAGATCATCATAACCCTAGAATTGTTGAAGGTGTGGTAAACCCTAGTTGGTATAATAGATAAAACATGGAGTCCATCATATTTCTATGGTTTTGTATGAATTAAAGGACTCACATTCGATTTTTACCTAGTATTTGGTTGTAAGAAGTTCCAAACCACCAATACAAGTGTTTGTGGTGTGGTTTTGGGTAAATTCCCTGTTGGTTTTTGAGGTTGTTTTGTATTGTCTTGATTGGTTGGATTGGTTTTGAGGAATGGTTGTAAAAAAAGAGAATGTTGGGTTTTCAAAGGAATGCTGTCAAAATTCTCAGAAACCCCTGCTTCTGTTGGCTATATACGTTATAATCATCCAAATGAAGTGATTCCAATCGTAAGAAACCATAAGAGTATAGGGCTACAATTGCTAGATAATCAAGAACAAATTGTAGTTCCAAGGCCCCAACACGACTTAAAGGTGAGCTTGTGTAGCTCACTGTTATGCTCTGCTTTTGGGTATTGTTATAGTGTTTTGGCCATAAGTTGAGTTTCACTCATCCAAATCGAAAGTGATTCAAAATTTGCAAAATATACTCTAGGGTAATAATTTACTTGAAGGAAGTTTATGCAAAATGTAAACCCAAAGTGCCCATAAATCTATCAAAGTGGAGCTATGTGCAGATTATGTTCTGCCAATTTGAGTAATCTAGATGTAAACTACAATAACCTGAGTTTTGGTGATCCAAATTGGGTGATTCCAATTGGAGAAGAAAACTTAGAACCATAGCTTCAAATGACTGAAGAAATAATTTCCAATTTATGGAGTTAAGACCCCATAAATCAAGAATAAATAAAGAGGTGATCCGTGCTGAGTTAACCAATTTGGCATCAAAAAATGCCAGAATCAGGTTATGTGGTTGAGGGCTTTAGAGAAGGAATTTTAAATTAAAAATTTAAAGAGATTTCATTGGATATATAAAGGACTGATCTGGAGAGTTTCATAATTTTTGAAGACCGTTTGAATAATTTTTGGGTAATAAATTCCAGAGAGTACTGTTGGAAAGAAATTGCCAAAATGAATGGTTTTTTTTTTTAGTGTGGGCTTTATGCTCGGGCCGATAATTTTGCTCATTCGGCTTTTATACGGAACGCCAAGCATGAATTTCTAATGTGACTTGTGTGTGAATTTTCATTAAAATCTGAATCCGTTTCAATATAGTCGCTTTGTAAGCCTACGTTAAGTTTTACACGATTACGCAGACGATTAATGTTTTCGCCGTATTCTTCGAAAGTATGTGGCAAAAAGCAAAGGCGAGAAGTCAGGAGTCGTGCTCAAGTTTTGTAACCGAAAAATGTGAGTGTTCTAAACCTATTTTTTCAATACTAGTGTATTATTTATAAATCATTTTACAATGGTATGTTATGGTTTTAAATTATTAAACCACATATTTCTAGCTAGTTAAATGGTTTTAAAGTATTAAGCCATATTTGAAAATTAAGCAAGCAATGGTTTGATTTTAAACCATATTTGAAAATAAGCAAGCAATGGTTTTGATTGTAAACCATATTTGAAAAGCAAGCAAGCAATGTGATTTAGAAAGCAAACAAGCAATGGTTTTGATTTGTAAAACCATATTTCAAAGAGCAAGCAAAAAGTGTGTTTTATAAAACAGGCCTTAAGAAATCCTTAGTTTTAAGCAAGCATACCGGTCAGATGTATTCCGTACATGCACGGTGAAGTTAGGACATCATTTCATGCATTTTAGATTTGCCTGGTCGGCAAACTTAGTTCATACATCAAGTAGATACTAAAGGGGCCGGCACGCACTGAAAGGCAGTAGGGTTAGTGGCACTTAGCTATTATACGGTGACGTATTACCTAGGATCTTTCCACCATATTTACCGGAAAAGGTGATGGGCCAGTACTCTTCCACCTAGGTGATGTGGCCAAGGCCCTTCCACTCCAGGTGATGTGGGACCCAGTCCTTCCACCGGCACGCTTGAAGCCCGTGCCCCCGTGTTTACTAATACATAACAAGCAGCAAAGGCTTCTCAGCTTGTTGGATCTTCGATTTATAAGCATTTTATACAATGAAAATCAACCATCGTAAGCAAGCATATTATGAAAAGTTTTTAGAAACTTTTAAAACAAGCAAGCAAGTATATTATGAAAAGTTTTTAGAAACTTTTAAAGCAAGCAAGTAAGCATAGTATGAAAAGTTTTTAGAAACTTTCAAAGCAAAGCAAGCAAGTAGTTTTATGAAAAGTTTTAGAAACTTTTAAAGTAAAGCAGGCAAGTAGTTTTATGAAAAGTTTTAGAAACTTTTAAAGCAAAGCAAACAAGTAGTTTTATGAAAAGTTTTAAAAACTTTTAAAGCAAAGCAAGTAAGTAGTTTATGAAAAGTTTTAGAAACTTTTAAAGCAAAGCAAGCAAGAAGTTATGAAAAGTTTTTAGAAACTTTTACAGCAAAAGCAAGCAAGTAGTTTTTGAAAAGTTTTAGAAACTTTTAAAGCAAAGCAAAGCAAAGCAAGCAGCAATTTATGAAAAGTTTTAGAAACTTTTAAAGCAAAGCAAAGCAAGTTAAAGAATTTATGAAGTTTTTAGAAACTTTTACATAAAAAGCAAGCAAGTAGTTTCTGAAAAGTTTTAGAAACTTTTAAAGCAAAGCAAAGCAAGCAGCAATTTATGAAAAGTTTTAGAAACTTTTATAGCAAGCAAGCAAGCATATTATGAAAAGTTTGAAACTTTAGCAAAGTATAAAAGCTTCAAAAGTTTTAGAACTTTTAAAGGAAAAGCAACATTTTAATAAAAGTTTTAGAAACTCTTTAAAGCAAAGCAAGCAAGCATTTTACTTAAAAGTTTTAGAAACTTTCGCTGTATGTGCTGGGAAGAAGTTTATGAAAAGTTTTTAGAAACTTTTATAGCAAGCAAGCAAGAAGTTTATAAAAAGTTTTTAGAAACTTTTATAGCAAAGAGCAAGGTTTTCTGAAAATGTTTTGTAAAAGATAGTTTTACAGTTTTGAGACATTTTCAGAAAAAGCAAGCATTTTACAGCATACACTCACTCCAGCCCCGCTTAGCCCATTATTTTCCCTGCTTTGAAAACTATTTTCCAGTACGTGCATGCCTGACGCCTGACATAGCAAGATTCTCCTGACGCAAGAGGTTGTATTAACTAAACTTTTCGTAAGAAAATACTGGGAACTTGGGTTAGTCGTATATGTATGTACATAGTTTTGGTTTATGAAAATGTGATGAGCCCTAGGCTCTTTTGAAGAAGTGTTGTTGGTTATGTTTAAAGTGTAAATCAGAGTATACATGGTTTGGGATATGTCCCGTATGCACCGTTATGTCACGGAATTTTTATAAAAATCACAAGTTTAGAAAAGAAAAAAAATTATATAAGTTTTCAAAGAACAACACGGTTTCTTCTGCACTTTAGTCATGAAGAAACGGCCGGGGTTCAGGTGGCAAGACACCAGTTTGCTAGTAGGGGTGGGGGTGTGACATGTCTCACGGTTTAAAACATAAAAATAAATATAAATAATGTGTGTCAGCGGAGCAATATGGGGTCGTTAATCCTCTCAAAGAAAAGTCTGAACATGGGGTGTGTAAGAGACCCGAGGTGTGATTCGAAAAGTTCTGTATGGGTGTAAGAGACCCGTGGCGTAAGCCAAAAAGTTCTGTTACCCAAAGAGGACACACGGTCATGGTTATCACATAGATTTAGGTCAGGTGATGAGCCTGGATCGGGACCAGATTTTGAAGGTCGCTTCATCGCACTGGTGATTGCACCGTGAGCCAAGCAGGGCTCAGATATGTGTGTGTCATTGGTACTACCAGTGATGGTTTTCACACTTGGCATCTGTATGTGTGAGGGAGTCGGTCAGGACTCGGGTTATGGGCATTATGAGTCTCATCTCATGCATAACATGAAATATTCCATATAAGATTGCATTATTTATATGGAATGTGATTGGACGTTTTCATAGTTTCCATTGCATGTGCATTTTAGGTGGGGAGTTGCCCTTATGGGAGAATTTTTCTACTAGGCATTGCTCAGCCTCAGAGACCCCTTTCAAGCATGTGTATGAAGGTGGAGTGTGACATGGAGACGCCTGATCAGGTCGTGATCGTGAAGAAGTGCCGACATGTGGCCTTGACAATACCCGTAGTGATTTACGTGTTAATTATAATTACCCGACTATTATATAAATAAGCTTGTGCATGTAATTATGGTAAGAGGGCCAAGGATCTAATTATGATCGCCATTAACTATTCATTTTCATATTTTGATTTAAATATTGTAATGAATGGTTCCTGAAGGGACGATTTGAGGCTATGACTTCAACGAGATAGAATAAGTTGTTTTATTATATATGGGATATAGTGCTGTAATAAACCTCTTATGGGATTATTATGATATAGTCAATATGTCAAGTGAGCCTCGAACAAAGGAGATTCCTGGCTCTAATTTTAAAATACGGATCCCTGATAAATAGGGACACAATAGTGTGGTATTTCCGTCACTCAAAATCTACGTGAATTCCGCAGGTTGGATCCGGTTGTTAACCCGGACCTTGCATTCGGGCTCTGCCGTACCAAGATCGCCAGTAAACGACATTTGTGAGATCAATGTAAGATCCATTGCGTACGGGTCCTCGATACTAGTCCTCGTCCCGCCTAGGTATCAAGAGTCCAGTACACGAGTACCGAGGGTCATGGGTACCGGGTCTAGATCATGCATTGCTGTGTGTCAGATGTTTTACGCTTTAACATGTCAGGCGATATGTGTGGTGATTTAGTGGAATAATATACATGGTGGATCGTATATGGAACACTCGTTAGGAAAACAGAACTAGGGGTTCGAAAAAATGAACATGATAGTTCGGGGAACCGAGGTATTAGTGTTCGCATTATGCACCACTAAGAAAAAGGGATGAACGGTAAGGCTCTTGATGTTAAATGCCCATAGTGGTTGGCATGTGCACTACTAGTTGTGACTGAGATAGAAATTTGATCTCTATTGCTATTTGACACGTGTAGATAGCTAGCAGAGGAAGAGATGCTGTGGTGGTGGGCTTTATAATAACTCACTAATTACTCCGCTTTGACTAATAGACCTTCATAGAGGCTATTGTTGTCGTGGTGGATTACTACCCTTATGCGCACAGTGTTGTCAAGCAAGCCACCATCGGCACAAGCTGGTGTAATTGGGAACCAAGGGGTTAAGTAACCTCCACAGGTTCGAGGCACATTATCCCTCCCGCCTCAAGGGGAAGGAGACCCGATGGTATGGCTGTTTCCGACAATGCAAAGATACAAAGGCCAGAGTCGCCACTATTGCACAGGCGAGCGCGGTGGCTTCTACCATTGCACGGATTAGTGCAACGATGGGCCAGGGAGGGACGAGTAACCTCCAGCGGTTTCAGGCACATCATCCTTCGACATACATGGGAGGAGGGGACTCACGGGTCAGACTCTTTAGCCATTCGGCGATTTAGTAGATGACACACTGAGCATCCGAGATAATATGCTAGTAATAAGATGGCGAGAATCAATCTTTCTTTCTAATTCGGAAGGAAGCAGAAGACTTCTATTCCACGAGGATTTCAAGGACTAGGGTGACAGCCTATCGTGGCTAAGGCCGAAGTCAGGCTTCGATGACATGCCATCATTGTCATCGCCCAGTATTACGAGACGGATTGTCGACAGAGGTGTGATCCCATAATTATGGGGACGCATCCCGGGCCACAGCCACAGCGCGATTATAGTTTGTTCCTTTGCACCCTGCCAGTGTGCAGGGACCAATATTAGTCTCGGGAAGCCGTGATGTGCGCTTCTCGCTATACAACAAAGCCAAAGACCAGGTATGGGCCGAGGCTCGAAGAGAGGGTTCACTAGGGCCGAGACATCGCTGACCCAAGGGCGTGTTCACTATCACACCAATGCATCGAGCCGCTTGATCGGGCCGCTGATACAAGGTATGTTTCTGTTATCTCGCTTATGGGCTAAGATATTGTTTGATTCTAGTGCGATCGTATTCTTTGTGGTCGTGATCTATGTGGATGTTTTCTGGGTTTAGAGGTAGAGACCTTAGATGAGCCAAGTATTAGGAGTTCTCCTTAGGGACTAAGGTGAGGATTGAGTAGATATGTCAAACTTGTGAGTTAGAGATATCGTGATTCGCCACGACCTTCTGCAATGGACATACGATTTGATTTCATTCGCATGGATCGTTGTCGACGCGACACTAGGTCGTCATCGATCGCGGATAGTGAGGATTACTTCCTACACACGGGATGGTATCCGTTTGACTTTTCAAGGGGAGAATCATGATGCTTTGACTCAAATCAGGCACCCACTCAGCGGAGCGGATGTTGATGGGTCAATAGCAAGCCTTACTCCCTAGAGGATGAGGGGATGTGGATTCGATCTACCGGGTGGTTTGCGTAGTATGAGGACGTTTTCCGATGAGTTATCGGGATTACCTCCGCACAGGATGTGGACTTTGTCATTGAGTTACACTCCCAGCGCCGCCCATTTCTAGTGACTCCTCAGATGGCACCGGCTAAGCTGGTAAAAGAGAACTCAAGGTCCAATTGCAAGAATTGTTGGACAAGGGTTTTATTAGACCGAGCACTTCACCTTGGAGCGCTTCGATTATGTTTACAAGGAAAGAGGTCAAAATTCGAGTGGAATGACCTGTGTGAGAAGGCATTCCAGGAATTGAAAAGGAGGCTTACTACAACTCCTATTCTGATAATCTCGAACAGGATGTGAGGTACACAAACAGATCAGGATGCCTCTAGGGATGATCGATGTGTCTCTGATGCAAACGAGGGTCATGTTTATGGTTCCATTACGGTACCTAAAAGAATCATGAGCACTACCCTGGCCACATGATCCGGGAGTCGCGGCCAGCCTTTCGCTCTCTATCCGTATGGTGAGGTTTAAGGTACTGCACCACAAGAGTCCGGGAGGTATATCTCATATACGGACCTCAACATGGAGGTAAATACATGGATGGAGATCCGAGGATTATGACTTCACTTCAGACACAACCCGGTAAGGCAAATGTAGTGTTGATGCGCCACCAAGTCACGGAGTACCGCTAGTGTAGCTTCCCAGAGTGGTCGATGCCGAGACCGTGGGACGCTTTAGCCGCAATACGCTGATTAGGCTTAAGGAGTGCTAGAGTTTCGGGTAGCTACGCCATCCTCATCGAAAGTAGGTGATTGGAGTCCTGTGGACAAATACGTAGATATCATCCATCGTGTGATCGAATACTATCGTGCATGGAAGATTTAAGGCTAGGCCATCCACATTGTTATGGTAGCGTCTTTGGTATGGGACGGGCTATGGTTCCCAAAGGACCGACGAAGAGAGAAGACCCCGAGAGCCCAATCGCCTCGCTTTTTCTATGTATCCAAGTGGTACGAAGATGTACCGATCTTCGGCCACCAGCATTATTAGAGCGATGAAGTGACACGTTGAGATTTTGTTGACCTGTCTCATGTGTCGCCAAAGTGTACCGAGCATCGTGCCGCGAGGCTACTCAAATGGCTTAAAGGTAGTTGAGCGGAAGTGGAGCATGTCACTTACGGATTCAGGATTCACTTGCCACTAACACAGCTGGAGGTGGCTGATGTCAGATGGGTTATAGTGGATCTGGCCACTAAGCTCAAGACACTTTCTAGCTTTCTGCCACAGACCTTCAACCGGGAGGAACCCTACCGGTTATATTCGTGAGATTTTCCCGCTACATGGAGGCGAAGCCCTATCGTGACGACAAAGGATCCCAAGATTTACGCATACACTGAAGAGTTTCCAAAGGCCACGGGACATAGTTGACGATGAGTTACAACATTTTATCCTCGACAAAATGGTCACTGAGAGACTATACGATGTTTTAGGAGGACATGCTACGTGCATGTGTCTCCGATCTCAAGGATATTTCGGAGGAGCATTTACCTGCATGAATTTGCCACAACAACGCTATCGGGCATAATATTCAGATATAACCCTATGAGGCCTTCTATGGAGCCATGTTGATCACCGATCCGTTGATATAATGGGAGAACGCTCCATCAATGGGTCCGATATGATTAGAGATACCCCAAGAAGCGTGGATTTGATTCGAACGCCTTCTTATGGCTCTCAGATAGAAGAACTACGCATAAACGGCAGCCAACCTCTAGAGTTCAAGGTGGGTGATCACGCCTTTAGCATGCCTAAGAGAAGTGGCCGATTCAGCAAGCGCAGGGAAGCTTAGTGCCGAGTATATTGGGCCCTTCGAGGTACTTCAGAAGGTGGGCATAGCTTGCATATTGGTCACATAACACCGAGTTTATCAGTGTCCATGAGAGTTCCACATCTCCATGTCTAAGTACTTCAGACCAAATTTCATATAGTGGATTGGGAGAAATTATCAAGTGATATCGATGGGACTTTCGAGGAGGAACTGCCAGCGGTATTAAGACCCGAGAAATTACAATTTCTGGAAAAGGGTAAAATGGTAATTTCGCTCAAAAATCCGGAATTTATTCTCTAGATCTCAGATGATGAAACGGATTTCACCGTTGGAATCGTCTCACAAAATCTAGCTAGCACGTCGAATTTTGTCGACTCCGAGACAAGCGGAAATGCACGCTTTTCTCGAGGCATTGCATTTCGCGTGCCGCAAAATCCATATCTCGATGACAAAAGTCACATATAACACGTGACTCATACGCTTACAAGCGCATGAGAGAAAGGATGAAAATGGACGGCCGAGATAGTGCCGAGTGTCAAAACTGGGAAAAGAATGACATAAATGTCATTTTGGAATTGTTTTAAGTTAGAAAAAGACAAAAGAGCAATAGTGCCGTCTCCTACATTTGAAATACAAGCCAAAACGTGGGAGAAAGGGAATGGACGTGAGCCATTTTCAAGGTTTTGAGCTTGGAGAGGAGGCTTCTTCAAAATATCGGGAGATCCACCGCCGAAATCCTCCGTGCCAAGAAGGAAAGCTATTCTACGCAGAGAGGACAACACGCGGGCACCGCTGGTGAGTTTCACAACCCGTGGAGGTAAAGCTCATCCTACTCGCTTACACTTTGCTTAAGTGCTATATAATGTTTCGCTGGTTTGAGGCCTTGAATCGTTGCTTGATCGGTTCCAAATCTCGAACCGGCGTGTCGATTTGAGACCCACAAACAAATCGTGATCGGGCCACCCGCCGTTCGGGGTTGTTAATCGTGGTGTAAATTGTGAAATAAATCATGTAATCGGTTTGTATGAGGCCTAAATGGTCATGGAAATTTGGGTTCGCAAAGTGAACCGATGATTGGTGATCTGGTCGGGAACAAAAGAAACCGAGGATTTCACCGTTCATAGGAATAAGTGTTCACTGTAACATTGCGGAAATGTGTCATCGAGGTAATCAAACGAATTGCTCGTGGTTTGATGATTAGCCCAAGTGAGCTAATTTCGTAATGGAATGAAATTACATAACATGTTTGTGTGATTTAAATTCAGAATATATGTATGATTATATATATTTGCATGTGTTATAGAATTGTAATGGAATTGACATCATGCATTCCATATGCACTGGGGCACCTTAGAACAATAGGAGTGAGTGCATGAGGTGATTCTCGAGAGAATAGATTTCGGAGGGTTGACTAATAAATAAAATTATCGGAGTGTGTCCATGATAATATCGGAGGGTAGTCCATATATAAAATAACAATCGTCTGAGTCGGGCCCAATTGATACATATCTCTGAGGGTAGTCCACTAAATATAACATCGGAGATGTACCACTATTTATATCAGAGATAGTCCACAAAATAATAACAAATAGCTTTGTTAAAAATAATGTTTCTCATACGAGGCTAGCAAGTGTGATAGTCGGTGAGACCTGGGCAATGAGTTGTATAGGTAGAGTCATCTGCCAGATTATGTATCGCTTGAATGTGTGTTTACTTTGGAGCATTGCATATGCACTTAGGGTAGAGGCAGCTCCATTTGGGGTGATTCCAATTACTACATTAGCTCACCCTCGCTGAGGGAACATATTTCGTGCAATGGGAGCGCGACGAGGGAGACAAACACGCCATAGAGGCCGTGCTTAAAAGAAAGCCGGTGTGGCTTTGGTATCATTTTGTATACATGTATTAGAATTTAGAATTTTAATATATGTTGTAAGAGTAAATAATTAACTTGTAACTATGATATAGTTGATATGTTTATGAGTATGGTTTTATGGGTCAAGTCGCTTCACTTATGTTATGGATTATATTGATAGATGGAATATATGTCGGTGGAGTATAAATACAAAATTCAAGAGGTCATTTTTACTCAGATAGTTGTATAAGAGACCATGGTCATTGATGTTGATTGACAGTTATACATGTGTGATGTATTTCGGGGTAGAGCTCTCAGAAGAAAGGAGACTCTGTTCGATTTTCGTGAGAAATGTCGGGTCACCCGACATTCACTTATGTTTCCGCGGTTGATTCGTAGTCAATCGGACTCCCGAGATTTGGGGCTACAAAGGCATATTTTGATAACCGGATCGTGCTTTGCGACGTAAGATCGTATATAGTAAACGGTTGGCAACACCGAGGAGTGGAGGAGGCAACGTGGGAACGCAAGGACACGATGCATGCCGCATATCCTTTCCTATTTGAGGAAGATGGTGTGTGGTCTAATATTTGGCATTAGAATATTACTGCATATGCATGTGTTTGTGTGTGCTAGTATGTGTGAATTATGGGGACGAAATTAAGTAAGGGGGAAGAATGGGAAAAACCCGGAAAATTAGGAAATCTTCAAAATGGCAAAAAAAATAATAATACACAAATCAAGTTAAAAGGAAGCCCAGAAAATTCTATAGATCCTGATGATGAAACGAACCTGCCAAGTAAATTGCCTCGCTAAATCTAGTGACCTAAAAAAAATTTCAGAATTCCAAGACAATCGAAAATTTTTACGAAGTTTCGAGCGATAAGTCGTCTCAGACCCAGGACGATATTTTTACTAAAAATCTCTAAGTCGGGAATGATTTGAAATAAGTTCATTTGGGAAATAAATTGAACTTAAATAAATAAATTACTAGACAAAATGGACCCGAATGAGAGATGTCAAATGACAAATTGGAAAAAAAAAAGAGGATAAAAAGAAAAAAAAAAGAAGTCAAAAGAAAAAAACAAAAAGGGGGAGACGGGTGAACAGACAGAGAGCGAGAGAGAGAGAGAGAAAGGAATTTTTTTTGTCGCTTCTCTCTAAGATCTACAGAAATAGAACTGTAGGTTTTCGTTGGAGCAAAAGGCAAAGTCAGTCCACACATCGAGAGTTACGCGTGGGTACCAAAATCTTAGAGTTTCGTCAAATTCCACGAGGTAGGGAATTTTCTTACTTGGGTTATTTCTAGCCTAAAGGTCATTTAATGGTTTGAGGTTTTCTTAGAGGCCGTGAGAGGCCGTAAATTTCAGTCCCAAATTTTTTGACTGAGTATAGGAATTTTTGGGATCGTTGACAAATCTGAGTTGAATTTTCGGACTTTTTTTTTTACACATGGCCAATTTTCGACCTGATAGCTTCGGGTTGAATTTTTGGACTGCTTTTCTCGTGCGGGCCTGGCCGAGTTCTAAGCTTGGTTTTTAATCCCTGACCGATGTCTTCGGGTTTTGTGGTGTGTTTTGATACCACAGTAATTCTATGACGAGCCGTGAAGGGACCAAGAGGTGCCCTATTTTATGTGGGTCCGAGATTTGGGTCATGTTGTATGTTATTGTTGGAAAAAATAACATATCGCTAGGTAAAATCATGTTAATATGTAAGCCATGCGGATGTACACATTGTGTAGGGATGAATGGAAATTATATGTAGGAACATAATTATCCTAACTTTTTATAAATATTATGCATGTAGCATGACATACATGAAATGACATATTTGCACTTCATATTCACAGAATACTCAACATATTGATGTGTGCATGGTGATGGTCATCCATCATCGGCATTGATGAACGGGTAGTGAATCCTCGCATTTCGACGACGTCCAATAAATGTCTTACGGTTTAAAACATAAAAATAAATATAAATAATGTGTGTTGGGTGGAGCAAGCATAGATGAATCAGGTGAAAAAGCCTGGAACATGGGTGTAAGAAACCCGCGGTATGATCCGAAAAGTTCTGTATGGGTGTAAGAGACCCGCGGCGTAAGCCAAAAAGTTATGTTGCCTAAAGAAGACACACGGTCATGGTTATCACATAGATTTCGAGTTGTGTGATAGGAGTCGGGATTGACTCAGGATTAGTTGCCCATTGGCACTTGCATTGCACAAGAGCCGGTAAGGGTCAGATATGTGTGTGTCATCGGGTACTACTGAAGGGATCTGCCACACTTGGCATCCGCATGTGCGAGGGAGCCTGGCCGATCAAGTCATGGGCATGATTTTAGTCTCATCTCATGCATGACATGAAATATTCATATAGGGATTTACATTATTTATATAGAATGATTGGACGTTTTCATAGTTGCCATTGCATGTACATTTTGGTAGTGGGGAGTAAATTTCATAGGAGAATTTTTCTTACTTTAGGTATCGTCACCCCACAGGACCCTTTCGTGCACATGGGGTGTACAGGGAGATGACTCTCCGAGGAGGCCGTGATTGTGAAGAAGGCCGACATGTGGCCTTGACAATACTTTTATAAAAAGTATTTTATGTAAAATGAATTGTAATTAAATTCTTTTGGACTATTGTATAAATAGTCGAGGCATGTAACAGTGTAAGAGGTGCCGTGATCTGACCTTACGAGTCCTAGTTAAAGGGACGACGAGGTGGTACTTGGTAAACTATATTAGAACAAGCTAGTTTTAATATATATTCTGTATAAGAATGTTGTAATAAACTCTTATGGATTATTGTGATATAGGTTGTATGTTGGGTAGAGCTCCTCGAATAAAGGAGACTCTACCCGATTTTTTCAAAAATATGGATCCCATTAAATAGGACACAACAAGCAGGTATCGTTTCCACCCTAAATCCACAGAATCTCCAGGGTTGGATCAAGTTGTCAATGGGATCCCCGGATTTGGGGTGTCACATATATTTTAGTAAAATGTCCCTATGAGGACCGGAACCCGAACCCCATTCCTCCTTATATCCATGCCTTTTTAAAGCTTGAATGTTCTAACCATTATATACGTTTTAAACATTTATTAATATGGTAATAAATTCAAACCATAATAAAAGCAAAAAGTTATCAGATCTTCAGCATTCCCATCCTTCCTAGTAGATGTTTAAATAAAATAAAAACATTTAAGCAAAAAAAGGTGAAAAATCATAAGATTAACAACCATATTGGATGTTCCCACAATCTCTCAAATTTCCATGTGTTTTTTTTCCTACAGAATGATTTATTATGCCCTTGTGTTCCCAAGGAAGACGCTAGTTAACACAGCCTTGGACTGCAGTGATGCCTTTAGCAGCTCCAAACCCTGCATTAAACAACAAGGGTTCTGTCAAGATCTTGATAATGATCAATCATCACATGGTTGATTAAAAGAGCATTTGAAAATTAAATTTCGAAAATCTAACCTTAATCTATTTTTGCATTATTTTGGTAAAGATATCCACGTTATTCTTTTGTAAAAATAACATTCTTATTAAAGACATGTAAATATATAAGATGATAAACAACATTGTTGTCTAAAAGACAAAAAGGGTTAAATTTATAAAATTGTCAATTATTTGAGGTTATTTAAAAAATATTTCTTTTTTTTACCATGGGTGTTTGGAACACATCTCAGTTAATCACACAACCGTGAAATTAATGGCTAGGTAAATCATGGATAATGACCCCTGAGAGGACTCTAAGGCAAGACCTGTTGGATTTTTGCTATACAAGCAAGTCCAAGTTGTTTAAAACACTAGATGGGTTCACACATGGACTTGAGCCCTAAGGTGTGGAGGCCCAAATGGCTATTAAGTATTCTAGGGCTTGTACTCTATAAATAGAGAAAGATAATACAACCATAAATCGGAATCGGAATTTATTATAGAGAATAGCCAGAGAAAAGAAATATTTTCTTAGTGATTCAAGCGCCCACACGCCGCTTCCATCACCGATGATAAGTTTGGAAGATCCGCGCTTCTTGTGGTGCATACTCGCAAATCCATAAGGTACGTCTGACCGGGTTATATTAGTTTAGTAATTAAATTAAATATTCTAAATCACATGATGATTCTAGCTTCCACTGATTATTCCTTTCAATCGGGTATCGAGCTCAGGTGATTAAATTTTCTGAATTTGATCTAAACAATTTCATGTATTTTGGTGTTTGATTAGCAATATGGCACCTAGGTTTTCTATATTTGTTGATTCGCATGTTCATGTTTAATATAATTCTTTTTGTTCATGGAAGGTTATCGAATAATCGTGGGTTCGCCTCTTTAATCCATGGTAGATTTTTCTGTATTTCACCTGGCTTAGGTCAAGGGGGCTAATCATAAGATTAGTTTCCTGATGGGTTTAAAATAATAAAGCAAGAGTCCAACACGAGCCCAAATGCCAGTTTAAGAATAGTTTAAGAAGCAAGCCTAGTACTAAGTACTGGCCTCATGACATCCCCAAATATAAAGCCCAAAACAAGGGCCCACTCACCCTTCAAAAGGCTGGTAATGTAATCAAAGAATTTGTATTAAAGGAAAATACTCAATCTCCACCAATTAGGAAAACATAATATTTCCTAATTATTGTCTATCAATTATTCTTATTAATCGGTTAACAATAAGGAAAGAAAATCTCTCACCTAATGGGAGGAATATCGTATCATCATCCAACTAGGAAAGTCATCAATTATTCCTTATTAATCTGTTAACAATAAGGAAAGAAAATCTCTCACCCAATGGGAGGAATATCGTATCATCATCCAACTAGGAAAGTCATCAATTATCCCTTATTAATCGATTTACGATAAGGAAAGAAAATCTCCCACCTAGTGGAAGGAATATCATATCATCCTCCAATAAGGAAAGATACTTTTCAGTGTCATCATCCAACTAGGAAAGTTTTCATGATCATCCATTATAAATACCAGGCCACCCCCTTGGTGAAAGGTACGAAGACTTACGCACAACACTTCATTCCCTAAGCAGTTGATATTCTCTTTCCCCGAAAAGAACTGACTTAGGCATCAGAGAGGCAACAAGCGAACCCCCGCCGATCCTTTTTATTTCTTGCTTGCGCAGAAGTCCAAATAAGAAGGAATTAGAGGACTCTACCAATAATTCACAAGCACGCTTCCAGCCTGCCTGGCTCGAAAAAGCATCATCGCTTCTTCTTGATTTATTTTCTCAATCATCTTGAATTCTTTGTACACCATTTTATTAGGGCATGTGATTATTTTTGGTAAAATTTTTTGGAAGACTAATGAAGAACAGGCGAAGAAGATGAAGAACCCGCGAGAACATCAGATATCACATCGCAAGATCGCTTATGGCCGTCATGGAGGCTACAAACATCCAAATGACAACCAGGAGTTAGAAGTGCAAAGGAAGAGACGTATTTGCCCGGACAAATTTCATGCGAACCTCACGCCCGAGCAGCGCCCCACGCAGCCCCACAGCGGTACAGCGTGGGCTGCGCACCTCCACTCAGGCCGCGCGTGAGAGCGCGTGGAGAGGGTTTTGGCTGCCGGATTTTGCAGACTTCCTCCTCCATACGTCGCGCCTCTATGGGTGGCAGCACACGAATGATGGCTTTGACAGCTAGGGTTTGTGTGTTTAGAGTTTTGGGTTTTAACTCAAATCTCTTCAATTTTGGGCCTCCAAGCCCAGGTAAATTGAACCGGAAGGAATGGACGAAATTTGGACCAAGGCCGGGCGAGATTAATAACGATGGGCTCAAAGTGTTATTGGGCTTGTGATTTTTTTTTTCTGTTTCTTTTCTTAGGAAAACCATGGATTGGGGCTTTTTTTTTTTCGTTAACTCATATATTATTTTTTTATTCATGGATGATTAAATTATATTTGGTAACTTGCTTTAGTTGTGATAACATGACATATAGACTAGGTGGTGCCATTATCTTGCATCAATGATATACATATGCATAATTAAATTTTGTTTTTTAAATCTAGATAAATATAATTATGAAAAATCCTTTAATTTTTGTGGGTCCAAATAATAAAATGGTCATGTGAAGCCCCATCGGATAATCATGATCGGGTTTTATTGGATTGGACCTAAATAATTTTAAAATCTTAATTAGATTGACCGGTCCACCACCGACAACTCTTAGAATTGAAGAATTTTAAAATTAAACAGGATTCAAAACCACGATAATTTATTAACCTCCCAGCAGGCTCCTAATAATATTATTATGGGTCATATAAAACAATGATTGAAATGAAAGTGTATTATCTAGAAAGATTCTATCTAAGAAGGTGGGATGTAAGTAGTCGATAATTGACCCCCAGTTTTCAGGACTTGAAAACTAGTTGGATACTATTTCATTTTATGATCAAGTTTTAGTTTGTTATAAATGTCTTGCCCACAAGTGAGCATTTATTATGGAAACTAAATTATTATTTCACAATAAACAACAAATATATTTTTGTTTTAGATTTACTAAATATATGTTGATTGTATAATATACGAGTTAATATTAGTGTACACAATGTGTAAATTTTTTTTTCTAGAAAATGACATCTTTCAACCCTCTAGCTATGATTTTGAATCAAAAACCATTGGATGGAAATAACTTTGAAGATTGGAAAACGAACTTATATATCGTTCTAGATTATGAGAAAATCAAGTTTGTCTAGATGCCCACCCCAAGCCCATTTATCCGGGAAGTTGGTCTTCAATGATATAACAAAGACGAACATGCGACTTGGGAGAATCACAGGCTTACTTCACTTCGATGTTATATTCTTGCCAGTGTTGTGGGTCATTTAAGGCAGCAAATAACACCTCTCGACAATGGAGTAGAAATGCTCCAAACTCTCGAAGGGATGTTTGCTAAAGAAATGCACATACGAGAGACAAAATTGCTATCAATTTGATTAACACGTATGGTAGTGGGGCGTGTGAAGGATCGTGTAGTGATGATTTCACATATCGGTCGGCCCGGAAGTGATAGGGGCAAAACCCCGAGAGATGAAGATAGATCTCATCTTGCAATCAACGCCTAAACATTTCAATGAGTTCGAAGTCGATTACAATATGCATAAGATGGATCGACTCGAGTTGATTGAGACATGAGCTTGAAGTCTTCGAGCAGTCTCTCTCATAGAGCTGGCGATATCAATTTTACGGAGGTTACGAGTAATAACCCTAAGGGAAACCTAAGGGTGGAAACAGAACAAGAAAAGAAGGCAATGATATCGGTTACCAAATCGGACGTAATGAAGGAAATTCGAAAATGAGTGCTTGAGTCTTAGATAGAAAGGACAACTGGAAGCAAAGTTGCTGAGCCACCAAAAGCTAGGTAATGGGTGATTTACTTGTTGTTGAGGTTTGTTTAGGGAGAATTTTAATGATAAATGGATCATTGGTCGGGAGCCACTAATCATGCTGTTACTCTTCTGCGATGGTTTCAAACATATACGTCTATTGAAGAAGGACAAAAGATGCCAGAACTTGGGAGCAGGGAGTAATCTCTGTAGCCAAAGGCCATAGGACGATTGTTTTATTTTTTGAGAATAAATGGACTTTATGTTTAGAAGATTGTTTATTTGTTCCAGATTTCAAGAGGAATTTTAGTTTATATGGAGTTGTTTAGTTGAACACGGTTTGACATTACGATTTAATTCCTCAGTTCAATAAAGTAAATATTTTTATTTGTTTAGGTGAGCTTATGAATAATCTTTATTTTTTAAGTCTCTTGTCCTATGATATAAATGCCATTGAAATTGTTGAAAATGAACATAATCACCTTGCCAAGAAAAGGAAAGTATCAAATAAAACTTACCTTTGGCATTTGCGATTAGGTCATATTAATCCTAATAGGATACATGGTTTACGGTGAAAAGTGGGATTTTGAGATTCCTAGCATTTTGAACACATACCAATGTGTGAATCTGTTTGGAAGGTAAAATGACCAAGTGGCCCATGAGGCGAAGGATATCATGCGACAATTTGTTGGAATTGGTGCATCTTGTGCGACGTCGTGTTCAAGCGAGAGGTGGTATGAGTATTTTGTCACTTTTACGAGATGACTACTCGAGAATGGTTTGTTTACTGTCGCCAAAGTCTTAAACTTTTGGTCGGGAAATAAGGTTGGCTGACGATTAGGTGTCATGTCAAACGCTTCGATCTGGCCAGGCGGTGAGTAATACCTATACGGAGAGTTTAAGGTTTATAACTTCGAGGGGATAGTTTCATTTGTCGGCCCTAGAACACCTCGCGACCAAAATACAGGTTGCGGAAAGGAGAAATAGAACTCTCCTAAACTGGTGAGATCGATGCTTAGTTATTCATCTATACTTACATCGTTTTGGGGATATGCCTTAGAAATTTGCTACATACTTATTAAGACTGATTCCTTCTAAGTCGGTTTCCTAAGACCTTGCTTGAATTGTGGAGCAGACACGAAGCCTAGTTTAAACCATATTCGTATGCAGGGTGCTCCGACCATGTCTTGAGAAAGGAACCACATAAGTTGGAATCTCGTACTAAAGTATGTTTGTTTATTGGATACCCTAAAGGAACGAGAGGTGGACTTTTTTATAGTTCCTCAGAGAAGAAATTTATAGTGAGCACTAATGCAAAATTCTTAGAGGAAGACTATGTAAACAATTTCAAGCCCAAGAGTAAGGTAATTCTTGAGGTGCTTGACTCGGCTGAGATCACTACACCACACAATTTGGACCTATTGTGACATTGTTTCCAGTGTGTGTTCAATAGAGGGAAAATAAAAATATACTCGAAGGTGAACAAGCACAAGTGGAACCAATAATAGAACAACAGGTAGATATACAAGTGGAACCAGAAAAACCAGAAAATCAAATTCAAAATGATCAAGAGGATCTTCTTGTAGAACTATAACAACCAGTGGACCTTCGGCGTAGTGGGAGAATGACCTGTGAAGCCATCTGAGATATCTCTTGTTGGTAGTCGTACCAAGCTATAACCATTGATAGCGAATTACAAAGAAGCACTGGAGGATGTTGATGTATAGGAATTGGCTCGAAGCCATGGGCCAGTGAGATGGAGTCACATGTATTCTAACTCGATCACGGTCTCTTGTAGAGGCACCCTAAAGAGGTAAAACCTATAGAGATTGTAAGTGGATCTACAAGAGAAAAAAAGAGCGACCAAATGGGAAGAGTAAAACCTTCAAAGCTAGATTAATTGAAAAAAGATTATACCCGAAAATAGGGGATAGATTATGAAGAAACTTTTCGCGGTAATACATGCTTAAATCCATCAGGATTCGTTTAGTATAAATTGAAGTCAGATGCAGATTTGGCGGATGGATGTCAAAACAACATTTTAAATGGCGGCTTAGAAGAGGACATCTACATGCGACAACGAGAAAGGGTTCATAGCTAGAGGACAATAACACATGGCATCACGAGTTGCAAAGGTCATTATGGACTAAGCCAGCATCGAGGAACATGGAACATTAGGACGATCAAGCCATAACTATACGGTTTTGAAAAGTCTGATGAACCTTGTGTTTACAAAAGGATCCAAGGTACAAAAGTAGTTTTCTAGTCGCTTTACGTATATGACATTTTACCTAATCGAGAAAGCGACATAGAGGTGTTATCAGAGTGTAAAGGATGGCTGCGAAATCGGAGAAATTTGATGAAGAAAGATTTGGGAGAAACTGACTATATTCTTGGAATCAAGCTTCTACGGTAGGAAGAATAAGTGTTGGCATTATCTCAAGCTTTATATATAGATAAAATTCTAGCTAGGTTGCATGGAAAATTCTAGAGGGAACTTTACCCTTCGGGTATGGGTTCATATTTACAAGGCAATCACCAAAAACTCTTAAGCAGAAAGAACGTATGAGTAGGATACCTTTTGCTTTGGCAGTAGGTAGTCTCATGTATGTCATGTTATGTACTAGGCCAGATATCTGCTACGCAGTGGGAATAGTTAGTCGATATCAATCCGATCTAGGAGAAGAACATTGGATTGCAGTGAAGCATATTCTCAAATATCTAAGGAGAACAAGAGATTATATGCTAGTATATTATTCTGAGTAAGTCACGGAAACTATTGGTTATCTGAGACTTAGATTTCGAGGATATTGATTTAAGAAAATCAACCACGGATATGTGTTTACACTAAATGGTGGATCCATTTGTTGGAGGAATTAATCAAAAGCGAGCTTGCATTGCTGACTCTGGTAGTTGATGTGTAGTTCACTTCCAAAGCGTGGCCGAAAGAAATAGTATGGCTGAAGAAGTTCCTTTTGGATCTTCAAGTGATACCGAGTGAAGATCGGCCCATTACCCTTTATTGTGACAATAGTAGGGTTGTAGCAAAGTCAGGCTAGAGGTATCATAAACGAAACACATAGAGAGAAAGTATCATTTGATTCGCGATATCATCGAGAGAGGAGATACAGTGGTTACTAAAATAGAATCAGAGGAAAATTTAGCATACCCATTTACAAAGATGACCTGTTTGAGTTTTCGAGAAACATGTAGATTATATGGGTGTTAAGAGTCTACCAGACTTGTTTTAAGGCAAGTGGGAGTTTATTTGTGTTTTTTAGAACAAGACAGATGTGTTATTATATTTTTTGAGTTTAATTTTAATACAATATGAGGTATTCTTCATATTGTGCTGCTTGATATTTTAAGTAGAAGGTCAGATTAATTGTAAGAGTATATGATCATATGAATACGTTCATAGAAGACATGATTATAGGTTCTCATAATTAATGAATAAGGTCATAGATCATTAAACAAAGTTAGGCGCTTTATTTAGGCGCAATATTTTATGAAATGTCTGTCTTGGTTATTATAAAATATTGGTGCAAATTATGCTTGGATTGATAGGATCAAGTGAGATTTATTTAAGTTAAATTTACGTAAAGGGAAATAAATCTCAAGCAATATTCATTATTATTCTTCTCGATCCTAAGTTTATTATAGATAGGTATTTAAATTATTATTGTTCTTTGAGTTGTCAATAAGTAGAATTACATTTAAGCGACCAATATCTTGATGATGATTTGGGAGCAAGATTATTTAATTACCGTATTTATGAAATAAACAATATGGAATTTGTATGAAATATCCTCTTAATATGTTTGGAGTATTTTGATGTTATGGAAGTCAGCGGCGGTGCATTTATCCATTAGAGCGATAAATCAAGAGAATAAATAATTGATTGATTGATAGAAAATCTTATCAATTGTTGTGATATTTAAAAGGAGAAAGTAATAATTAATATTTAATATTATTAATCTCGATTCAGTGCAGACTTTTAGTGGAATAGCATCGGATTAAATAATTGCTTGGCAATTATGAGGAGCCTTGATTAATGATAATTGTAGGATCCCCAAACTAGCTCAGGATAATTGGTGGAGCATGATATCACAGTTTACAAGAAAGAACCCGGCTTGTTTTTATAGCAAGTGGGAGATTGTTGGGGATTTTTGCTATACAAGCAAGTCCAAGTTGTTTAAAACACTAAATGGGTTCACACATGGACTTGGGCCCTAAGGTGTGAAGGCCCAAATGGCTATTAAGTTTTCTAAGGCTTGTACTCTATAAATAGAGAAAGATAATACAATCCTAAATCGGAATCTAAATTTATTATAGAAAATAGCAAGAGAAAAAGAAATATTTTCTTGAAAATTGATTCAAAAGTAGCCCACACGTGCTCCATCACCTCGAGGATAGTTTGGAAGATCTGCGGTTCTTGTGTGCATACTTCTCTGCAAATCCACAAGGTACGATCTGACTTGTTATATTAGTTTAGTAATTAAATTGAATATTCTAAATCACATGATGATTCTAACTTCGGCTGATTATTCTTACAAGACCTCCTAACTAAGATTAGTTGATAAAATAACTACAGATGAAATGGTTGAATTGCATACCTCGGCCATTGTCATGTCAACAACTTTCTCCTCCAGAGCACCCACTTTTCTCACATTGAACTTAATGATAAGAGTAATGCATGAAATTGTAGACATGGGCTTCACCACCAAATCATACATCACCATGTACGTCACAAACCCTCCCTCATCGGAAGAGGAAGTATTCACCGCTGGTGGAGCAATGTAAATAACTTCAGAGTTCATATACAGCCGGCAACTAGGACAAATGGTAGTGGTATCATCAGAGATATATCTGCGACAATCGAGACAAATGTAGTACTTCTCCTCCGATGAGATGGGAGTCTGAGACTCGTTTGTTAACAGAAGAGGGACTTGAGTTAACCATGTTGGTTCGGGTTTGAGGAGTGAGTCATTATCTTGATTAGGCTGAATGTAGGTTTGACTCAGATTCTCTACGCTGTCGTACAGATTACCAAGGCAACCAACCATGCATTTCTTGGTAAGGAGTCTAATGGTAGTTCCGATAGGTAAAGCATGAAATCTACAAACACCTTTCCTGCTTCAGCTAGCAGAACTTTGTGGCTGCTTCTATCAATTAGAAGCTTCAAGCTCACCTTACTGTTTGCCATTATATTGGAGCCTGATACCGTGATCTTGCTGTGACTGCTAGTTATGTGGGACAGATATATTTATATAGCTGGCATGGAGGGGAAGATCAATGGTTGATCTCGGTTTAAATGGAAATTTATTTCTTGGTAGATGGGTTATATTTAAGATTAACACACCAGGGAAAATGTGCCTGCAATTATACCATTTATGTAAAAAAGTTTGTATCAGCCATGCATGGATGTTGGGAAGATTAATTAGAATCTTATTTTAGGAAACATATCTAATCTTTCTACTGACTTGAAAAAAAAAATTCTATGAAAATCTTTGGTTGGGTTTGGTTCCCCAAAAGTACTATTGAAATAAAAAATAATAAGAACAAATGTTTTTTTTTTGAAAGGATTTTTCTTATAATTGAATGTGAAAGAAAAAATCTAACAAAAATCAAATATTAATAAAATTACTTGAAAACTTAAGGGTCTGTTTAGTTCCTGTTTTTGAAAACATAAATAACACTATTTTGATATTTTTTGAAAACTATTCAAGTTATCTGAATTTAGTATTTTCCTGTGTTTTTCAAGATGTTTCAGAACAAAAAAAACAATGTTAATGAAATGTGTAATCAGTGTTTTCCTTGTTTTCTTTATTTGTAAGAACACAAACTTTTTTTTTAAAATGTAACCAAACATACATAGGAACCAAACATAGGAAGCAAACATAGCCTCAAATATAAGACAAAATATAAACTGCTTCCTAAAAATGATTCTAGGAAGCATACATAGGCCATCTGTTGCAAATTTATTGTTGGCTGGTAAGAAATTCATCTCTTCAATCCAGCAGCAATAGGGTTTTAAATTAAATTGATAGAAATAAATGAAAAAAGAGTATGAGTATGAAACTGTATTATGAATATTGATAATTTGATTGTGTTCCATGATAATTCAAGAAGTTTAAATCAAGTTTACTATGAATTGTACTACAGCGTGACCTAAGTAATACCCATTAAAGGAAAGCCGTACTAAACAAATGAAATTATTAAAAACCAAAAAGTAATATGGCCAGAAAGTCAAGCCATAACAAAAACACAGTATAATTTGACCCTTTGTATTCCCATCCTTCCAAGTATCTGTTAAAACAAAATTAAATTAAAAGGTACTTTAAGCAGCACAAAAGAATAATATGTAAGAAAGAATAAATAAAACCAACAAAATATCTACTTGTTGTAGAAACCTGGGAAAGCATAAACCAAATGTTTTGGACATTAAAGCCAGCATAAACAATTCTGCAAAATAATGGTTATTCGAAAAACCCGAAAATAAATTAAATCAATAGGAAAATAAGAGAATATAACCAAGTTAAGAGAAACAATAAGTCTTGTAAATGCAATTTCCTTAAGACAAATTCGCCTTCTCCGTTGGTCTTTGAGATTCAAAGGCGTCTGTCTCCGGGGATAAAGCGGGTGTCGAATGGTCGGCCAAAGCACTGTCGCCACTCCGTGACGATGATGTGTTTACCTTATCGCGAAATGAAGGACGAAGGAAAGGAAAACTTGAGGCTTCGATCACTCTTTTTTTGTCTTTGTTTTTTTCTGAAATACCACAGAAACTGACCTTTATATAAAGGAGACTTGACCTTTTGGAATGCAGGCCTTTTGGCTTCCCAATATAGAATTCGAAATTAATTATTCATTGAATGTCATTAATCTCATTCATTGAGTGTCAATTATTCCATATAACTGAAATCCATAGAATTATGAACAAGAATTATTCGATTGAAACTCTTAGAATTCGAAATTAATTATTCATTGAATGTCATCCATTTCATTCACTATATCCAGCAATTCCCCACATGAGCGATTGTTATTCGCGAGAACCGAACATGGTGATAAATAGCAGTTGAAACTTGCATAGGAGGTAGGTGTTACCCTTTGAACCTTCCATTGTAAAAATATGGACATGATGTCCTTGAACTATTCAGCCATTTGTGTAGATGATGACCTCACACGAGATCTTCGAACCTGATTCGGTTCTCACTTTTATGTCCATTTGGCCATGGACATGTGCTGTTTACTGCCAAAGAGTTTAATAGGAATTGTGCCTATTCAATTCCCTGCGAGGCGACCCCACTTCACTTTTACATAGGTGATCTCTGCGTAAATTAAGAGTAGCTCATGTTACTGCTTGGCTAATGTAGAGATCATTAAAAGCATGAAAGCAACCTTAACATGAGCATCCTTTGTTCATCATAGGAATGGACACGATAATATCCCCACCGGTGATTATATCAAAAGTCTTTACAATTTGGTTGTCCTTTGAACTCAGATCTTCGGATCTCCGGTCGGAGTAAGGTTAGGTATCCATTGCATCGACTTATTCTTTTACGGGCTTTAGTCCCATTTCCCAGCCGATGACTTTTCCAACCAGCTCTCTATTTAACCATTTGGTTAACAGATCTGTAATGTTATCCTTAGATTTTTACATAATCTATAGAGATAACTTGATTGAAGTTGTTGTTTAATGGTATTGTGTCTACGGCGGATATGTCTAGACTTACCATTATACATACTGTTTTGTGCTCTTACCTTGGCCTTGATTGGTATCCTGATGTATGCATGTTGGAGGCGCGGCTTTAACCACCTTGGAATGTCCTCACAGGAAGTGGCGCCAGCGTGCGCCTCTTCCCATTTGTCTGATGCTATAAACTCAGATTCCATTGTGGATCTGGCAATAACCGTCTGTTTTGATTTCCATGATACCGCTGCACCTCCTAGTGTAAAGACATAACCACTATGGGATTTTGAGTCTTTATCATTAAATATCCAATTAGCATCCTTTGTAACCTTCAAGTCTGACGGGATATCTTATTGTAGTGCATCCCATAGTCACGATGAATCGTAAGTATTTTAATACTCTCATTATTCCTTGTCAATGCATAGCTCGGGTTGCTGCGTGTACCTACTCAGTTATTAAGCGCATAGGCTATGCGGTCTTGTACAACCCATTAAGTACATTAGACTCCCTATCACCTAGAGTATTCTACTTGAAGCGACACTCTCTCCTTTATTCTTGGAAAAGTGTAGAGTTACATCTCTGGGTGCAGCTATGCAGTTTATCCTTATCAAACTTCCCGAGAATATATCGTCAACATGAGTGTGGCGACTTAGCCGAGTTCATCGATGTTCTTTTTGATTTTTATTCCCAAAATAGCATCAGCAAGTCCATGTCTTTCATGTCAAATCTTGAATTCAACTTATGTTTTTGGTAGATGTAATCATCTTATCATCACTCTGGAGCAATCGGCATGTCATCTACGTCTGAGCATACAATGACATAGCCATGTTCATCATCTTTGACATAGACACACTTGTCACATTCATTGATTTTGAATCCATGTGACAACATAACGTTGTCAAATTTCTCATGCACCATTGTTTGATTGCTTGTTTTAATCCATCTGAGATTTCACCAATCTGAGACTTTCATTTCTTGTCAGATGAAAGCCCCTGGGTTGCTCCATATAGATCCCTCTTCATTCAAATCTCCATTTAAGAAGGCTGTCTTGATATCCATTTGATGTACCTCAAGATCTTTTGAACATACGGTGCAAGCACCATCCTTATGGAGTTTATTCTGTCACGAGGAGAATACGTGTCAAAATAATCGGACCCTCGAATTTACTGTAGCCTTTGATCACAGTCTTGCCTTGTATTTGTCTATTGTCAGTCTACTTTCCGTTTCTCTTAAAAATCCACTTGGAACTTAGGGTTTACAACTAGATGGAGAGATCTACTAATTCCCAGTATGGTTATGCGATATGGAATCAATTTCACTTTAATTGCCTCTTTCCATGAGACTCAGTAGGTTCCTTTTGCCTCTTTATAGGTTTGAGATTCCCCTTCGAGCATGTATGTCAGAAAATCTAGACCAAATGTTTTTACGTCGCGCCGCTTCTGCTGGCGCTGGGTTCTACCTCTCCATACGGTATCTTCATCGACTATTTTTCATGAATAAGTCTCCAGCACTCGTTTGATGAACCGAGGCTTTTCCTTGGATCAGGTATGGAAACACATCCTCGAGAATGATGCATTCCTCGATTCCATTATCATGATAATTGAATATCAGGGATATTAGACTCATAAGCAATCGATAAGCGACCTTTATTATGTGCATAACGTGAAAGATGCAATCAAGCGTTTGATCCCTATTCTCACCTTTTGCAGGTGGAGGCGCCCACTTTTAGCGAACGTCCCCACACTACGCAAGTATTTGTAGGATGGCTTCATTCAACTCCATAACTCATATGGAGTCTTGCTTTCTTTTAGGTACCTTATTTAGAAGGTAATTAAGCGAAAAATGGCTTCCTCCCCACATTTTTGTGGTGAGCGAACTTATCGACGTGCATTCCATCATTTCTTTTAGAGTCACGATTTTTAACTGACCACTCCATTATATTGTGAATAAGGTCTTTAAATGGTTCTTATAATCCATGTTGAGCACAAAGGTCAACAAATGGCGATTCATACTCTCCACCTCGATAACTTCTCAGCACTTTAATTTTCCTATTGAGTTGATTCTCAACCGTTTTATAGAGAACAAATTTCTCTTATCGCCTCACCCTTACTTTTAAGTAAGTACACATAAGCGTACTTGGTGCTATCATCCACAAAAGGTAATAAAATATTTATTACCTCTTGTTGTACGAGCTTCAAATCACATATATCACTATGGATTAAGTCAAGAGGTTCAGTGTGTCTTTCAATACTTTGAAAAGATGACCTGGTTAGTTTTGCCTCAACACAAGTTTCACACTTGTGCTTTGCATCAATTTGGAAAGCAATGTATCATAATTAACATGTCCTAATCTACCATGTCATAGATTAGATGACTTAAGAATATAAGCAGAAGAACTAGCTTTATTCATTTCTGACTTAGTGATAGTCATTACATTAAGCTTCCACATACCGCCACTCATATACTTTTCGAACATACATTAAACTCTTTGATAGAACAAATTTATCGACTCGAAACACCAGTAAAATCCATGACTATTCGTGAGAACCGGACACACCAAGTTCTTCGCGGGATTTGGTACATATAACACCCCACATTTGTTAAGAGTCGGCTCTTTCCGAAGTCATCTTGAGACCACCTTGCCTTGCACTTTGATATCGATCTGGCGGAGTTCCCCGTGAACACCTTTTTTCTGAGTCTCGATTGGTTGAAAGATTGGAGAGCAATCATCTTATCAGTACATGGTAAGGGTAGCACGGTGTCAATCCACCATTCCTTGGGATTTGATCCCACGAGTTCACCTCGAGATCAACTGCGGTGAGGTCGATTTCGGACACATCCTTTGAGATGTAAAAGTCAACCACATTAGCTTCCATAGGTTGTTTCTCTTGAGAAGTACGCAATCAGGAAAGATTTGTGACCTTGCTTCCCGCAGTTGAAGCATTTCCCGATGAACTTTGCTTCTTGAACACTTCCCCCTTTTGGTCCCGGCTTAATTGCCTTTTCCTTTGTTGTTGCCTTTTGAACTTGGAACCTTGACCATGTTCCTGAAGTTAGCCTTAGCCTACATGGGATTATTATTGCCATTTTCCTCGAATCCTTTATTGTCTTCTTCGATGCAGTCGAATAACTAGATCTTCGATGCTCATCTTCTTTCTCTTATGTTTGGGGTAGTTTTATGATCTTTCCAGCGGAGGCGGTTTCTCAATAATATTTGCCACTTGAAAGTTTCTATCAACATCATTCCCTCGGCATGAATCTCATGGAGGATTACTTAAAGTTCTTGGACTTGGCGACCTGATCTTGGGAATCTACCATTTTATATTCGAGAATCGGCCTAGCGAACTTTTTGGCTGACATCCTCGATTTTATATTTAGGTCCTAGTGATTCCCATAGCTCTTTGGGTACATTTCATATGCGGCTGTACACATTGTATAGAGAATCAGTTAAAGCATTCATGGCGTAGTTCCTGCCCAGAAGTCAGAATGTTTCCAAGCATCACGACAACATTGACTTGGATATAAGCCTTCGTCTTCTTTGAGCTTGGACTTCTTAAGTCGAAAGTCTCATGAAGATTCAAGGTGGTCGAATAGAACAACATCTTTTCTTTGCCACCTTTTGAAATTAAGTCCCTTTGAATTTTCTACGGTTTTCTCAGTGAGAGGCAGAGTAAACACTTAGTGTAGGCCTCCTTTGGTGCTTGTGTCTGATAGGGGTTGCCGCGGCGAATCTGATGGGAACCATGAGGTATGCGAATTGATGTCCATTTCTTTGCAAAATTATAGAAAATTGATCAATTTCTATTCCCGGCTTGATTCCCGGAATAATTTAAGATTAATACACTCTAAAGAAGAAATGATGAATCGTCTTGATAAGTTACGGTCTACTCTGAAAACATGTGGGGAGAAGCCACATTTTTATCTGCTAATTACGCTAAATAAGGTACCTAAAAGAAAAGCAGAAAAGACTCCATATGAGTTATGGAAAGGAATGAAGCCATCCTGAAATACTTGCGAGTGTGGGGATAATACGGCTAAAGTGGAGTTCCTCCACGAAAAGGTGAAATAGGACCTAAAACTATTGATTGCATCTTCATTGGTTATGCACACTTAACAGTGCTGCTTGCTCGATTTCTTGTTTATAAGTCTAATATCGGGATATTCACGAGAGATACTAAATGGAATCGAGGAATGCATCATTCTTGAGGATGTGTTTCCATCACGGATCGAGAAAAGCACGGTTCATCAAAGCGAGTGTTGGAGACTATTCATGAAAATAGTGGGATAGAGAGAATGCGATGGAGAGAGTAGAACCCGAGGCCTTGATAAAAGCGAGACGGAAAAAACATTTGGTCAGTTACTGAGCATACATGCCGAAGGGGACCTCGAGCCTATAAAGAGGCGGAGTGAACTCTCTGGAGTCTCATGTGGGAAGAGCGATTAAAGTGAAATTGATTCCATCTTGCATAACCATACTTGGGAATTAGTAGATCTTAGTAGGTTGTAAACCTCTAAGTTCCAAGTGGATTTTTAAGAGGAAGCGGAAGTAGAGCGGATCCATAGACAAATCTGAGAGCAAGACTTGTGATCCAAAGGCTATAAAGCGAAGTGCAGGATTATTTTGACATACGTATTCTCTGTGACGAGAATAAACCATAAGGATGGTGCTGAGTGCTTGCACTAAAGATCTTGAGGTACATCAAATGGATGTCGAGAACGGCCTTCTTAAATGGAGATTTGAATGAAGAAATCATGGAGCTTTGAGGGGTTTTTCTACTCAGGACGAGAAATGAAAGTCATGGGTGGTGAAATCCTTGTATGAATTAAAACAAGCACCGAAACAATGGCATGAGGAAATTTAGCCAGCGTTATGTTGTCACATGGATTCAAATCAATGAATCTTGACAAGTGTGTCTATGTCAAAGATGATGAACATGGCTATGTCATTGTATGTTTAATACGTAGATGACATCTTTGATTTGTCATTAGTGATGATAAGATGATTACATCTGCAGAGCATGTTGAATTAGATTTGACATGAAAGACATGGGACTTGCTGATGTTATTTTGGGAATAAAAATCAAAAGAACATCGGATGGACTCGTCTTAAGTCGGTCACCTTGTGTTGTGATATTCTTGGGAAGTTTGATAAGGATAAATGCGGTATAGCAGAACAGCGGGTAGATGTAACTCTACTTTTCAGAATAAAGGAGGAGTGTTGCTCAAGTAGAATACTCTAGGGTGATAGAGAGTCTAATGTGTAATAGGTTGTCTGAGACCAGACTTTATAGCCTATGCAGTTAATAAGTAAGTAGGTACCTGAAATCCTGGGAGCTATCATTGGCAAGGAATAATGAGAGTATTAAAATAACTACGATTCTTTCGTGACTATAGGCTGCACTACATGAGATATCATGCTTGAAGGATACGAGTGATGCTAATTGGATGTCAATGATAAAGACTCAAAATCCATAATGGTTATGTCTTTGCTGAGTGCGCGAGTATCATGGAAATCCTCAAAAAACAGGAGCTGAGTTATTGCGGATCCACAATGGAATACGAGGTTTATATGACCCCAGACGAATGTGGGGAGAGGGCGAATGGGCTGCATCACTTCCTAGAGGACATTCCATTGGCCAAAGCCGATTGCCTCCTAATAATGCATACATTGGAGACCAGTCGATCTGCTATTGGTAGAGCACGAAAACGGTATGTATAATGTGGTAAGTCAGACATATCGAAATCGTAGACACAATACCATTAAGCAACAACTCAAGTGGGGTTATCTCTATAGATTATGTAAAATCTAAGGATAACGTGCTTGGATCCGCTAACCAAAGGGTTAAACGGAGAGTTGGGTGAAAGAATCATCAGGGAATGGGATAAAGCGTAAAGAAAGATAAGTCGATCTGATGGATACCCAACCTAGTATTTGGAGATCCCCGAGATCTAGGTTCGAAAGACAATAAATTGTAAGACTTTTGATACAATCACTGTGGGGATCTTCTTGTGTCCATTCCTATGATGAAACAGTGATGCTCATAAGAAGGTTAAGCTATGCTTTTTGATCTCTAAGCATTGGCGAAGAGTAACATAGGCTACTCTTAATTTACGGAGAGATCTTTATGTAAAAGTGAAGTGGGTACGCCGGAGGAATTGAATATGGCTGCAATTCTATTAAACTCTTGGAACCAGGCGCATGTCCATGGCAAAATGGACATAAAAGTGAGAGCTGAGTGTTTGGAAGATTACATTGAGGATATGTCATCGTCTGCAAAATGGCGGAGATAGTTCGAGGACATCGGTCATCACTATTTAGCTAGTAGAGTAAACATATTTTCCGCAGGGGAAGGTTCAAAGACACCTACCTCTCTGTACAGAGTTTCAGCAGATTTGGCTTCTATCACCGTATCTTTTGTCTCGCCTTTAGTCATTGATTTCGTTCATGTGGGGAATTGATGGATATAGTGAATCAAAGAATGGATGACATTCGATGAATAATTAATTTCGAATTCTAAGAGTTTCAGCTGAATAATTCTTTGTTCATAATTCTTATGGATTTACGGTTATATGGAATAATTGGCTCGATGAATGAGTTAATGACCCATTGATGAATAATTAATTTGTTCTAAGGGTTTGGGAAGCGAAAGGTTTGGCATTCCAAAGGTCGAAATCTCCTTTATATAAAAGTTGTCGGGAGTATTTCAGAGGAAAGCAGTACAAAAAGAGGTGATCGAGTCAGAGTTTTCCTTCCTTCCATCCTTTTGTGGTGATAGTGCAAACACATCATCGGTTCGCGGATGGCGATGAAGTGCTTTGCCGACCGTTCGACACCCCGTTTATCTACCGGGAGACAGGCCGGCTCTTGGAATCTCGAAAGCACCAACGGAGAAGCCGAATTTGTCTTAAGGAAATTGTAAATTTCACAAGACTCGGTTGTTTCTCCAACTTGGTTATATTCTCATCTTTTCTTATTGATTTAATTTTTTTCTTGAATAACCATTATTTTGCGACGTATGTTTATGTTGCTTGGAATGTCCAACCATTTGGTTTATGCTTTCCCAGGTTTCTACAACAAGTAGATATTTTGGTTTTATTTATTCTTTCTAACAATCCATAGCTCCTTGGCTGTTTTCTTATCTGTGTACACATTGTATAGAGAATCAGTTAAAGCATTGCTAAGTAGTAGTTCACGCACGAAAGTCGAATGTTTCCAAGCATCCGCAGATGACTTGGATATCGCTCCATCTTCTTTGAGCTTGGAGCTTCTTCGAGTCAAAGATCTCTCGCAAGGTCAAGGTGGTCAAATAGAAACGGCATCTTTTCTGCCACCTTTTGAAATTAAGTCCCTTTGAATTTCTCGGTTTTTCTCAGTGAGGCGAGAGATAGAGCCGTGGTAAAATCGCGGTGCTTGTGTCCTGATAGGGGTTGCCGCGAGGCGAGATCACATTAAGGAACCATGATGTCACGAACCAATGTCCATTTCTCTGCAAAATTATGAAAATTGATCAATTTCTATTCCCCGAACGGTCGCGAATAATTGGAATTAACACGTAACAAGGTATTCCCGAAAGAGTACGGTCAGGAGTAGAAACCCGGAAGAGCCAAACAACTAGCCTCCTTAGACAGAATATTCAGTTCTCAGGAAAGATTGGAGAGGGTCTAAGCGGTCCCGCAATATCCAACTGCTTGAAACGAGAACCTCTGTTTTGTAGTTTCAAATTCCTAAGACCGCAAGGAATTAAGCATGAGCTTCATAAAGTGAGAATAGGGTTTAGCACAAAGACTTTTCTCCTTATCATATATTCCTGCGCAAAAATATCACAACCAGCATGTGGCCTAGTGGTAGAGCATTTCCCATTTGAATGCTTGAGTGCAGGGTTCAAAACCCTTCTTCGTACTTTGTCTTAGGATTTCCTTTAAGTAATCCAACAAACCACTTGTTTGTTTGGTTTTGTAAAGATTTTTTTTTATTTTATTTTTTATTTTTTCCCAGAATAGAAACAACAGAATTCTTAAAACAAAAGAAACCTTTTTTTTTTTTTTTCCTTTCAGAAAATAGAATCCTTTTTTCCTTTGAAACGAATCTCGAACAAAATCATAGAAGCAATTCCCTTTTTTTTTCATAGCCAAACCAATCTGCCAACTTCTTATGGAGTCAAAAAAATTTGTCTTAAGATTGTGTTCAAGGACATCGTGTCTACTATTTAGCTAGTAGAGTAAACATATTTTCACGAGGAAGGATTGAAAAGGGTAACACCTACCTCTCTATGCAAGTTTCAGATTGCTTCTATCACCGTATGCGTCTAGCCTTTAGTCATCAATTTTAGTTCATGTGGGAATTGTTGGATATAGTGAATGAAATGGATGACATTCAATGAATAATTAATTTAGGAATTACAGAGAGTTTCCTTTGAATAATTCTTTGTTCATAGTCCCATGGATTTTTAGTTATATGGAGATAATTGGCCAACGATGAATGAGATTAATGACATTGATGAATAATTAATTTTAAATTCTAAGGATTTGGGAAGCGAAAAGGTTTGGCATTCAAAGGTGATATCTCCTTTATACAAGGTTGTCGGGGTATTTGGAAAAGCGATTACAAAAAGAGGTCATCGAGTCTCGAGTTTTCCTTCCTTCGTTCTTTTGTCGGTGATAGTGCAAACACATCATCGGTTCGCTGGAGTGGCGACAAAGTGCTTTTGTCGACCATTCGACACCCGTTTTATCCTGGGAGACAGACGCCCTTGGAATCTCAAAGCACCAACGGAGAAGGCGAATTTGTCTTAAGGAAATTGTGAATTTCACAAGACTCGGTTGTTTCTCCAACTTGGTTATATTCTCCTATTTTCTTATTGATTTAAATTTTTTTTTCCTTGAATAACCATGATTTTGCAGCATTATGTTTATGTTGCTTGGAATGTCCAACCATTTGGTTTATGCTTTCCCAAGTTTCTACAACAAGTAGATATTTTGGTTTTATTTATTCTTTCTAAAAATTGGTTTTATTTATTCTTTCTTACAATCTTAAGACAAATTCGTCTTCTCCGTTGGTGCTTTGAGATTCCAAGGGCGTCTGTCTCCCAGGATAAAGCAGATTGTGGAATGGTGGAAACAAAAGCACTTTGTCGCCATAAGTGGCTAATGATGTGTTTGCACTATCAGAAAAAGGACAAAGGAAGGAAAACTAGAGACTCGATCACCCTCTTTTTATCTTGTTTCTGAAATACCCGAAACTGACAGCATATAAAGGAGAGACTTGACCTTTTGGAATGCCAAACCTTTTGGCTTCCCCCTTAGAATTCCGAAATTAATTATTCATTGAATGTCATTAATCTCATTCATAGAGTGTCAATTATTCCATATGCGAAGTCAAAATGGGAATTATGAACAAAAGAAGTATTACGATGAAGCTCTTAAATCCCGTAGTATTCGTGAATGTCATCCATTTATTCACTATATCAACATAATCATAAGATAACATGGTTGAAAAATCGGCCAGAGTAAAGATGCGACTCGTAGAGTTGTAATAGCACAGTTGTTTAAGCAGAGTCGATGCAGGATACAAGACTCAGTAGTGAATCGGTATAAAATCGGTATAAATCGATTTATATCCGAACTTCGCACAGACAATCATGGTTATGGAACATAATCTGAAAAGTTAGATCTGAAAAAGCATAGAATTTCTTAGGCTAGACGAATCTAGGATTTCAAACTATGAACGAAATCAACCAAAAAAAATCGATTAACAGAATTCTATGAAAAGCGAAAAGCCAAATCTAAAAATTGATGAACATAAAGCCACAACGAAATTAAATTTTTACAATGAATCGGATATTCCTCTGAGAGATTGAAAAATACCATGGAAAAATACGATTTCTCATTCTCTTCAACCCTTTGTTCCTAATACCAATCAGAAACAAGAAATAAAATTGATTTGTTAAAGAAATCGAAATTCCCTCTTCGAGAAAAACCAAAAATCAACAAATTTTCACCATCATACCAGGATCGACTAGTTTATAATACTAGCGATTGCCACGTTGGTGAGAGAATTTGAGACTTGAAGCGAAAGCGGCGACTCTCACGGGAACTTAGAAGGCTATGTTGGGGCTTGAGATGCTAATCGACCGGTATGCATGGTCGACAAGAGGCCAGAGAGTCGCTGCGAGTGGTACGTGGCGAGCTGGAAAGCAGAGAAACAAAGATGAAGGGTTTTTTGAGGGAGAGCGAAAGAGGGGATCACGAGATCTTAATTTGGGTATGATATTAAATATTATTTAATGAAAATAATATTTTAAGCTTTTATCTTCAATTTAATATAAAAAATTAATTTAATTAATTATAGGCATAATAAAAAATAATTTAATTAATTTTTATAACAAATTGGATGAAAAACGTATTTGAAGATAAAAATAGATCTTTTGGATAATTTTGAAGTATTTTTATAAATTTGGATGAAAAAACGTAATATTTTATAATAAAAAATCGAATTTTATTTAGATTAATTTAAGATAAAAAGATCCAAATACTTTAAATTAATATTTAACCCAAACAAATGCTATAATAATTCATATTTCAATAAATTAGAAAATAGTATATTATATTGTAACTAAAATGTTTAACCATAAAAAAACATAAAATAATTTTATTTTATTAATTTTTTAATTCATATTTTCATCTATTTTCACAATAATTTATATAATTTTTAAATTTATTTATCACAGATTTACGTATTGACCGATGTCAGGCCGTCTGGCGGGGCGATACGTCTTAGGACCCTCCGAGTCGGTGACCGATACCGCGATTTTGAACAATGTAAGATAATAACCATGATTGTTCAACCATTAGCTGTGTCAAAATATATTGGTGTGAAACAAAATCATCATGAGTTCCCCACAATTCATCTCTCAAATTCCTAATAGTATTTTCCAATATATAGAATGCTAGATTATGCCCCTGTGTTCCCAAGGAAGACGGTAGTTAACACAGCCTTGGACTGCAGTGATGCATTCAGCAGCTTCAAACCCTAGCATCAAACAACATGGGTTATGTCAGTACACCTTGATAATCAATCATGACATGAGTTATTATTATTAAACTATGGGCGTCGAGAAGGCTAACTTGCAGAGCACCACTAAACTTATAGGTCGTAAAATTGATTGTGGGTAAATCTTCTGTTTTCTAAGAGGACGCGAATCAATGGCCGTTAGAGGGCAATTCCACTGCAGGAAAACTGCACGGAATTAAGATTGAGTTTGTAAAATAACAGATGAGTTGGCAGAATCGCATACCTCAGCCATGGTCAAATCAACAACTTTCTCCTCCAGGACACCCACATCCTTCACACTGAACTTGTTGAGGAGAGTAATGCTGGAAATGGTGGACATAGGCTTCACCACCAAATCATCCATCACCATGTACGTCACCACCCCTTTCACAAACCCTCCCTCATTAGAAGAGGAAGTATTTACAGCCGGTGGAGCAATGTATTTCACTTCAATGTTTATATTCCGGGAACTATGGCCATAGTTAGAGTAATGCAGGCAAGTAGGGCAAATGGCAGAGGATCATCAGAAATACTTCTATATTACAGCCTGTACAGATGTAGAACTTCTTAGATGAGGTGGGTGCCTGCTGAGCCTCATTTGTTAACAGAAGAGGAACTTGAATTAAGGCTGGTGCTTTGGGTTTGAGGAGTGAGTTCTTATCCTGATTCGGCTGAATGTAGGTTTGACTCAGATTTTCTATGCTCTCCTTACAGGTTACCTTTACGGCAGCCCACCATACACACTTCTTTGTAAGTCTGATGACAGTTCCAACAGGAAGAGCAAGGAGGTAAAACAGGAAATCTACGAACTCCTTTCCTGCTTCAGCAAACAGGACTTTTTGGCTGCTTGTATCTATTAGAAGCTTCAACCCCACCTTCCTGTCTGCCATTATATTATAATGGAGCCTGATAATATACGGGTAAGCTGTATATATAGTTGGCATGGAGGGGAAGACGAATAGTTTGATCTCGGTTTAAATGAAAATTTATTGCTTGGTCGGTGGTTATGTTTAAGATTTATACACCAGAGAAAATGTGTCGGCCACTATACTGTGTAAGAAAATAAAAACTTCTGTTTGATGATTTGGGAATAATTGTAAAAAAGACATACAAAAATGAAAAATACAAGTTTCAAATATGATAATACTTATATATTATCTTAATAAATTGTAGATACTATCTTAGTATACTAGTTATTACTATAATGAAAGGTATCAAAGGGATATCTAAAATTTATTAAAATAGTATTTAGATCTTATCATGCGAAACGTAATTATTTTCAATAAAATTCTACTTAGCTGTGTATTTTGCATCATTTATGTCTTTAAAATTAATGAGCTGAAACACAAACTTCCCAAGAATTGTATAAGATATGCATAGAAAGTGGATTTTTGCAAATTTTATAATCTTTCTACTGACTACAAAACAAATTTTTCGATAGAATCTTCAGTTGGTTTTTAGTTTGTGAAAATTACTAAGAAAAAAGATAATAAAAAATATAGTTTTCTTATATTTGGATGTTTAAAAAAAAAAATCAAATATAAATAAAATTACTTGAAATTTTAGGTATTCTTTTTTGTTTCTTCTACTTTTCATAGCCTTCCAGAATTAGAAAAAAATATAAACTGGTTGCTAAAAATGATTCTAGGAAGCATATATAGGCTCTCTGTCGCAAATTTATTGTTGCCTATGAAGAAAATTCGTCCCTTCATCCAGAAGCAGTAGGGTTTTTAAATTAAATTGGCAGAAAGAAATGAAAAAGTAAAGCGGAGGTATGAAACTGAATTATGAATATTGATTTTGTTCCATGATGATTCAAAAAAGTTTAAGAAATCAAATTTACAATAGATTCTCTTTGCAACGTAACCTAAGTAATACCCATGAAAGGAAAGCGGTCTTGTTGTTACCTTGATCATTTGATCCTTTGGGCATTGGCAGCGCAACACGAACCTGTAAAAGGGCGATCCGGTGACGGTGGGATGGCCGCCTCTCCTATGATTAAGTTAACAAAGGATAGAGAAGATGGAGTAGAGAGGTTGCACGGTTAGGTACATACCTTCCCTTGTCGGGTATCTCCCTCATTTATAAAGAGTGGTTCACAAATATCCCCTTTATTTTAAGAAATAAAATATGGTCATCTTAGGGATAAAATCTCTTTTTCCTTATCGAGGATTAATTCTTTTTGGGAAGTAAGGGATAAAAACCGGGAAATCGGAGAATAAATATATCTTTAGCGTATTTTCCGTTTTTATATATTTATCCATAACGAACCTCCCATATGTGGTATGATGGTCATCTGGGGGACTTGAAACCCTAGACGGGCCGCCATGAAGTAAGCCTTTCACAAGACACCTTGGCTTCCTCAGACGGGTTTCAAGTCTCTCCCGTTTCGTTAATTCTTGCCTTGCTTCAATACGGTAAATGGGCTTGGGCTGCTTCATGATGTGGACCAAGAAGGCCTTGGGCCCATTGAGTGGTGGGTCTAGGTCTAAAGTTCATGGTACTCACAATGCCCCCCTTTTCCTCGACTGAAGTGGTAAGTGGGCTTGGGCTGCTTCATGATGCGGACCAAGAGGGCCCTAGGCCCATTGAGTGGTGGGTCTAGGTCTAAAGTTCATGGTACTCACAATGCCCCCTTTTTCCCCGACTGAAGATTTGCGATTCTTTAGTTGGGAAGCATCACCTTCAGGCAGTGGGGAAAGATTAAAGAACTTGGAAACTTGATGCACACCGCGGGCGCCTTTGGAAGGTGAAGCGTGTTCGAATATGAAACGCGTGGGGTGCACACGTTCCCCAATATGTTTGTAGCACATGATGTTCTAACAACACATTTAACGTGCCTGTTGATTTTTCACCCCTATATATAGGGGTTGGGCTCCGAATGCTACATCTTTTACTATTTTACAAAGCCTTTCACTTGTTGCAATTTCGTTCCTCCTGCTTTCTGCAATCTTCTCTTCCAAGGGTGTCATCGGAGGTCCCTCGACCACTTTCAATTTTCCGATGAGTTTTTTTTCAAACTTTGTTTGTATTGCCTCTGTTGTGCCTTTTTTTTTTTGTCTCTGTTTGTCGAGTATTTTTTTTGTCATAAAGTTCTCGTTTCTTCTTGAGGGTGAGAACATCGTTCACCGGTGGTGTTCTTAGGTTTCGTCGCTAGCGGGTTGTTAGACCTCCAGAGGGGGATTTTTTGTCTTTTGGTTGATCCTTTTATCACATTTGTTTGCATCGAGTGACGAGAGGTCGAAGAGGCTTGCCGGTCGAGTTTGGAGTGTAAAGAGAGTACCCACGAAACGCCCGCAGCGAAACGGCTTTGGTCATTTCTTTATGTACGTAGAGGACTTGAGGTTCTTCAGACAAGTCCCTACCACCATCATATTGGAGATGTCAAACGGCGTGGCTACCTCGACAATGGGAGCGGCAGATAATACCATTTATTTTACCCGAGAGCAGTTTGCTATTGGGCTTTTCCTTCCTGTCCCTTCCTTGGTAAAGCAATTCCTACATTTCACTAGGGCACCTCCTGCACTCGTACATCCGAATGTCTTTCAGATTCTTATGGATTGCAGTTTGCTAAACTTTCTCTACTAGTTGGACATTTCGCTGGTAAAGATTTGTTTTATTTATACTTTAAAGCTTGAGATTGGAGGCTGCCTATCTATGTTGACCCACAGCACCCGGCTACAGTTTGTAATCGGACTCCCCCAAAACCAAAGCGAATGGGGTTGTTTTAGTGAAATGTCTATGGTTTGAGACGTCGGGCTCTCCAAGGCTTCCCTTCGACCTTAATCAATCTCTCTCTATCCCAGGTTTGTTTCAGCCTGATGGGACTCGTACTCCCTTAGGTCGTCTGTGTTTTTTACATGCCCCTCATTTATGGAATTTTACATGTTAAGACAAAATTTTTTTTTTTTTTGAAATTTTTCTAAGTAGGCAAGCAAACAGGTTAGTTATTTGGGTGGAGAAGGCCCGATCCCGAGCGCATCAGACGGCTTCTAGAGATCATTGAGGGGAAGCGCAACCACAAGCTCCTCTTATCTATGAAGAACTTGCGGGAATTAGGCATTAGCCCCTTCCCTTACATAGTCCCCGTCATTCCCCACCCGTTACCAACAGAGCTTGTTAGGGGCGAACCTTTACTCTACGCTGACCTCTAGAAGTCAATCCGACTCTGCACAAGTAGGGTCCCCTCTAAAGCCTCAAGCTGAGACTACTCAAGAAACCTCCACTACCTTTGTCGGCCCGGCCAATCGCCTTTGGACGAACAAGATTCTCAGCCTGCCCCTCAAGCAGCAAAGAAGATGAAGAAGGGAAAGATCATAGTTGCTGGTGCGGGATTAGAGGACTTTGTGGATTCAATAGATCCGAAATCTAGTAACCGTGAGGAGGGACCAGTGTTGGGGGGAGACTACCTAGGCTCTGAAGTATTTAGCGAAAGCGCTGAAGCGGTCGGTCTAGATGAAGGGTTTCAAGAGGCAAAGTAATCACTTTCGACTCTTTGGAACGAGCCTCTGATGCCCTTCTGGCTTTGGAGGGCGCCACCCAAGAATCCTTCAGAGAGGCTTGTGCATCGCTAGAGGATGGAGGCTAGTAGAGGACTATCTGATCTGGAACAAAGTTGTGGGGGAAGCTCCTTTAGAAGTAGTCGTTAGCCCATCGTTCCCGGTTAGACTTGCAATTGCACGCTCGCCAGGCTAAGGGGGTCTGAATAAGTGGTGCTAAGCGCCCTCGTTAAATGACTATGTGGGGATCGGCCTTTGGTGGACACGTCTGTTTCTAGACTCAGGTGAAGCCCGATCGATCAATGACCGTGAGCCTTGACGGAGGACTTAACCGTCCATTGCTAGTATGGGCGACCTCTACCCCGTCAACCTCCGAATACCGGTAGTGGCGCTTTTTGAGGAGTATGCTACTCTCTTCCTGAGCTACATGGATAAAAAAATCCTACCAGTGTGTGGCTGAAGATGGGATGCACATTCGTAACCATGCTTTTGACGAGACGGTTGAGCTAGTATGTTCTGAATTCTAGCGTTTGAATGCGAATCTTATGCTGTGATGTACTTCTAACACCCCTTTTTTTTTAGTTCGTCGCTACCATCCGGAATATGGCGCCTTAGCATAGGGAACTTCATCTCCGGCTGGACGACCCTGAGGAGGAGTGTTTCCGCCATGAATCTGAGCTGATTTTTGTCCCTCTTCTTTTCTTTCCTTTTTTGTAACTAGCCCTGTTTGGCCGACAGAATTCATATGTATTATTGACGCTATTGACATATTTATAAAGTATGATTTACGGTTTATTTATTGATTTCTTTTGTTTCACAACTCCCTTCTACGAATCTCGACTAGGATAGTTGCCTCAGGGGTGTCAAATGTTGGCATGATCGCGCATGGGCCATCCGACAAGGCACCATTTCTAGGCTTTGGCTCTAGCCATCAAGTCAAGAGCCACTACTGTGCCTAGGTGGGAGCTAGTAGGCTAGGAGCCATGTTTGGCCTTTTGAAAGTGCCAGTAGGCTTAGAACCACATCTAGTCTTTTGCATGGAGGCAATTGCAATTCTTAAAGAAAACTTTATTGATAATACCTCTTAAGTATTGAGAGAAAATATTCTAAAGAAAACTTTATTGAAAATACCTCTTAAGGTGCATAGCATTCCACATTCTAGGCACTGGCGTCTCGTCTAGTTTATTTAATGCATATGCCCCGACTGCCGCCACTCTTACTATCGCGTATGGACCTTCCCAATTTGGTTGGAACTTGCCAGCTATTGGATCAGCCGTGTTTTCAAAGACCCTTTTCAAGACCAAGTCTCCAACTCGGAGTGCACGCGGCTTCACATGCTTGTTATATAGGTTTATCAGTCTTCATTGGTACGATGTTATACGCATAGTGGCAACTTCGCGGAGCTCGTCAATCATATCTAAATCTTTGGCAAGGGCTTCAATATTCGCCTCTTCATGGATTTATGTTCGAAGTGTGGGCATGCCAACTTCTGTAGGAATTATGGCCTCCATCCCATAGGTGAGGGCGAACGACGACACTCCCATTGGCTTCCAGTTAATTGTTCTATAGGCCCAAAGGACTCCTGATAGCTCTTCGACCCACTTTCCCATGGCCAGGAGTGTAGAGCGTTTTTGAAGCCTTTAAGAGATTTTGTTAAACACTTAGTCTTACCATTTGCTTTGTGAGTCGCAGTAGGGTTGAGTGCAAGTTTCTGATTTTCAACTCATGGAAAAATTTTCTATATACTCTTCTATCAAAGTGTGGCCCATTGTCAATTATGATCAATTGAGGTATTTCGAACCAGTAGACAATATTCCTCCACACGAATTGGACGACATCCTTGTCTTTGATGGAGGCGAATGCTTCCGCTTCTATCCCTTTACTAAAGTAGTCGGTGGCAACCAATAATAACTTCTTTTAATTAAACAATAATAATATCTTTGTTTGCAGGTGGGCAGGTAGTGATAATATATCATTCTTGGGAAAGAACTAAACATGATGATTAGATCTTGTTTGGCACCATGAATCAAGATTGCAGCGTTGGCGTGGTGTTCATTTTTGGCGTGAAGCATTGCATACGCTCTCATGGATGGCCAATAATAACGTATGTGTAGGCCACAACAGGCAAGGATTCTTCCCGCTTAGATGGTTCACATATTCCTTCATGGAGTTCTACCACTTATCTGCCTAGCGTGGTGAGACACTTGGGGTATGGCTCGTCTAGGGACAGTTATATAATTGCCCATTGACAAGGAAAGCTAGCGCCTCCTAGACTTTGGATCTTGTGGGCCTCAGTCTCTTTATCGGGCTCTCCGGAACCGTAAGTATGATATCAGGGAGTCACCTAGGAAGGAGACAAGTTGTCTTGGTTCACGGTTTGCGATAATTAGTGGTGATGCCCATTGAAGATGGCAGGAGAGGTATATCTTTTGTGGAGGGACAACAAGCTACTCTTAACGCATTAGCCTTTTCATTTTGATGATCCCTTGGAGATGTATCAGACTTCCAGTCATGAAACTCCATAGTCGTTTAGCAACAAGCTTTCATGCGGCTATATGTTGGTCTCCGCGTTTGTTACTCTCAGTTTCAACAGTTTGATCACTACGATATGATGATTTTAAAGGATACGGACTTTTGTGGTGGTCATTCAGTTGCTTAAGTATTGGTCTCAATTATATCACATGGAAGTTTGTAGTGTGAAACTAACTCTTCTTTCCGGTTGGGGCTTTAAGTTTCTCAGTGACTCTATCTCTTTGTTTGGCTAAAGCATACATCATTAAGGATCCTGACCTGGCCTCATCTGTCTACCATTGGTTAAGGTAGTTCATAAAAAGTTTGTCAATATCTCCCCTTCAATGTCGAGTAGTTTATCTTGAATACCGGGTCGCTTAGTTCAGTAGCTCCTGACCCATTCTTCCCTAATAGAGGTGAGACTTGGTGTAGCCATGAGGGTTAATTTAATAGACAATGAGTGTGCACGGTAAAGTAGACTATTAGCTACCACACGAAGAGCGAGTGCGACTGTTTGAGGCGAGTATATCGGATTTAGATTCAAATAGAGATTTGCTTGAAGAATATTAGTCTCTTTCGATTTTCATTTTCCGAATAAATTTTCTTGGGAAGCCGACCTCAGGTAGATAAGGCGTATCGCCTACTTTTTAGGCTAGCCAGGAATTGGTGGTTGATGGGGTATTGTGATTGCCATGAGGCAGGGTGTGCCTCCTCATTCATTGGGCATTTTGGCTCCCATAGAGTGATAAAAGCGACTGTCGATCGAACGGATATGAATGCATAAACAGGTCATGATTGCATTTATGACTGACCATTTAGGTACGCTCCTTATTTTACGGGTAGGGCACGGTCCATTACGACTTTAAGGTTAAATTTGGTTGGCTCATCTCTGGAGTCACCATAAAGCCTAAAACTTGCCAGTGACTTGATGCACATTTCGGAGGTTGAGTTTCATGTCGTATCACAATGGATTGAAGGCTTCTTGTAGATGCCCAGGTGTGTTCGAGCGTTCCTTAGATTTTACAAGCGGATCCTTCGTGCCAGCCTCCATGGTGTTTTCTTGGTTGGGAATCATCTTATTTACCAGCACTTTGATAACTTGCCTCGACATTCTTCAAATAAAGGCATGCATTGTGAAGTACATCCTATGTGGTCTGTAGTGAGCGTCGTTTTCTGGCGTCAGGCGGGTGCATCGTGCTATTTGCCATCATGGTGGAATCTATACATAGCTAGCAGAGTCCATCTTTTGGCATGCATGGTGGGATGGGTGTAATCCCACGCATACTCGCATACCTATGCTTTGGGATACCACCACATTGGCTAGCCATTCGGGTATTTTACTTCTCGATGATCTGCTCTCGTTAAGTTTGTCCTTCCATCTGAATAGTTTGATAGCGATCAGTGGAAACACCTCCTTTGTCTCGCCTGGGTTGTGTTGTGGGGATAACATTTAGTTTGTGAGGAACCCTTTGTTAGGTTAATTAACCATATCTGAGTGGCTCTGGGAGGAATCTAGTGTATGTGTGTTCAGCGACTGAGTCGTGTATCCATACTCTTAATTGGATAGGAAGGCTGAGGTAAGTGAACTTTTCCCGCCCGTCCAACGTTACTTTCTCTAGGGATCCAGCGAGTGGATCCTCCTTCTTATACGATCGACGACAAGCGTGATTGTTATGCGAGGGTTTGATATTCGAGATGGTGACTTTCATAGCTTTTCTCCCCTCTCTGTTCCCGTACATATAGTTGATAACCTTGTCGATGCGCGACGGATAGTTGCTTAAAGGTCGACGCGCGTTAGTCAAATAGCTGACCGTTTTGTGATAGGTTGAAAGGATAACTTTCATCAAGTGTAGCTAGGCTTGCCCCATTATGGCGTTATAAATTTAGTCTTGACGGTCGAGCAAGGCTGCCCAGTGGATAGTGGCTTTTTATAGGGACGTGACATCTCCCTAAGCGTTCACCGGTGGTTGCAGATTAAAACTAGAGAGAGATCATGAAGTTGACTCACCACACCTAGGCTTTATGCATTGAAGAATTTGGTAGTTCACGGTGGTATGACGCTCTGGGATCTTTGAACCTATGAGCATTAAAGCGGATTATCTGAGGAGGGGTGGTACGGTCGCGTCATAGTGAGGGCACAATACTGTTCGGGTTGATAGAATGAAAGGATATGGAGCCATCTATTGGCTTGGTTTCTTCGTGTCTACCTCCCATGTGGATAGCATTTACCCTGGCCTTGACTTGTGGCGGCTCTCAAGAGCTTCTTTTGTTGGTGCTTCGACTAATACTGGTCGTTAGACCCAGACCTCTAGTATTTGGTTTATATAGGCGGTCTGGTCGATGGGGTTGCCTTAGGTTGTAATTACGTCACGACACTGAATTCCACCCCATGGTCAATTTCTCTTATGTACCTCTTGGGGTGACTCATAGTAATCAGCTTTTCCTTAAAAAATTAAGCGACAAGCGTCGAGTCTCACTTTATGATCTACATGATGTCGCTACGACAAGGATATGCTTTGGGGAGGATCAGAGTATGGATCGGTGCAGGCCATTTAAACTCTAGCAAGTCGCGAATGATGGGCAATAGCCTCTCATAAGAGACGTTCAGGGGGGTGAATTGCGAGAGCTCTTTCTTTTACGCGTGACCCAATCTGGGGATGGCACAGATCTCTTTTGACCTCTCCCTTAGTTGGTTAGCTAACACCGGCGGCTTATTCCCCTCAGCCGGCTAGTTTGTAATCATGACAGTTTGGGTGGATACACAGAGATTGTCCTCTAGCATTGAGTAACTGTTAGCCTGCTTATCTAATTCTTTCATTATTGCTGTCAGGTCTAAAGACAATGACTGGAAGAAAGGAGTAGATGACCCAAAGCTCTCTTAAAATTTTGGATGACTGCATCCATGTTGTATGACTCTATCTGCTGGACGGCTTACCTGAACCTCATTGTGAAGTCTCGAATAGACTCTTATTCCTATTTGAGAACAGTTTATAGGGAGCTGATGTTCCTCTTTTGTCGCACCAAATAAAAATACTGCGATATGAAGGCGACCCATAGCTCGTTGAACGAATTTATTGAATAGCACGGGACTTTGTGGAACCAAGCTAACACATACCCTCGCAAACTAGCCATGAATACTTTGCATAATAGTCGGTCATTGTCAACATTCAGTGTCATCGCATGATTATAGTGGAGCATATGGTTGTAAGGGTCAGCGGAGCCATCGAACATGGTGAAAGCTGGAATGACAAACCCACGGGGTGGCTCGTGGTTGAGAATGTGTTGCCCTAAGGGTGAAGAGAGCATGCCATCAAGTCTCCGAATTAAGGTTGTTGATGCCATGTAGAGCACTAGCGCTGCACCAAAGGTAGGATGTCCAAGCGGAATTGGTGGCATCGGTCTTGAGGGCAACATTGGCAGGTTCCCAGGGGCTTGATCTGGTCGATTCTGTCTTCTACCCACCTCTCTCCTTACCTACGAGATGCACCGCTGATGGCATCACTAAAGGCAGGGTGAGGTGAAGGCCTCTTACGCGATCTTGTCTTTTTGCTCTCCCAAGCATTCTTTGCTGACGAGAGACTCAGGGACGGAGAGCTTCCCAAGGACAGCTCATCGTCTACTAAGGTATCGAGATCGTCAGGAACGATGGGCTCCTTCCCTTTTTTGTAGGCGACCAAATATGCAGTACAACCGTTGCCTCGTGAGCCTTTTCCAAAATCGCGACTCTTTTCAATCTAGGCCCGCAACTAGTCATTCTCACACTGCAAGCATTCAGCTTGCCCCTGCAACTCCTTCATTTGTCTTGCTTATTCCTCTTGCTTTCTCTCGAGTCACGGCTTGATGGAGGAATGATCTTGGCGTTAGTTCGTGGATTGCCATTCTGCATTTGCCTCGAGCGAATTAGATGTGGGAGGATGTGAGTCCTAGGTGGTAAGAACTGTGAGACAATCGTTGGAAACTAGAGACCTTGCACCACAATAGGCGAGACTTTCTATTCATTTCCTATCGACGGCACCAATTGTTGTTACCTTGATCGTCCGAACCTCTGGGCATTGACATTCTGTGAACGCAAGGGCGTGCGTGAGTGGGTGGTCGCCTCTCTGATGATTAAGTTAGCAAAAGATGGAGAAGATGGAATAGAAGGATTGGATAGTTAGAATTATAGACCTTCCTCGTGGGGTATCTTCCCCAATTTATAGAGGTGGTTCAGATATCCCCTTGATTTTAGGAAATAAAATCTCACGTCATAGGGATAAAATCTGTAACCTTACCGAGGATTAATTCTTTTCAAGAAGTAAGGGATAAAAACTGGGAATCAACGAATAAATATCTCCTTAGCGTATTTTCCGCTTTTATATATTTATCCATAACAAACCTCCCATATGCAATAGGATGGCCGTCTGAGGGACTTGAAACCTTAGACGAGCCTCCATGAAGTAAGCCTTTCACAGGACACCATGGCTTCATCATACGGGTTTCAAGTCTCTCTTGTTTGGTTAGTTCCTGCCTTGCTTCAATACAATAAATGGGCTTAGACCGCTTCATGATGCGGGCTAAGAGGGCCCTGGGCCCATTGAATAGTGGGTCTAGGTTTAAAGTCCATGGTACTCATAAGGCCTAGACAAATGAAATAATTAAAACAAAAATAATCAATACTGGTCGAAGAATTAAACCATAACAAAACCTGGAAGTAATTGGATCCTTTTTATTCGCATATCCATCCAAGTAAACGTTAAGTAAAAATAAAATAAAAACTGTACCAGCAAAAAGATATAATCATAAGATAACAACCATGCATATCATGTTCAATCAACTTTGCCAAAATATGGTGGTGTGAAACAAAATCCCTCATGAGTCCCCCACAATTAATCTCTCAAATTCCTAATAGTATTTTCGATCCAATATATAGAATGCTAGATTATGCCCCTATGTTCTCAAGGAAGACGCTGTAACACAGCCTTGGACTGCAGTGATATGGCAGCTTCGAACCCTACCATCAAACAAACATGGGTTCTGTCAGGACCTTGATTAGCACCCGTAATTTTAAAGGGATAGAAAAAATTATTATTATTTTAAAAATTAAAAGAAGGTCATAAAAATTGATTCTCTATGAAACCCTAAGTATAAATAGAAAAATAATAATAAAAATATTTTATTATTCATTGTATCCTTCGTTTCTCTCTGTGTAGTCTCTCATAATCGTAGAACTCCATAAGCTAGGGTTTGAAGAAAAATTTTAAAAGCAAGATTTTCCTTAGATCTTTTATAGTGAATCGAAAAAAAAATTATTTCATTTTACGAGGAGTGGTTTTCTTGTTCTTGATCGAAAAACCCAGGGATGTCAAATCTAAGGTTGAAGAAATTAATTTTTGTTAGCATAATTTTCTGAATTTGGAGAATTGATGAATTTAGAAAGTTGCACATTACTCTAAACAGATGTTTGGTAATTGGACTCAATCTAATTACAAGAAAATGAAGGTTTGTGTCGTTTCACACTTCGAGCCTTTGGGATGAGCTGTGAAATGACAATCATGCCCTTAAGGTGAGTTTAAATGTGACAAAGTGGTATCAAAGCTATAGGTTTATGATCTTGATGGAAACTTATTTAAGTTTGCCTATGGGGATAGTTGAGTGACGTCTTAGTTGATAGTGTATCTTTGCTTGTGTATTCTTAGCATTCTGTACAAGTCTAAGTTGCATTAGCTAATTGGTTTCTTGGTGACTAGTCAAAGTTCATTGCTCTCTTCTGCCTTCGTATGGTTTGTTGGTTTAGTGGATATACTTCTACCAATATGAATTATGGTTTGATTTTGTCACTTATGTGGAGTGTGTCATTATGGACAATATGGTGGTTTGAAGTTGTCATATGATGGTTAGTAATAAAAATATGTGAGTTGACTTGATACTCCTCGACCTTTAGGATTTTAGGTGATTTTGAGGATGAATTAATTAGCTTCTTGCTATATATTTGTTGATTGTTTTGGCAAAATAATGATGACATATTGTGGATTAACCCTAAGTTTAGTTTGAAGGAAAACCATATAGATAAATTATTGTGTATAAGTCTAGCTTTGCAAAGTGATTCTTTGTTTAGAAAGATTATTCAAACTTTTGGCCATAAATAATCTAATACTGTTATTGAAGTTTGAAATTCCTTGGAATTTACTAATTACTAAATAATTTATTGAGGAATCTCTAAGATCATCCTATCTTTCAGGGTAACATAAGAAGTTAAGTTTGACTAGTTTAATGACTATGAGCATAGCTTCCTAGAGTGGAAAAGCAAATTAGTACTAGTACTTTGATTATTTCATTAGGTTTAAAAGGATTTGTTTTCCACAATGAAGTATTCCATTAGAATTTAGGTTGTGTTCTTATGTAACATGGAAAAATCATGATCTATGCTTAGACTTTTGAAATCTTAAGATGGAAAGTACCTCATTATAATTTGAAGTTAAGTAAAGAGATTTTTGCACATAAGATTTGGAGCCTTATGATGAAATTTATGAGATGTTAATAGATTATGAAAGTTTGAAGTTTTTGTCTTCTTAAAAAGATTTTAAGCATGAACTAGAGGATATTTAATTACGTACTTAGGGGATATAGTGATATTATCCGGTACTAAAAAACAATAAGAATCTTGTAGTTTGATGCCTTAAACAATTAATTGTTGATTCATTTGAATTTATTAGAGTAATTACAAATAGTTATTAGATTTGAGTTGTTTGCAGTCTATGTCATACATTTGGATTTTTTGATTCTTATATTTGAGTATCACAATGCAACTTAAGCTTGTTGGGAGAATTAAGATCTTATAAAGAATGATTTGCAATTAGTTAAACTCATTGAATATGTTAGAAAAATTTATGAGATATTGACATTGAATATTGAGATCTTGATTTGGATTGGACTTGATGTTTTATTTTACATGATTAAAAGAGTAAAGGCGAATTTTGAAGGTTTATTTGCTTTGGAAAGCATGGTCATCCTAAAGTGAATAGTATAAAGATTTGAAAGCCGAAATTTTGGAGAATTGATATAAAAGTGGATATTACATGATGCGTAGCTTTGGGTTTTAGTGTGTTATGTGGAAGTTTACATCATATAATTAAAATTAGACTAGTTTTGCAACTACTGTATTCCTTATGAGTGTGAAACTTATTACTATAGATTTGTGATAGGGTTACCAAGACCTTAGTTGGTAATATCTCCTCTGATGATGGTTTTGTTTATGGATAAAGCCTAATTTTTATCAAACTAGCTTCTCATATTAAGGAAATTTTGAGAATGTATGAGATGTTCGATTTTATGGTATATAATAAGAATTCTTATTTTACTTCTAGATTTTGACTTCGTCTTAAAAAAAATAAAAGTACTACGTTGAGTTTTGATAGTAGCTTTATACTTAGGCTAATGACTAATTAGGAAAATGTCCTTGAAGTTGGAAATATTTGTGGAAGATATTGTTTTGGCCTTGAGGCGCAATCAGAATAGTCCTTGTACAGTTTAAATTTTCTTGTAAATAGTGTTAAGCTAGCAATGAGATGATACTTTCAAAGGAGGTTTATGGAAGAAGTTTATGATCCCACATGTGTTATAATCATATTGGAGAAAAAATTAACATGTGACCTTGTGCAATTGACCATTGCAAGGATAACTATGATTAAAAGAGAATTTGGAATAAAATCAAGGTACACATAAATTAACACGCACGTGAACTTATTGCAATTGATAATGAAAGGATAACCACGATTGAAAGGATTTGGAAAAAATCCAAGGTACCTAAGAGTTATGTTGACAATCTCAAGCAATGTTTGGTATTTGAATTTAGTGATTATGTTATCTTAAAGTTTGCTTATTGAGTAATGAGATTTGGAGAGAAAAAAAACTAAATTTTTGGTTTTAAGACCATTCGAAATATTATAAAAGTATATGTCTTGGTGTATTAAGTGATCTTAGTTGGAAGTCCATCTAAGTTCATAATGACTTTTATGTTTTGACCTTAAGTAAATAAGTTCTTGATCTCTCTTATGCTATAAAATAGGAGCCTATTCTTATCAATTTTTGGAGACTAAACTTATCAAAAGTATTTGTTCAAATTAGGGATGTGATAGAAAGAAGAAAATAATATCTCTTGCTATTGTCAAGTTAGTAAAGCTCTAATTGAGACAACCACATAATATTTGAGAATATTTGTGAGTTAAATTTGATAAGAAAATGATATTCAAAAACTAGTTAAATACCTACTTATATCAAGTTTAGAGGACTAAACTTTTGTTAAGGGGAGAGGATGTAGCACCCTGTAATTTTAAAGGGGTAGAAAAAAATAATTCTTTTAAAAATTAAAAGAATGGCATAAGGGTAATTCTCCTATGAAACCTTAGGTATAAATAGAAAAAAGGTAAAATATTTTATTATTTGTTGGATCCTCCATTTTTCTCTACATAGTCTCTCCTAATCATAGAACTGCATAAGCTAGGGTTTGAAGAAAAACTTTTAAGAGGTAAGATTTTCCCTAGATCTTACTATAGTGAATCGAAAAAATATATATTATTTTCATTCTTCCTTGAGCAGTGGTTTTCTTTTTCGTAGAATCTTGAAAAACTTAGGATGTCAGATCTAAGATTGAAAAAGTAATTCAAAATGTAAGATCTTTTCCTTATTTATTTTCCTAGATTTCTTAGTACTTAGATTCTTTAATTTTAGATCAATCCTAAAGAAATCGGATTTGAGTTTCACTATCTTTCTTTTAAAAATAAAATAAAATGCAGTTGGTGGTGTTATCTTGGTGTTTTTTGAGAATGAGGAGAATGAAAAAAATAAATAAAAGAAATAAGGTGGTAGGGAATGTAGTATCTTGAGTTTGTGAAGAAAAAAAAGTAGTAGGGGACCACCGTACTATAGGAGTATAGAGAAAATAAAAGAAAAATATAAATATAGTAGGGGACTATATACTTTGAGATTGTGAATCAATACAAAAAAAGTGAGAATTGTAGGAATGAAATATAGGTATGTGACAAGTAAGTTAAAAAGTCAAAGGTGAATCTTATCATGATTTTTGGTTGGAGGAATTTAAAAGACAAAAATGGACATTTTTGTAAAAAAGTCGAAAAGGGCATAGATTTAAAAATTCTTTTTTTTTTCATAAAATAGGCCTAAAAACTTAAAAGTCAGTGATTGATATTGAAAAAAAAAAAAAAAAAAGTTTCTTGATATTTCAATTATTTTAGAAAAAAAAAAAAAGTAAATATTTGTGATAAATTCTTACGGGATAATAATAAACAAATATGACAAGTTTGAAACTAAAGTTTTATAAATATATATATTTGATAAATAGTGGGGATATATTTTTGGAAAGTAGATATTTTCCATGATTTGAAAATTTATTTAGATAATATTGTGATCCAAAATAAATATTGAAGGACTAATATGATATAAATATATTATAATAATTATATTTAGTAGAGTGAGTGAACTAATTAAAAATATAAAATAAATTAATATTTGAAATCATATTCGAAAGATTCGACTTTTATAAAGTTTGAAACTCGATAATTAAATTATAAATATTTAGGACGTTTATAATATTGTCAGGATTAATAATATTGGCATTATGACATTGTTAGGATTACCAGTATAATTTAGGTGAATAATGAATGATGATAGCTTCTCCCTATTATGTTAGGGGTGAAATATTCCTTCGACATTCTGTTGATTAGCTATTTCAAGGATTTGAGGTAATGAATATTAATGCAGATTTTCTAAAAGAGTAGTATTTGTTTTTACATCATTTTGATGATGAAAAAGTTTGAACTGAATTATATATCATCTTGGTTTATGAAAATTTTTGCTTTTTATTTATTTGATTGTCCATGGATCAAATAGTGGTTTTGTATGATAGTACTTTAGAGATTTGTTTTGTTTATGAAACAAAATGTGGAGATATGATGTTTTGTGATTTGAATTTTTTAATGAAAAATTTTATTTTGATTAGTTTGGCGTTGTCAGTGGGAATAATAGTTGTATTTATTAAATGCATTTGTCAATGGGAATAATAGTTGACACTCGTCTTTGGTGGCGAGAATAATTGATTTAAGCCACGGAACTACAGGGTTTTTGTTGAAATTCTTAGTGGCGAGTGTTTGGTTCTGTCCACCTTAAAAGAAACAATTTGCGACTTGCCACCCATTTGAAAGTCTCACATGACTAGGCACTATTTGAAAAGTCCCACATGGTTGGACATCATTTAATATTTGTTGACCAGAGGAAAAATGTATTTGATTTGAGATTGATATGAAAATGTTCTATTTGTATTTGATATGAAATTGTTTGTGTGACGCCCCAAAAACCAAGGTGTCCGTTGACAACCCGTCAACCTGCGGAATACTAGTGGACGTCGGGTAACCCGACACCACTCACGAAAATCGGGCAGAGTCTCCTTTATGCAGGGCTCACCAGGTACAAAACCTATCAAACAAGTTTACAATGACCCTGCGGGGTCCACGTACGAGTAAAATAATGATCCTTGGGCCTTCGTCAATACTCACACAATATATCCCAACCAAATATACTACATGGTTTAAGAGTTTTTACATTACTCTTAATTTAACATAAATTAAAATTTACAATTCTAATACATGTTATGAAAAATCAATACCAAAACCCGCAATCGGCTTTGCCACAAGCGGCCTCACAGCGGCGCCGTCCTCGATACACCTCTTTGTACACCGAAATGGTGATCCTCGACAGGTGAGGACAAAGCCCGGTAAGATAATTTCCTACATGGGTTACTCCGCTAAGTCTGCATGTCATGGCAAACAATCACATTGAGCAGTGCATGAACCTACCGAGATGTCTACATGACCAATCCCATGTCCCAGAAGTGCGACCATTCGCCATATCACCTAAAAATTTGAATGCGAGTAAAATATCTGGATTTTCAAAACAAAGCTTTTCGTTCTCGAAACTCACTACGAATTTCAATAAATGATTGGACTACCCTCAGAAATCGGTACTTTAGATATTTCTCAGCTTGATCATGGGTCGCCTCAGAGATGAGCTGTGAACACTGACTCTCGAAAGCTGATTCTTGAAAATCTTCCGTCGAAATTCCTTTCACAAACATTTTCGTTTTGTTTCATTTCATGTCATGCACTCACACCTAATATTCTAGAACTTGATTGCATATGGAATGCATTATGCCGATTCAAATAATTTATGCTAATGATTCACATGCATATTAACATAATTTACTCCTGACAATCATGTTATTCAATTTTTCACATCAATAACTTACGAAAATTAGCTCACATGGGCTAATTAGTAAACCTGGCAAATTCATTTTGAATAAACACAAAACACATTTTCTACGAAAATCACATCACTATTCACATGAACAATGAAACCCTCGGGTTACTATTCACGGCCACTCAATTTTGGGATTTTCTCCATTCGGTTCAAAGATTTTGAGACCGAATTTACGGGTAAATCAAGCCTCAGAATATCCCTAACCATAAACATGGCTCTTAGCCGAAAGAATATGTAGTAAGAAAGATCATACCTCTTTGGAGTTGTGAACTCCACCGTCAGTGCCCGCAGCGTAGCCCTCGCGTGGAAACCTTTGCTTCTTGCTTCGTCGAGAACCGACGGTCAGAATGGCCGGAAATCTAGAGAGAAGGCACACATTCTCTCTCTAAAACTCAAATCTCATGCCCACTACACCTTTTCGTTCCAGCCACTGCCCATTTTGCTCTTTTAATTTTGAAGAAGACAACTATTCAAGTTTGTCTTATTCAATTAACAATTCAAATAATTCCACTTATGTCCCCTTTTGTCTTGATTTTGACACTTGGCACAATCTCGGCCATTCATTTCCATCATCTCTCTAGTCATGCAACATGTCGCATGAGTACATGTAGTAGGGCAGCACGTCGCATCACATGTCTCTCAAACCCATTTTATGGCACTCGGCAGCTCGGTCTCGAAAAAACGTGAAATTTATTTGTCTCGAGATTCGACGTGGTAGGCTAATTCAGCGAGACGATTCAACAGTGAAAGTCCGTTTCATGCATCCGAGATCTAGAAAAATTCAATTTTGACCCGAAATTATTGTTTTACCCTTTTCAGAAAATTGGAATTTTCTCGGGTCTTACATTCTCCCTTTCTTAAAAGGAATTCGTCCCAATTTCTGTAGACTGATCTCAGCATAATATGGCATGTCTGATGTCTTGGTATCACGAAATGCGTATGGCTTCGTCATTTAAGTATTAAGCTTGGTAAACCCGCGTACCTTCATCCCACTAAACAAGAAAGGATAGGTGGCCCACATCGTGTCCTCGCCTCACGTTGACTCATCACAGTCTTTTGCCATAGCACCCTCACTAGCCTCACGGTCTTGCGTCGCAAAACCTGATCCCGGCTATCCACAATGCACACTGGTCCCTCCTTGAAGGTCTTATCCGTGTCATCCTCAATCTCTCATCAATCCACTACATGAGCTGGATCTTGAGTATACCTCCGGAGCATGGAGACGTGAAATACCTCATGGACACCTGACATGCTGGGCGATAAAGCCAGCAGAAGTGCACTCTGGCGCTACCATCTCAGTATCTCGAAGGGCGATAAACTCTCGGCGATAGCTTCCTAAAACTGCTTAGGAACGACCAGCTCTTGCCGTCACCTTGAAGGCGTGAGCTCAACCTCGAAATCTAGGGTTGGCGTCGTACATCAGCATTAAGCTCTTCTATATTCTGGCTAGTGAGAAAACGTTAATGGGTATCAAACTCTCGCCTTCTCGGAGGTGTCTCTTATCAGATCGGGAAGCGATGGAGCTCTCTCCTTTCGATCCGACATATCGGTGATGCACATGGCCTCATCTGATGCCTCGTATAGTGCATCTTGTATACTCGCTGATAGCCATTGTTGTAGAACTCCACTAAGGAAAATGCTCTTCCCGGCTACCTTATGATCGAGGCGCATGCTCATAGCATGTCCTCCTAACACTGTATAGTCCTCTCGTGACCATCACATGCGTGGGTGGAAAGTTGTACTCATGATCGGTAGGTGTGCCCGCTGGCCTTTGGAAGCTCTTCGAGTCTTGTAGTAAACCTCGGGTCCTATCCGGCCAGGATGCGGTACTCCATGTGGCCAGGACTATATCTTGAATACACAACCGAAGAATCTCTCAGGTGAAGGTCACCCTTGCGGTACAGAAAATGTCTGAACAGTGAAGGCCAGGTCGGCTATCACCCATACCGCGTCATGTCTCTGCGGTGTCGTGTGATGGATCCACAAAATCCATTGTAACGTGCTCCACAGCTTCAAGCTCCGGCCACCTTGATAGGTACAGTAGCCCTCTTGCCCGGCTATAGTGCTCGGTAGCCAACTTGTTGACATGGGACATCGTGACAAAGTCCCTTACATGTCTCTTCGTCCAGCTCCCGGTGAGTACTAGCGACGAGGAATCCTGAGTACATCTTGGTGCCACACGGATGCCTGAAAATCGAAGCGTTGAAGCTCCCGAGAATCCTCTCTCAAATCTCGGTCGACTAGGGAACCACTGCCCGTTCTCATACCAAAGACTACCATGCGCGTGGATGGTCCGACCCTCGTCACCCATTTGCTTGTGCAGGTCCACTGATAGGCATATCTCGCGTCCTGCCTTGGCTTTCAATCACTTTGCTTTCGAAGCAAAAGGCAGTTGTAGCTACTAAACTCCCAGCGTGCCCAGTGCGCTTTCGCGGTGCGCCAGCTAGCGTCCAGTCTGAGGCATCCGCCTCCAGGAAGCTATACTAGTGATACTCCCAGTGACTTGGCCCGGAGTGCATCGCCTACATTTGCCTTACCGGGATGGTAATGCAAAGTGAAGTCATAATCCTCCAAGAACTCCATCCATTTGCGTTGCCTCATATTAGGTCCGCTCAACGTGAAAATATCTTAGGACTTTTATGATTACAGGTACACCTCGAACTCCTCGCCCGTATAAGTAGTGACGTCAGATCTTGAGGCGCGAAGACTGCGGCCCATGACTCGTGTCATGTGTGGGGTAATTCTGCTCTTGATTTTTCAGGCGGCCCGAACCATAAGCTACTACCCCCTCCTGGATGCATCAAAACACATCTCGATCCGGCCCTTGAAAAGAGCTTATCACTTATTCTGCTGCCCACAATCCCCTATCGGGACTATCAAGATAGGAAGTGAAGTAAGTCTCCTCTTCGACTCTGGAATGCCTCTGCGCCGGTCATTCGATCAAACTTGACCTTCTGCAGGTCGATCTCGTCGTACGTCTTCTAATCGGAGAAATCCACCGATGAATCTCCTATAATACCCGACCCGATCCCGAAACTCATTATCTGAAATGACTTGGCCTCCCGACTCATGAGAACTCGACCTTCTACGGGTCCACTAACACGCCCGATCGCGACCTGCAGCGTGCAAGAAGCCTCGCTCGGTAAGCCGAAACTCGCGCCTGCGAACTTGGGTACGATTGATGATGTGGCGTAAGCGATCCTCAAGAGTGGTACTCATGTGCTCCACTCTGGCGGGGTAGATCCGATGTCATCCACGAAGACTACGACAAAGCGATCTAGATAGGGTTGGAATTACCTATGCATGAGGTCATGAATCTTCTTGTGCGTCGTCGATCAAAGGGCCTCACCCAGTAAACTCAAAGTGCCCGTAACGTGTCTGACGCTGTCTTGGGATATCGTCTCCCTAACCTAGGCTAATGGTAACTAGTCTGAAGGTCTATCTTGGAGTAGACTCGCACTCATCTCAGCTTGATCGATAAATCGTCGATCCTCGTGTGAGTCTGCTAGATTCTTAATCGTAACCTTTATTCAAGCTGTGCGTAATCAATGCACGGTCGAAGGTCTTGTCCTTTGTTCTTCGCCAAATAGAACCGGAGTGCCCCCATGGTGAAGTGCTTAGTCTAATAGACCTTATCCATTAGCTCCTGTGGCTGACTCGAGTTCTATGTTTCGGCTGGTGCGTCCCATGCGGAGTCAGAGATGGGCGAAATCCTGAGGTGTGGCTTTCGATCACGAAGTCTCTGATCCTCTGTAGAGCCCAATCCGTTAGCTTTCATCCAGGAAAAACATCCTCATACTACTTAAACTACTCGGTAGATCTAAGTTCGGTCTCACCTTGCCCTCTGAATTAAGGCTCGTATGACTAAGCCCGACTATACATGACAACACGGACTCGTGCAGCAATGCAGGTAAAATACCATGCTTGTCCTGATACAACAGTACGGAGTCTTGCGTGTGGCGATAACCCTCACACTCTGTCGATATGACCCCATAAAGTGTCATTGATCATCCCCAGGATGACGTAGAACTCTTACATGTCCATGATCCTCAAGTCCACTGTGAGTAGAGTCCCTGAGATCTTTAACTCGCAACCACGACATATCATCCCTATCCTCGCCCTAATCCCTAGGGGAGAACTCACATACAAAGGCTCCTCTAAGGTCTCGACCTCTAAATAGCTCTCTCTCATGGTCGAGGTCGTCCCAGCCATGGAGTCTATGTCTGTGGCGAAGTCCTATGATTCTTCCTCGAGCAGGACCTGACTTGACCCATTCTCGAATCTCTTGACCTTAGCTATGTCCGTGGCCACGTAGTCATCAGCGAAACGGGCTAGCTCAGTGAGATCTATGCAATGCTCATCATAGTCATCGTCCGCACTTGACTCTAGGAACCAGGCCTTCACGTGACAAGCGATTATCAGGAAAATACTTACCCATGAGCGGCTCACAGACTGCGCCGTGTCATTGCCTGCAGATCTCTGAGGTCTTTGCTGGAGTTCCGCGTACTTGGGGCTCGCCCTCTAATTTGGAATGCGGCTAGTCCCAATCTTGGTCGGTGTCGGAGGTGAAAATCTCTATAGCCTCCCAACACCTTCTCGGCTCATGAACCAGTAGTGCGCCACCATAGGATCTCCTCCCATGAATGTCGGATGATGTGCCACTAAACCTCACGGAGGTTCTCGGTTCCTCCGGCTACTGTGCGCTGGCACCGTGCAATGGCGTGACTCTGATACCCTACGACCTCGGCAAAGCACGCTAGTCAAATCTTGGTGGTGCACGACCCCGGTACCAGTGGGCGATCGTCTCGTCCTCGACTAGCCATGCACACGTATCCAAATTGCGAGTTAATATCGATACGATTATCTCTAAAGGCGTAAACACGGCCAGAGACACTATTCGCCTCTTGAAAAGCATTTCATACGCAATGTCCAGCCATTCATAGGTAATGCAAGGCCATAATTTCATATATTAAATCATATGCAATAAAATTTTTATTTTATAAGAATTTTACTTTATTTTATTTTATTTTTAAAGAATTTTATTTATATATTTTTCATTTTCCGATAGAGCAAAAAATATTTATTTAAATATTTTTCACCTGCTTTAGCAAACCCGGAAAAAGAAAAAAATTCTTCACATCCTTTTTTTTTTTCATTTAATTTTGGACTATATGCGCAAAATTCCTCAAACAACTTGTTCTCACACTAAACCCTAGTGTTCAACATTTTTTCTATGTGCTATTCACGAACACACAAATCACACAATTCGCAACACATAATCACATCACACAACAATCGTCGGAGTGCACAAGGAATCGTGATCTAACCAGGTATCCGTCAAGTCTGGTAATCCACGTACCTAACTTATTGACACTAAGATCTAGGTATTTATAAACTAGGCTCGATACCAAGGCTGTGGCCGCCCCAAAACCGGGGTGTCCGTTGTGTTCCGTCGACTGCGGAATACTAGTGGGTGGGTAACCTTACACCTCCACAATCGAAGCGAGTCTCGCTGTACGGGAGCTCTACGGGTACAAAACCTGTCCGCAACAAGTTTACAATGACCACCACCGGGGTCCACATGCAAAGTAAAATAATGGCCACTTGGGCCCCTGCATCAATACTACATAAAATATATCTATGAAAATATATTACATAGTTTAAAGAGTTTTACATTCTCTTAATTTAACATATATTAAAATTTACAATTCTAATACATGTTATACAAAATCAATACCAAAACCCGCAATCGAAACTTTCTTCTAAAAGCAGCGGCCTCTAACGGCGCAGATCTCGTGCCTGATCCTGTTGCCTGAAATGGTAATCCCTCGACAGGGTGAGCAAAGCCCAGTAGAGATTATTTCTACATAGGTTCCTCCGCTAAGTGTGCATGCCATGGAAAGCAATCACATTCAACTTGATTACACTTTGAACTGCTCGAGATGTCTACATGACCCGATCCGTGTCGAGTCTGACCGACTCCCTCGCTATACTATTGAATGCGAGTAAAATATCAGGTTTTCAAAACAAAAGCTTTTGTTCTCGAAAACTTCGCTGCGAACACGGTAAATAAATTAGACTACCCTAAAAGCGAGAATTATTTGGATATTTCTCAAAAAAGCAGTCATGGAGTTCGCCTCAGAGATGAAGTTGTTGGACAACTCTCGAAATGATTCTTGGAGAAAATCTTCCGTCAGAAATTAACTCACAAACATTTTTCGTTTTGTTTCATTTTAATATCATCTTTCCTTTAATATTCGGCTACCCGGTGCATATGGGAATGCATTATGCCAATTCGAATAATTTATGCTAGCCTAATTCACATGCATATATTAACATAATTTACTCACGAAACAATCATGTTATTCAATTTTCACATCAATAACACGAAATTAGCTCACATGGGCTAATTACTTAAACCTGAAACAATTCATTTGATAACTTACAAAACACATTTTCACATGAGAAAATCACTTTACTATTCATGTGAACAGTGAAATAACCCTCGGTTTGCGTTGCGTATATTTTGGGATTTTCTCCATTTGGTTTAAAGATTTTGAGGCCAAGTTCACAATTTAGAAATTAAGCCCTCAGAATATCCACCAACCATAAACATGACTCTTAGCCAGAATATCACAAGTGGAAAGATCCCTACCTCTTGGAGTTGTCGAGACTCCACCAAATCGATGCCCACGCGTAGCCCTCGCCACGTAAATCGACTTTGCTTCTTGCTCTGTCCAGCAAGCAGGTCAGAGATGGTCGAATCTAGAATGCTTCTTTCTCTAAAACTCAAATCTCACGCCCCACTTGCACCTTTCGTTCCGATACTTTGCCCATTTTGCTCTTTTAATTTGGAAGACAACTATTCAAGTTTGTCTTATTCAATTAACAATTCAAATAATTCCACTTATGTCCCATTTTGTCTTGATTTTGACACTTGGCACAATCTCGGCCATTCATTTCCATCATCTCTCTAGTCATGCAACATGTGTCACATGAGTACATGTAGTAGGTGACTTTTGTCACATCACATGTCTCTCAAACACATTTCTTTTAGACACACAGTGCCTCGAAAAAACGTGAAATTACATTGTCTGATCGACAAATTCGACGTAGTAGCTAGATTTCGCGAGAGGATTCCAACGGTGAAGTCTGTTTTGTCATCCGATATCTAGAAAAATTCTGGATTTTGACCAAAATTACCGTTTTGCCCTTTTTCCGAAAATTGGAATTTTCTCGGGTCTTACAATTTGGATCATATTTGATATGAAATGGATTTGAGAATGTTTTGGTGGAAGATTTTGAATGTTCTACCATTTGAATACAAGGTTTGTGAAAGAAAAATATCTCATATTTGTTATATGTTTGGAAGCATTTTAATCCCAGTAGGCGTATTAGTATTTAACATTTAACTTTAAACTCACTTCCATTCATTGACATATTTTCAGGTACATTTAATTCAACAATGAGATATTGATTAGGATGGGAATCATATCATCATTAGGATTTGATTAAAAGTTTTACGTTAGACTTTGTTGACCTAATAAGTTCATATTTATGTGGATTGTTCGATTTTTGAGGTTATTTGAGAAAGTCATTTGCATAATGACATTTCATTTTTATTAGTTCGAAATTAGAATTTAGGAAGTCTTGAATAGCTCTATTTGAGGTGTATTCGATATTTAGAAACTTAGAAATAAAATTTTGTCACCATGAATTTCTGAATTTAGAAAGTTCTTTGAGGCAGCCCCAGTCAGGGTGTCCCGTTGTGCAAATCTTTGCGGAATACACCGTGTCTCCTTATTATGAGTAAAATGGCCACATTGGCCCATACATCCATACTCACTAAAAATCTAGCCAACTATGTTATCATAGTTCAAGAGTTGATCCATCTTTTAATACAACATATATTAAATCTTAGAATTTTTGTCACATGTTTTACAAAATAAATACCAAAGCCACATGGCTTTGTCTCAAGCGGCCTCCCAATGGTGTCATCTTCCAGAACACTCCACATGCTGAAATAATGATCCCTCGACAGGGTGAGCAATGCCCAGTAGTGATAATCTCCTACATGGGTTACTCCCCACCTAAGTGCACATGCAATGATTCAACATAAACGCATTCAAGCAAATACATGATCCTACTTGAATGTCTACATGATATGGATGAGAATGTATTTCATGCTCCCGATTCTCGAGTCCTCACTGACTCTCTCACGCATGCCTAAGCCAAATGTGAGAAAATGCTCGTTTTCAAAACCAAAAAGATTTTTGTTCATGGCATCTCTGAGGATTTCGGTAAATATATTGGACTACCCTCCAAGGCGAATTGCTGGATCATTTTCGAAAGCAGTCATAGGTCGACCTCAAGATGGCTATTGGACCGCTCAGGCAATTCTTGAAAAATCTTCCTTGAAATTCCTTTCACAACCATTTTCCATTTTCTTTTCTTTCATGTACTCTCACACCTAATTTTCTAGGTTGCCCCAGATTATATGAAATACATTATGCCATTTCAAACAATTCATGTTATCTTATATAAATCAGCCATATACTAACATAAATTAACTCCACTGACATCATATTCCAATTCGATCCAATAACATCAAATTTTGCTCACTTGAGCTAATCACAGTATTTCAATGACTTACAAACAATTATATTTTATATAATTCAACATCATGTTAACACATTTAATTACTTAGCCATTAACAATTTCTTTTTTTCCGCACAATTCAAATTATCAATTAGTAATATTTGATTACAACACACATGGACCATTTCGGTCCAACAGCTTGGGACTATTTTTAACGGTCCCTAAATGAGTAGTGGGCTGTCCATGGGCAACCCACTCATGCTTTATCGGTTCCACTTTGTGGAACCAAATCCATCAGCCATTTAGGCCAATAACATCAACCATAATTTATTACATAAATTATTACCTGGCTCCACGAAACAGTCCTAAAGCTGTCCAAAACGGGTTCCACATTTTCCAACAATTCGGTCCCAAGTTTTGGGACAGACCAAACGGCCATTCACGACCTCAAACACTCCAAACCATTCACAAAGCTCTTAAAACCGAAAATAACCAAGTAGGAGAAGACCCCTAACTCTTGGAGTTGTCAAAACTCTACAAAACGGGTGCCCACGCGTAACCCTTGCCGCGTAGAACAACTTTGCTTCTTGGCCCGACAAGATCCGATGGTCTGAACACCGGGAAATCTAGAGAGAAGTTGCACTTTCTCTATCTAAAAACCCTCCATTTTTGAAAAAGTCTTGCTCTCCCTTCTCCTTTATGGGATCCGGCAAAAATGGAAAGCTCTCGCTTTTTGTCCTGCCAGCATACGTGTCAAGTTCCTAATTGGATTGAAGGTCCTTATCCACCTAGAAATCCACCTACTTTTAGTTTCTATCCAATTAGGAATGCCACATCACCCATGGGCCACACTTGAAGCTCAGAGTTGGCTAATTACACTTTGACATGTAGCGCTGTGAACCACTCAAAGTGTTGCCAAGTGTCGTATGCAGCGTTGCCCCTCGAAAGCGTTCAAATTCGGCGTGCCGGGTCGACGTGGTAACTAGATTTGTGAGAGCGGTCAAGGTGAAGTCCGTTTAGTCATGCGAGATCTGAAGAATTCGGTTTGACCCGAAATTACCATTTGCCATTTTCAGGAAATTAGATTTTCTCGGGGTTTCACAGTTGCGCATTACTCTAAACAAGTGTTTGGTAATTGAACTCAATACAGTTACAATAAAATGAAGGTTTGTGTCATTTCACACTTTGAGCCTTTGGGCTTGAGCTGTGAAATGATAGTCATGCCCTTAAAAAGAGTTGCAGGGCTTGACATTGATAATCATTCATGAGATGAGATTTTTTTTTTTTTTTTTTTTTTTTTGTTATCGTGGGTGCCTAGGCCAATTGGCCCCGTAATTCTTTCAGTTGCTTTAAGGATATTGGAACCCAAGTGACCATTGGTAAACATAGTAAACTAGACGATTGTTCTAATTAATATAAATATTTGGTTAAGAATACATCAAATAACTTAAATTTGATAATCTAACGCCCATCTTTTTCTTAAAAAATAATCCATTTTAGACGAAAATGTCATTTTCATTTCATGTATTTGCATTATCTCTTAAGAGTAGGATTTATTTTGGAAGAAAACAAGAAGACATTTTTTCAAAATTAGGTAAAAATTGATGAAGGATCAAATTTCAAAATTAGGTTTTCAAAAGGTCTTTAAATCAAATCACCTTTTTTTTTTAATAATTCTAATTAAATCACCCTAATTAATAATTGTTTGTTTTTGTAAAAACAAATTAGTTTGAAAAATAAAAAAAATAAGTGGGGTTAAATTGCATTCCTCGGCCTTAGTCAAATGAACAGCACCTCAGAGGCACCCTTATCGCGACAATGAGACATTAGGGAGTGTAATCTGAAAATGATGGAGATTGTTGTTACCTTGATCCTTGAAACCTCGAGGAGCATCAACAACGCCAACGTGAACACATAAAAGGTGATCAGAAGCTGCGGTGTGTCGGCTACCTCTCCGATGATTAAGTCAGCAAAAGATGGGAGAAGAAGAAGTATAGAGTTCTCACTATTGGAAAAAGTGCCTTACCACGTGGGAGATCTTCGCAATTTATAGGGCATGGTTCCCGAAATCTCCTCTTAACTTTAGGGATAAAATGTCTGCCCCATGCTCGATGATTAATCTTATGAGAAATAAGGGATTAAGAAACTGGAAAATCCACTGATAAATATATTTTTTTACATATTTTTCGTCTTCATGTATTTATCCATAACGAACTTCCTATATGCGATAGGATGGCGGGCTGGGGGACTCGAAATCCCAGACGGGCTGCCATGGAGCTAGCTTATGGGAAGATACTCGGGCTTTAGGATTCCCCCATTTAGGTAGTACCCCCTAGTTCTAATACGGTAAGTAGGCTTGGGCCATTTCACAACGAGGACTAGGCGGGCCACAGGCCATTAAAGACTGGGTGGTGAGTGAGTCTAAAGATTATGGCGTTCTGATGCCCCGTTTTCCACTGGTTGGAATTTCATGGTTTTTCAGTCGGGGAAAAATACCATGCTTTTTTACCTTGGGTGCTGAAAGTTGAAAGGATTGGGAGAATTGATGCGTACCTTTAATGCGCCGGAAGGTGAAGTGCGTTTGGATACAAAGCAATTAGGAAGCGCACGTTTCCCTATATGTCTATGGCGTATGCTATCCTAACGGCACATTTAATGCGCCCATTGAAGTTTTGCCTCTATATATAGGGGTTAGGCTCTGAGTGCTGCTTCTTTTACGGTTTGACAAAACTCATTGCCTACTACAATTGCCTTTCCGTATTTACGGCAAACCTTTCTTTCATAAAGTCTATGAAGATCCCTCAGCCCAGCTTTCACTTTTCCAGTGAGTTTTTCCAAAACTCGTTTGTATCGCCTTTCTTGTGTTTTTGTGGCTTTGTTTGTTTGGGTTAGAAAGTTTCTTATTTCTCTGATGCGAACATCATTAGCGTGGGGTTAGTAATGGCCTTCTGGTACGGGTGTGGGGTATTCCTAGGTTTAAAGACATCCCATTAGGTTCTACGAAGGTTTCCGATTCGGGGTTCTTAAGTTTTTTCACTAGTGGGTTGTTAAACCTCAACAGGGGTTTCACGTCTTTAGGGTTTTAAGTTGATCCATTTTTTGTTTGTTTGCACAGTGGGCGTCGTGAGGTCACGAAGAGCTTCCACCTAGTCATGCTGGGCATAGAGGGGACCCTTGAAACGCCACATTAAGCAACTGGTGCTGCCCGTGTAGTAGAGAGTTGAGATCCTTGATCAAGTTCTGTCATCATCGATCCTCGGGTGTCATATGTCCACGATACCACGACCATAGAGAGCAAATAATGTCGTTTATTTCACCCGATAGCATTTTGCTGCTGGACTTGATTCCCATCACATCTTTGGTAAAGCGATTTTGCACTTCACTAAGAGCTCACTGCTGACTTGTACATCGAACATCTTTCGGATTCGATGGGTATAGCGTGCTAACTCTCTACCGATTGGATATTTATTTGGTAGAAATTTTGTTACACTTTGAAGCTTGGGATTGGGGGCCCCCTATCTATGTCGGCCCATAACCCTCGGTTGCAATTTGTAATCGGGCTCCCGGACTCCCCTAAGACTAAAGTGAAGGGGTTGTTTTGGTTAAAGAACCATGGTATAAGACGCCTGGCTCTCCAGGACTTCCATTTGATTTGAATCAGTCTTTCTCGTTCCCAAGTTTGTTTTAGCTTGGTGGAGCTTGTGTTCCCTTAGGCGCTCTGTGTTTTGACATGCCCCTCTTTTATGAACTTTTTACAAGTAGGCATAGGCGAGACTGACTAGTTAGCAGGTAGAAGGCCGAGTTTGGATCGCATCGGTATGTGATGATGAGCTCCTGCTGGCGTGCGTGAGACTTGTAGGAGTTAAGGCTGACCCTTCCCATACATAGTCCTTGCCACCACAGTCCATTTGCGAAAGAGCTTGTTAGGCCCGAACATTTTGTTCATTTGATTTCTTGGGAATCGTCAGGTAGCTCTTTACAAGTGGGGGTGGATTCGAAACCTCAAGCCAAGATCGCTTAAAGACTTAGTTTATGGCTTTGTCGGCAGATCAATCACCCTTGGCTATGTAGGATCCAAAGCTTGCCCCCCAAGCGGTGAAGAAGATGAAGGGAAAGATTGGGAAGAAGGCTTGGCAAGTAAAGGTTCCCGACCCAAGACTAGAAGGCTTTGTGGACTGGGTGGATCCAATTGTTAGCGAGCTGGCTAAGGAGATGAGGGATGATATGTCTAGTCTTGCTGCGGGATTTGCCGTACCCAAATGCATGGCCCAGGCTTCTACAGTGCAGGTGACACTCTGCCGACTCAGTACTAGGCGGCGAGTGCTAAAATGGTGCGGTCTAAATAGTGGCTTAAAATAGTCAGGCGGTAATTCTGGTAGTTCTCGAATGAGGCTCGGATGCTACGACTTTGGAGTGCGCGAATGCTTTCGGGGAGGCTTGTGCATCACTGGAGGATGTGGCTCTTGCCATCGGTCGCCGCTCTGGTAGGCGATCCGATCCTCCTGACACCGGCAGTAAAGGCAAGGCTACATGATAAGCTGGTGCTGATCTCGTATGTTAAGCCAATGGAGTGGGCTCGTCCTTCAACGGACACGTCGGCTCCTATTCCAGATGTTGCCCAATTTATTATTGACCGTTGGAACCCCTTTAGCAAGAGAGACTCTTCTATCACACATATAAGTGAACTCTACTTGATAGCCTCCAAATGCGTGGTGGCTCGTCTTGGAGTATTCCATCCTCTTGACTACATGGATAAGAAATCCTACCAGCGTGTGGTTGAAGACGGGATGTATATATGCAACCACGAATTTAATGATATGGTCGAGATAGTATGGTTAAACTTCTAACGTTTGAGCATGGGCTTTATGTTGTGATTTTCTCCTCACACTTCTTCTTTTATAGGCTTTCACCGCTATTCAGAACATGGTGCGCTAGCATAAGGAGCTTCACCTTATGCTAGAAGATGCCGAGAAGCTGTAGCTTTATGCTTATTCAGCCGTTTCCAAGCACAACGCCTTAAAAGACACCCTAGGCAAGGCCAAGGCTAGGTCTAAGCACGAGGAACGGAAGGCTAAGGAGGGCATAGAGAGGATCACAAGTGCAGAGAAAGAGATGGATGAGGCTAAGGAGGGAATAGAGAGGATCACAAGTGCGGAGAAAGAAAGGGGTGAGGCTAAGGAGGAAGCCCAAGTTACCCGGTTGGCTATCGTCGTGGTGGATGATGCGAAGGCTTGAGCAGATGATGACCTGGCTAAGGTCAGGCGGCCTTAGCGATTGCGGAGGAGCCCGGCGTAAGGGTGAGTGAGGCTACCCACTTGGAGGTTTAACCCGGGACTACTCTTGGCGGAGATAAGGGCGATTAAAGATGAAGTATCCTTCTGCTTCCGATCCCGAGCGGTAGAGATAAAGAAGCCGTGGAGGAGGACTGCCGGAGAAGGCCACGGAGTTGATCTTTACTTATGGCTATGAATGTTGTGTTTTCAAACACAACATCTGTGGAGACCAACTAGAGGTTCCAGATGGCATGCCTAACTCCTCCGACCCACTTCCTCCATAATTCTTCGTGAACCCTAGGTGCCCCTCGGCCCCAACAGCCATTAAGGCCACAGCAACCAGGGTGAATCAAAGCGAAGTGTCAAAGGAACCTGAGAGGAGAGCTCCTATTAGGGATCAGAATTGATCTTTGTCTTCTATTTTTCTGAAATTTCTATAAAGGGGCCCTGCATAGCCCCCAGGGCATATACTTCTATGGAACTACTGAAGCTATTAGCGTATTTTGGAAATTCAATGGAATTTGATACTTAATTTGCTTACACAATTGATATCTTTTACTTTACAACTTCCCAGTATGAGTTTAGACTAGGATAGTTGTTTTTTACTAGGATAGTTGCTCAAAGGATATCAGTGTTATAAACTAGGAGTCAGTATATATTGCACATGGGCCAGCAAAGCACCATTTTTAGGCTCTGGCATGTGCCAGTAGGCTAAGAACCACCTCCGGTCTTTGAAATGTGCAAGCAAGCTAAGAGCCAACTCCGGTCTTTGAAAGTGCCAACAGGATAGGAGCCACCTCTGGTATTTTGAAAGTGCCAACAGGCTAGGAGCCATGTCTAGTATTTTGAAATTGCGATCTGGTTCAGTCTTTTGAAAGTGCCCGGCTAAGCGAGGGAACCCACGTTTGAGGGTCTTTGAAAGTGCCAGCGGTGAGTCACGTCTAGTCTTTTGAAAGTGTCAATAGGCTAGGAGCCACGTCTGGTCTTTTGAAAGTGCTAGTAGGCTATGAGCCACGTATGGTCTTTTGAAAGTGCCAGCAGGCAGGGAGCCATGTCTGGTGTTTTAAAAGTGCCAACAAGCTAGGAGCCACGCTTGGTCTTTTGAAAGTACCAGTAGGCTTAGATATGGGGACTATTATAGGAATTGAAAGAAAATACTTTAAAGGAAATTTAATTGATAATACCTTTAAAGAAAATTTTATTGGTAATATCTTTAAAGAAAATTTTATTGATAATAGCTTTAAAGAAAATTTTATGGATAATACCTCTTAAGATGCATAGCATTCCACATCTTGGGCACTGGCGTCTAATTTTTCCCCTCTCTGTTCCCGTACAAATAGTTGATAACACTGTTGTGCGGCCCAGCCCGCATGCGAAAATGTCAGCACGCTAACTTTAGTGAATAGTTGATGACCGTTTGGTGGTAGGTCGAAGGGATAGCTTTCATCGAATGTATCCAGGCCCGCCCCATTATGGCGTTGTAACGCTCTATGTCTTCGGTAATTGAGAACAAAACTTGTTGTGTGACTGGACCTACCTTTACAGGGAGCATGACATCCCCTAGTGTTATGGTAGTTACTCCATTAAAACCAGAGAGGATTCGCTCGGCTGAATTCAACATACCTAGGGAAAGTTTCATCTACTTGAAGGTTGGTAGTTGTAATAAATTTGTCGCACTACCATGGTCCACCAGTACCCTGTGCACATCAAAACCATTAATATAGAGGGTGAGTACCAGTGCATCATAGTAGGGCATAATGATCTATTCGGGTTGACAGGAGGAAACGATATGGGGCCATCTATGGGCTTTGGTTCTTCACGGTAGCCTTTTGTGTGGATAGCATTAATCCTGGCCTTAACTGTGGCAGCTCTCAAGATCTTCTTCTATTGGGGCTTTGACTATCTTTAGTGCGTCTGACGCCTAGTATATAATCTATGGGCTACAGTGCGGAATTTTTCGGGATTACTACTCAGCCATAACTACATTTGTTCTTTGCCTTGATTAACAACTTTATGAGTGACTTCTTTGATACCTCTTTGAGGTGTCCGGCCTTGATCAGCTTTTCCCTAGAACTTTGAAGCCGGCTGTACGTCTCGTGCCCGTGATCGTATGATAGCCGCCTGATGGGATTATTTGTTTCTTTGGGAGGGATTCGTCTAGATTTGTGCAGGCCATTTGAACTCTGGCAAGTCAATGATGATGGGCAATAACTTCTCGTATGAGATGTTCAGGGGGGTGAATTATGGGAGCTCTCTCCTCTTCTATGATTGATCTCGAGACCGCTTTCGGTCTCTGCCTTGACCTTCCTTAGACTCAGACAGCTTCTTCCCGGACGGCTTATTTCCATTAGTCGGTTGGTTTGTAATCATGACTGCTTGGGTTGTTACACGAATATTATCCTCCAGCATCGAGTACTTATCAGCCCGTCTGTACAACTCTTCCATTGTCGCTGGCGGATCTAAAGATAGTGAATGGAAGAAAGGAGTAGATGGTATAAAAACATTACCGAGTTTTTTTGGGGCCCAGTGTCCATGCTATATGATTCCACACAGCTAAACAACGCGAGCCTCTGAAGTAAATCTCGAGATAAGCTCCCACTTCACCTTGAGAATGGTTCTGAGGAGAGAGAATGTTCATCTTTTGTCACACCGAACAAAGATATGGCAATTTGAATGTGGCCCATAGTTCATTGAATGAATTTATTGAATTATGTAAGAGTTGGTGAAACCAAGCTAATGCAAGCCCCCACAAACTAGCCGAGAACACTTTACACAACAAACGGTCATTTTCGGCCTTTAGTATCATCGACTAATTATAATAGAGCATGTGATCGTAAGGATCAGCAGATGTAAAACCTAGGAAAAATTGAAATTTTCCGAAAAAGTGCAAAACGGTAAATTGCTAGCTATAGTACAGGTTGCAAACCTGAAATTTTTCTAAATCTCGAATGATGAAACGGACCTCACCATTGGATTCGTCTCATGAAATCTAGCTATCCAGACAATTTTCGTTGAATTTCGAGACAGTCGATTTTTCATGCTTTTTTGAGGCGTTTGGTGTCTGGCTGACAAAAAAAAACTGGATTTTTGAGAAAAATCTTGTTTTTGGAAAATAATTTAAGTAAAGTTCATTTTAAAATAATTTGAACTTAAACCGGGACAAAAATAAATTGTTACAGGGTAGAAAATGACTTGGGAAGGTCGCGAACACGTGAGTAGCATTGAATATAAGCTAAGCTTAAGTAGGGCTTGGGACGAAAGATCCCCATTCGGTTTTCCTACTGGAAACAGTGAGAGAGGAGAAAAGGGAGAAAAGAGAGAACTCCAAGCTTCTCTCTTCAATCTACGGAGTTCCGTCGGTCGGATTTCGTCGGGTAAAGGCTTAAAGTTCATCGCATCGGTGAGGATACGTGAGTACACAGAGCAGAATTTCACCAAATATCGAGAAGGAGATTTGGGGAAAATCAAAGTCTTCGAGTTAGGAAGTGTTTCAAGACTTCCTATCGATGTTTCTGCGCTCAAAGAGGTAGGATCCTTCTACTGGTTGGCTTTATTTTTCGCTTTAGGCAAATTGAGGGCTTGTTTGAGTGGCAGGATTTTCGAGTTTCAAATTGATGTTCTTCACTTAGGCTAACTAAGATTCGCCTAGGCGAAGGCATGAATATTCTCTAAGAAGATTGGCTCTTCACTTAGGCGAAGGAAGCTCCGCCTTCACGAAGGGGCTCACCTAGGCGAGGAGGTTCGCGGGCGAACTGGGGCGGATGCTGGGCAACACTAGTCCGCTGGGCGGGTGAGCTTTGCACTTTTAGGCGAACTTGAGAGTTCATGCGGCAAAGTTGCTGGGACTATTTGAAGCTTTGTGTATGGCTTGTTTGGGAGCCCGTTATATGGCTCGTTCTGGAATGTTGTAGGTTTTTTTATGGGCATCTATATGTCACAATTAGCCTTGAGTTTCAAAGGTGTTATTACTTGATCTTGTAATGATTTGCTTGGTTGGTGTTGATGTGATGAAATGTTGATATGTTTACTAATGTATTGACATTTGGATGTTTGTTTATATGGAAATTATATACATATTGATATGACTGTCCATGGTACATGATGAAATGTATGGTTTAAATTGTCCATGTGGCATGCATTGTATATGGGACATGACATTGACATGCAATGGCACATCACATTGCACATGCACAAAAACATCGCATTTCATGGGTGTGAGTGCATGGTTAGAATCAACACCACATTAGGAGATTGATTGGTGGGCTCGGTACCGTTGGACGAAGTCCAACAGAGTCTCACGATTGCATAAAATGGTAAAAACTTGTGTCGGGTAATAGCAAGAAAGGCTAGACACTCCCTCGGGTGAAAGGCCCGGACTGGTTCAGACACTCTAACGGTGAAATTCCAAAAAGTGTTGGAAGGCGTGCGGAGCCTACGGTGAGACCCCAAAAATTTGTTGCCCGAAAAGACACATGAGTTTTGTAAATGAAATGATCATTTAAGGTGTAACATCTAAAAAGTTTTTGGTTTATAAACAAACGACTTTTGTTTGAAAATGATCATTGGATGTAATCCATCAATGACGGATTTTATCACACATTGGTGTCGCATTGTGTGGTAGGAGTAGGTAAAGACTCGGGTATGGTGCATGAGTGGGTCTCATCTCATTTCATGACATTGCATGTAGAATTCCAGCATAGGATTTCATATTCTTGTTTAGGATTGTTGATGTGAATGTAAGGTAAACATTACATGTGCACTTAGGTGAGGAGTAGCCTTTATAGGAATTTTCTCTATTGGGCGTGGCTCACCCTATATAGGAAAAATATTTCAGGTGTTGGACATGCACCAGTGGGCGGCTCTTATTCGAAACCGCAAGGATGAAAAAAGCCGACATGCTTTGATAATTCTTTTTGTAAAATCTTTTGGGCAAAGCTGGCCTCACGTAACATTTGTGTAAAAGAAGTGTAATTTAAAAACCTATAATTTGTTTTAATATGCATATGTCCTTGCATGTTATTTATTAGAATATGGATGAATGGATCCGCAGATGAGACCTGATGGTGTGTGGGGATCGGGTTACGATGATACAGGTTTTCCATGGGTTGATGGCTGATCAACGGACCCCCGGATTTTAGAGTGTTGGAGCTTGGTATCAAAGCATAGGTATGCGATTACCTAGGGCTTGATGGGCATGGGTCTAGACTATTGCATTCATTGTGCATTTCATGTTTGGTGCTTAATATGCTACATGATTATGTGTTGTGTGTTGTGCGAAAAATATACATGGTAAAGTGTATATGGAAAAAGAGGAACACTAGGGTTAGAAAACATAACCTTAGGGTTTTGGGAAAAGTACGAACGGGATAGTTCAGGATGTTGAGGTCTACTAGTAGTTGGCATATGCACTACTAGTTAGACAAGGAGAGAAATCTCAAAGTTTATACTTGATCCCTATTTCTTTGGGATACTGTGTGAGACTAAATAGCTATCTAACATATATAGATGGCTAGTCTAGAGGAAGAGAGGACGTCGGGAGGTGGGCGGAACAACAAGCTTGGCCACTATCGACCTTTGACCCCGACGGAAGGCCTTCATAGAGGCTATTAGTCTTCTGTGCTGCCATTGCGCGAGGGCAGGTGTTGTGGCTATCAGCATTGCTGCAGGCTGGTACGAAGCGAGCCGGGAGGGCGGAGAAGCTGTGCTAGGGTTCAAGGCATCCTCCTCCCGACCTTCAAGGGAGGAAGGGACGATGGGCTTCAATCATTGGTTTAGGCAAGTCAAGTCGAGATCTTGGAGGCTATGGAGATCACATCCTATGCCACGAGGATAAGGCTAGCTGCATTCCAGCTAGAGGGTGAATCCCAAGTATGGTGGGATTAGGTCAAAGCCTCAAGGAACTTAGAGGCAATGACATGGGAAGAGTTTCGTGAGCTCTTCATGGGCAAGTATTTCTCGGCATCTGCTCGACATGCAAAATCTCAGGAGTTCCCAGAACTGAAATAAGGAATGATGACAGTGTTCGAATCTGTGGCTAAGATTCGCCTAAATTAGCTCGTTCCTGCCAGATGACTATCGACCTGAGACATAGCCAAGTGAAGTTTGAGAATGGTGAAATTGTCCGTCGGTCAAATTATGGGACTCTCGCGCAAGACATGGACACAGATGGTCAAGATAATGTTTTATTGAGAGGGAAGGTGGACGGCATGGAGCATGCGGGATCTTAGGTGTGAAGATAAGATGAGGAGAGCCCGACCTTCTTTAGCTTAGAGAAGAAGAGAGAACTCTGCTCCATAAGGGTTTTAGGGACGAGCTAGCGTGCTCCGGGGGCCAAGGCGAGTCAATCATCCCAAGATGGGAGAGACTTTAAGGCTCCTAGACATACAGGGCAGAGGACATGTTTCCATTGCTAATACCATGGACACATGAGACGGGATTGTCCTCATAGGCAGGGATCCCAAGGTTATGGGACACCCCAGTCCCAGTCATTACTGGTACATTCATAGACTCAATTTGTTTCTCCTTACCTCACCATGGACCAGGGGAACCAATCCCAGTCCCAAGGCATTGCATAAGCCCCTACTACTTCACAATCAGGTCGAATAGACGAAGGCATGGGTCGAGGTTGAGGCCAAGGGTTACAAAACTGGACTTCAGGGACCCGAGGGCGTGTTTATGCCATCACACCTCAGACTAGGCTAGTAGGTCATTCGGTTATTTAGGGTACATTTCTACTCTCTTGCTTATGGGCAAGAGTATTGTTTGATTTTGGTGCATCTCATTAATTCATTGTTGCACCATGTGTGAAAGATTTGGGCTTAGAGGTTGAAACCTTAAAAGAGTTGTTGCATTTTAGCTCTCCCCTAGGAACTAGGGTGAGCGTTGATCGGATATGTCGGGATTGTGAGTTACAGATCTTAGGGATTCTACTCACTGTGAACCTTAGGGTCATGGACATGTCGGATTTGATGTCATCCTTAGGATGGATTAGTTTACGGCACATCTAGTAATCATTGATTGTGATCGTAGGAGGTTACTGCCTACACACCGGATGATGTTTGTGTTATGTTTCAGGGGAATAAGCAAGATGCTTTACCCCAAGCCGTGTACGATTCTAGATGCCACGGGCAGTTGATGGGTTGGTATGACCTTACCACGGAGAACGAGCGAGAACGGAGTTGGGTCTTTGGGGCGGTTTGTCAGTATGAGGACGTTTTTCCTAACGAACTACCGGGATTACCTCTGCATAGGGATGTAGACTTCACTATTGAGTTGCACCCTAGGACGTCGCCTATTTCTATGACTCCACATAGAATGGCACCTACTGAGTTGCAGGAACTCAAAGTTTAATTACAGGAATTGTTAGACAAGGGTTTTATTAGACCGAGCACTTCACCTTAGGGCGCTTCGATGTTGTTTGCGAAGAAGGGGACGAGAGCTCTTACGACTATGTGTAGACTATCGAGTTGAATGAGATTTACCATCAAGAATAGGTACCCTTTGCAGAGGATTGATAATTTATTTGATCAATTAAGAGGGTGTGGGTTTTATTCTAAGATAGATCTACGCGCAGGTTACCATCGATTGAGGGTTAGGGCGAGATATCCCTAAGGCGGCATTTAAAGGCCCAGCGGTATGGGCACTTGAATTCTAATAATGCCTTTTGGATTGGCCAGATGCTCCGGCATTCATGGATCTCATGCATAGGGTATTCCAACCCCTATCACAGATCAGTTAAATTAGTGGTGTAGTTGTGACATCTTGATACACTCGAGTCTAGGAGGAGCATGAAGTCATTTGGGGATTGTGCTCAAGTTTTGGGGAGACCATCGGTGTATACCAAATTGATGAGTATAAATTTTGAAGACACTTGGGTGAAATTCTTGGGGCATGTGTTATTAGCTTATGGTGTATCCGTGGACCCGGAGAAGGTTGAGGCAGTTATGAACTGGGAGAGACCAAAGTCAGTCTTTGAGATACGTAGTTCTTGGGATTGTGATATAAGGTTCATTGAGGGACTACTCTGATTAGTTGTACCTATAGCTGAGTTGACTTTCGAGTTAAGTTTGAGTGGATGACTTTGTGAGGAAGGGCGTTCGAGAGGTAAAAAAGGAAGCACTTGGGCTCTGTTCCTGTAGTTTCCGAGAGGGACGGAGGTGTGATATATTATGATGCCTCGAATGGACTTGGATGTGTTTTGATGCGGAGTGCGAGATAGTAGTGGCTTCTTTGATTCTCGAAGCAAAGAACCACGAGCAAAGTTACCCTACGCATGACATGGGTTGACAGCCACGTATCTTTGCCTTAAAGGAAGCTGGCCCTACTTATCTGCTCTGATATTCGAGTTCGAGTGTTTTGAACCGCAAATAGTTTGAAGTACATTTTACTGCGGGACCTCAGCATGGGCGGCGCGAGGTGAATGGAGTATCTAGAAAGGACATGACTTCCTTTTGCATCACCACCTACGATAAGGAAAATGCGGTGGTTGATGCCTAAATCTGGCGAAGTAAGCTATGTGGCTTCCACTGAAGTGAATGCTCGAACATGAGATAGTTGGGCTATACGAGGATCGGGGTGAAGGTACCTTAGGGAGTTTAGTGTCTACGTCATCCCTACTGAGCAGAGTGATCCAGTCACAGGGACAAGACATAGAAATATTGTCCATTAAGGACCGGGTATGGTATGGTACAAGTGATGAAGGTTGGGCCATTCACACGGATGGTAATCTTTGGTATGGGGCGAGGTTGTGGTTCCACTAGATGTAGAGCGAGGAAGTCCTCCAGGAGTTCCCTTTGTTCCCATTTTGCTGTGCACCACAAGTGTGCCAATCTGCCATGATCTTCGTCACGGTGTATTGGGTGGGATGAAAAAACGTTGGGGACTTGTTGTCGATGTCTCACGTGTCGGCAAGTAAAGTGACACCGAGGAGAACGCCGGGGTTCTCTGGCCCTTAAAGGTATGGCCCGGTGAAGTGGGACATATCAGATAGTTTTGGGACTCACTTGCTACAAACATCGCAAGGGCATGACGCGGTGTGAATGATAGTGGGCGTACCTAGTCGGCACACTTTTGCTGCAGTGACCTTGGCACAAGGAAAATTCTGCCGGTGTACATGCAGAGAATCTCATCTGGTTGCATGGAGCACCCGGTATCCATATGTCGGATCGAGATCGAGGTTTCTGACTCACTTTGGAAGAGTTTCGAGGCATCATGGGGATACGGTTGATGTCAGGCACAACTTTCATCCCCAAACCGAGACGGTCAATCATAGAAAGGGACCATCGAGCGTTAGAGGACATGCTACGAGCATGCTTTCTTATCTCTCAAGGGTAGATGGGAGAGCGACCTACTGTGGTACCCAACAGCGAGATTGCTCGATGACATCACAGTGGCGCCTATGAGCATTTTATAGAAGGCCTTTAAATCTCGATTTTAAACGAGATGGAAGAGAGATCTGCAGATCGGAATTTGAGTTAGAACACCTGCGAAGGTGGATTTAATCTGGGCGTCTTCTCACAGCTCAGTCCGGCAGAAGAAAAACTATCTTGCTGGTATTGGCGACCTTTAGAGTTTGGTAGGAGATCATGTCTTAATGCGAGAGGTGAGTCGAGAGCCGGCAAGTGAAACTATCACGAATATATTAGACCCTTTAAGGTACTCTAGATGGTAGGTACGGTTGCTTGCCGGTTGGCGTTACCTCCAAGCTTATCGAGTGTCCATGCGGTATTCCATGTCTTCCGTGCTCGAAGTATGTTTCGAGATCGACTCATTGTGGTGGATTGAGGAAGCACATTTGTTAATGCGGATGGAACCTTCAAGGAGGGACCGGTGCTTATCATGGATAGCCAGGAACAGGTTTTGTGAGGCAAGACTGTGATGCTAATAAAGGTGTTGTGGCAACACCGAGGAGTGGAGGAGGTAACATGGGAACCCAAAGACACTGTGCGTGCTAATTATCATTTCTTGTTTTTGGATGAAGGTATGTTTTTAGTCATTTAGTGATTAAATGATTGTTGCATATGCATGTGATTTGAATGTGTATGTGTGTGTGAATTTCGAGGGACAAAATTATGTTAAGGGGGGAAGAATGTAAAACCGGGAAAATTTGAAATTTTCCGAATAATGGCAAAGCTTGATAGAGGTGTCAACTATGTACGGATTGAAAACTGGAATTTTCTAGATCTTGGATGACAGAAAATGGGCCCTCACCGTTGGATTAGATCTCGCTGAAATCCTAGTTATCTAGACAAATTTCGTTGAATTCCGAGACGATTGGTTTTTCACTATTTTTCAAGGCATCGGGTGTTTGGCTGACAAAAAAAAAACAGGATTTTTGAGAAAAATCTTGTTTTTGGAAAATAATTTAAGTAGAGTTCATTTTAAAATAATTTGAACTTTAAACGGGACAAAATAAATTGTTTCGAGACAGAAACGGACCTGGTCAGGTCGTGAACACGTGGCGTGACGTGAGTCACTCACTTAAACTTAAGTGAGGGACTTGGGACAAAAGATCCCATTCGGTTTTCCTGCTGGAAACCGTGAGAGAGGAGAAAGGGAGAGAAAAGAAAGAACTCCAAGCTTCTTTCTTCGATCTACAAAGTTCCGTCGGTCGGATTTTGTCGGGCTAAGGCTTAAAGTTCATCGCATAGGCAGAGAGTGCAGTAGTACCTAGAATAAGGGATTTCCTGAGAAGAAGATCTTAGGAAGGAGATTTGGGGAAAATCAAAGTCTTCGGGTTAGGAAGTGTTTTCGAGACTTCCTATTGGTGTTTCTACCCTCTAAGAAGTAAGGATCCTTTCTACTTGGGTTTATTTTCTACCTTTGGGTGGATTGAGGGGCTGTTTGGGGGCTGAGAATTGAAATTTTTGAGTTTCAACTCGATGTTCTTCACCTAGGCGAACTAAGATTCGCCTATGCGAAGGCATGAATCTTCTCCAAGAAGATTGGCTTTTCACCTAGATGAAGCTGCGCAGCGAAGGGGCTCGCCCCAGGTGAGGAGGTTCACCGGGCGAACCCGAGACGGGATGGTGGACAACCTTTGATGCGCTGGGCAAAGGTGCATGGAGCTTTGTAGAGCCAAACAAGTTCCTTTGGCAAAGTTAGTTGGGGACTGTTTGAAGCGTGTGTATGTCTTGTTTGGGGCCTGTTATATAGTTCGTTTACAGACTATTGTAGGTTGTTTTGTGGGCATCTATATGTCACAATTGACCTTGAGATTCAAAGGTGTTATTACTTGATCTTGTAATGACTTGCTTGGTTGGTGTTGATGTGATGAAATGTTGATATGTGTACTAATGTATTGACATTTGGATGTGTGTTTATATGGAAATTATATGCATGTTGATATGATTGTCCATGGTACATGATGAAATGTATGGTTTAAATTGTCCATGTGGCATGCATTGCATATGGGACATGGCATTGACATGCAATGGCGCATCGCATTGCATATGCATGGAAACATCGCATTTCAGGGTGTGAGTGCATGGTTAGAATCAACACCACATTAGGTGATTGATTGGTGGGCTCGGTACCATTAGACGAAGTCCAACAAAGTCTCACGGTTGCATGAAATGGTAAAAACTTGTGTCGAGTAATAACAAGAAGGGCTAAATACTCCATTGGGTGAAAGGCCCGGATTGGTTTAGACACTCCAACGGTGAAAGTCCAAAAAGTGTTGAAAGGCATGCGGAGCCTACGATGAGACCCCGAAAATTTCTTTGCTTGAAAAGACATAGGTTTGTAAATGAAATGATCATTTGAGGTGTAACATCCAAAAAGATTTTGATTTATAAACAAACGAATTTTGTTTGAAAATGATCATATTGGATGTAATCCATCAATGACGGCCTTTATCACACATTGGTGTCGCATTGTGTGGTAGGAGTCAGTAAAGACTCAGGTATGATGGGAATCAGCAAAGACTCGAGTATGCTGCATGAGTGGGTCTCATCTCATTTCATGGCATCGCATGTAGAATTCCAACATAGGACTGCATATTCTTTTTTGGGATTGTTGATGTGAATGTAAGGTGAACATTGCATGTGCACTTAGGTGGGTAGTAACCTCTGTAGGAATTTTCTCTACAAGACATGACTCACCCTATATGGGAAAAATATTTCAAGTGCGGAACATGCACCGTTAGGAGGCTCTCATTCGGAACCACAAGGATGAAGAAATCCGACATGTGGCTTTGATAATTCTTTTTGTAAAATATTTTGGGCAAACTAGCCTCACATGTATTTATGTGTAAAAGAATTTTAATTTAAAAACATATGAACTATTTTAATATGCATATGTCCTTGCATGTTATTTGTAAGAATATGGATGAATGAATCTCAGTGAATGAGACACAATGGTGTGGTATCGGATTACCTGATATTCATAGGTTTTTCATGGGTTGATGGTTGATCAAACCGGGACCCCAGTTTTGAAGTCGTCATGTGAAACTCATCAAATACGGCAAAAGCTAGTATGACAAACCGCCAAAGTGGCTCGTAATCAGAATGTGTATTTGCCCTAAAAAGGGGCGAAAAAGCATGCCGTCGAGTCCCAGTTAAAGCTGCTTTGGTTGCATGTAGAGCGTCGGCCATGCAGAAGGTGTATGTCTGAGTGGCATTGGTGAAAGCATTGCGCTGCGTACTTAATACGATGCGTTCGGGGTTTCGATGCGGCTGGATTTTCCCCCGCACCCTTCTCTCCTTTCTCGGCGAGATCATACAAAGCGGTATTGCGGGCGAGGGCGATGTGAGGCCTCTTACATCGCCCAGCGTGTTCTTTTACCCGTGGGGAGACTGAGACGGGAGCGGCTAAGGACAACTCATCATCTGTTGGGGTATCTACATTATCAAAAACGATGGGCTCCTTCCCTTTATTACAAGCGATCAGATGCACAGCTCAACCGCTATCTCGTACATCTTTTTCAAGATCGCGGCTTTTCCAATGCAGGCTATAGGCGGGTCATTGTCATTGGCGTTCAGAATGATCTTGACTCCCTTCATTTGTCTTGCTTGTTCCTCTGCTTTCTCTCCATGTCACGAGGCCCGATAAGAATTGATCTTCTGGTGATTTATTTATCGGATTGCTTATCATTGCGGCGCCTCGGACCCAGTCGGGCGTGAAAGGGAATCAGCGAGTTCAATGGGAAGAAGAGTACTAGACAATGGATTGAAGCGAAGCCACTGCCTTTGTAGAAGAGACTTTACGTTCGATTCCCACAGGGGGCAGCGTAATTGTTGTTACGCGATGGATTGGAAAGGCTCTGGAAGGCATCGTATCAGCGCAACGTGAACACACCGGTGATCAGGGCGATGTGTCGACCACCTTTCCGATTATTAAGTCATCAAAAGATGGAGAAGAAGCAGAGAGTTCTCACTATTGGAAAAAATTGCCTTACCACGTGGGAGATCTTCCTAATTTATAGGGCATGGTTCTCGAATCTCCTCTTAATTTAGGGATAAAAATCTCTTAATTTGGAATAAGATCTTTACCTTATATACCACACGCTTACCTTTACTAACATATTTACTTTCCTATCAAAATTAATCTTCGAAATAAGGTTATTTACAAATCTGCTGATAAATATCTCTTTGCGTATTTTCCGCCTTCATGTATTTATCCATGTGAACTACCTATGCGGTAGGATGACCGACTAGCTAGGGGATTCAAAATCCTAGAAGGGCTGCCTTGGAGCTAGTTTATGGGAAGATACCCGGGCTTTAGGATTCCATGGTCTAGGTATTACCCCCTGGTACTAATACAATAAGTGGGTTTTGGCCGTTTCACAACGCGGGCCAAGCGGACCCTAGACCCATTGAGGCCCATTTGAGTAGTGGGTCTAAAGATTATGATGCTCACCAAAATGGGCTTCATAACACGATCATCCACCACCATGTATGTCACCAACCCTTTCACAAACCTCCGGCCTCATTGGAAGAGGAAGTCTTTACCGCCGACAGTGGAGCATAGTAATTCACTTCAGTGCTTATATACCGCCGGCAATAAGGGCAAAGGAGAGATTTATCATCTGCCACACATCTGTAACTCCACGAACAGATGCAGAAGCAGAAGTAGTGGTGTCTGAGAATGATATTAGTGATCATTTGTTAACAGAAGAGGGAGTTGATTTAAGGATATTGGTGCTTTGGGTTTGAGGAGTGAGTCCTTATCTTGATTTGGGAGAGAATGTAGTTTTGACTTAGATTTTCTATGCTACTCACCATGGACTTCTTTGTAAGGAGTCTGATGACAGTTCCGACAGCCAAATTAGTAAGGAGGTAAATGAGGAAATCTACGAAATCCTTTCCTGCTTCAGCAAACAGGACTTTCTGGCTGCTGCTTGTATCTATTAGAAGCTTCAGCCTCACCTTCCTGTCTGCCATTATTATTTAATGCCCAAGTATACGATAGTTTGATCTTGCAGTGACTACTGTTTATATATATTGGTCATCACACCTTCAACTCCACAAAATCCCGCCTCTTCTCAAATGTTTGTTCCTTAAAATCCCTTATGCACTATATATATATATATATATATATATATATACTATATATATATATATATATATATATATATATATATATATATATATATTCTCACTATAGAAGTTGATTTCGGTTTAAATAAAAATTTATTACTTTTTTGTATTGATTTTGATTCTAACAAAGGATTTTATATGTTAAACATGTCTAACTCATACAATAGAGCGCTCAACGTTTTAAAGGCAAAGCATATGGATTCAAAAACACAAAGCATAGGAAGCGAGTGTCGATTCGAAGTCTAATGGGACAATTTACTAGATTGTATCTAAAGAGTTTAACTATAAAAAAACAAAGATTTCATATTACTAACTTCTTTTTTTAAAAAATATATAAATTTATAAATTTATTGATTCAGTTTAACAATACAATAGATAGAAAAACACATAATCAAAAGTACTAAAAACTTAGGATGACGCAGCATCCAGGTTAATGGCGAAAGGATGGAGTTACGAGCATACGTTTGATGAATTGAAAATGTCTAGAATACTTAAGATTCGAGCACATGGCATCTTAGCGAGCATGATTTGATCACGATGCTTGAGTAGCCGGGCCGGGCTTTGTCATACGAGGCGTCGAAAACCTGCAAAGAAACTGGCAGTCAACAACACAACTACCCGTCACAACAAATCGGCGACAAACACACCTGATAAGTCGCTGACAAACGCGTCAGCAACGGTCGATGACAAAAATGCAACGAAAAGGAAAAACAAGCGAGCTCGGATTGAGGCAGAAACTATTTGTGGAGAAAAAAAACCCATATATGGGGAATAAAACTATGGAAGGTGTGGTATCAAGCCAAGAATAATAAAAAATCACCCATCTCCTATAACAAACAATGGAATGGCCAAAAGAAAGAAGTTAGAGATATTGCTCATTTCTTATATAAAATAAAAGGAAGGAAAGAATTGCAAAATGTTACGGACTGATTATTACAAAATATTACTGACTGATCTACAGATGAATATTACAAAATAATCCACAAAATAATGTGAGGATAGTTCCCATATATTCAGTTAGCAGATTATGTTTAGTGATCTTGACTCAATTACTACTCGGTAGGCGGTTATGTTATTCTTGATTCCCAAATGTTGTTCCCGGAAAAAAATATATTGAAGAAAATGATTTTTTTATGTTTAAAAATACATAAAATTTTAAATAACATTATTTATGTTTGATTTTCTTATGAGATTTTTTATTATACATCCAAACATAAATCATTTTTCTTAATATGTTTTCCTTGAAATATCTTCAAGCAAACACATCCTTTGAGATAAGTTTTATAATAATAGGAATAGAATAAAAAATAATTCTGAATGAAAACAAACTTCTACTTCTAAGTAGGATTTTGATTCATCATACTAATATTTTGTTTCCCCATTCTAAGGAGATAATGTAAAATAACTTCAATGTAAAATAATTCATCAATAAATATTTGAAAATAGGTTATTTCATCAAAATAGAAAATATAGGAAACATAATCATAGACAATCATCCAAAAATATACTTTTGCATTAACTTCAATTTATATTTTAAACAGATTCGGTAGCACCCAGAATTCCAAAAATAAAAAATAAAGACAAAAATCATCAGCTTATACTTCCGTAAATTTACTCCAGAAAAAAAAAATAGAACATTATTTTAGAAGTATATTGTTTCATTAATTTATTAATTATGAACTAAGCATAATCATATTACAATTTTAATCGTGTAATTATGTATGTTAATTATGGGTTATTTAAAGGATGGTTTAATATTAACAAGTTATGAGCCAATGGTTCTATATTTCTCCTTTGCTTTGGTAAGCTCATTGAATCAAAACTCAATTATCCCTTGTATATATATATATATATATATATATATATATATATATATATATATATATATATATATAAACAAATAAAGCCTTAAATTTTCAGTATTGTAGAATACACTTCTCCAACTTTTCTTTGATCTCACTCTTTGCAAATTTTGGAGACAAATGACAACCAATAATTCCAAATCCATGTTAAATATATTTTCTATATACTACGAATTGATATGCTTATTTGTTCAATAAATTTATTATTTTGTAATGTATTTATTAGCTCTTTTGATTATTGATCAATTATTTTTTTGGCTCAATAAATACTCTTGATTTTACAAAATAATTTAGAATATATGTCTTAAAACAAAAAAAAAAGCAGTGATAGATGATTTTAGCCTCATTTCTACCTTAACATTAATAGAGTGTTTGGCAAGTGAGAAAACTGTAGAAAATAAATAATGTTTTATAATTTCCAAAATTAAGTACGCATATCCACAGGAAAAAAAAAAAAAAAACAAAAATAGTTCCAGACTCAAAGTTCTATTTTCTTTTCCTTTCCAACCCTTTCTCAGCTACCAAACATATCTTTTTAAAAACTATTTTATCTTTTATAGTTATTTTTAAAAATGAGGATTATATCAAATTTTTATGATTATTTTTATAATTATACATTTTGTTTAATCTTATTATTTGGTAAGAATTATATTTGTTATTTAAAATGAAATAAAACTTAAAATAATGTGATGGTATTATTGTCAATTTATTTCTTTTTCATTCTAATTCCTCATGTTACCGAACAATAGAATAGAAATAAACAATTATTCATATATAAGATTCCTAAACTAATCCAAACATTAGGAATGCAATCAAATTATTCATTCTATTCCATAGGAAACAAGAATGGAAATGGATTCTTTATTCTCATTCACTATTCCAATGTATCAAACACACCCTAAAGAGAAAACGTGTCTGTCATTATACCATTCTATAAAAAATTTGTATCGATGAAGAAAGGATGGGGAGAAGACTATTTTTTTTTGAATAAAATAACAACAATTAATTTAAACTAGCAACCCATCAATGAAACATAAAATCAAAATCTCTAAAAACCATAAATGATGACATAGCATCAAGTTAATATTATAATGAAACGACTCAAAGTCTACATTTGATATTACTTTTATGACTAGAAAGAATATACCTGCTGACTACAGTTCATACAACATATTCTAGCTCTGCAGCATATTGACGACCATTGATTTGATTTCTTGTCTTTGATCAAATATAGTTTACTCGTCTGAATCGCCCAAACACATATAAATGTCGCTCCTGGCGATGAAATGACCGTACGAGCGACACAACCACATCACGCTAATGCAACGACAATCACGCGCACAGGCGACAAATTAAATCACCAAAAATGAATAAAAGCCTAAATTTATATGGAATGATCACTTTATTAAGAAAAAAAGATGAAAAGAGATATAAATGGGTTACATATAATAATGGCAAAGAAAATCGTACTTGCTTAAGAAAAAAAGGAAAGTTGAAAATGAGGTTAGAGTTACATAAAAGTGGATGGGAAGACAAATTAAATCGACTTTAGTCATGTTGGACTTTGTCGTCATATAAGCAGATATCCAAATTGTAGAAGTCTTGATTGTTAGATTCCCTAAGCATCAACAACCATGATATGAACGCAGGCATTTCGGCGGCTATGGGCGGTCGCCTCTTGATGATTAAGTCAGCAAAAGTGCGAATAGGGAGAAGAATGAAGATAGTTAGAATTTATTGCAACGATAGGGGATCTTTCCGAATTATAGGGTTCAGTTCACCCAGATCTCCTCCTTCCTCTTCCTAGATGCTTGTCGAAACGCGCTTCCCATATGGGATTGAATGGCCAGCTGGCGGACTTGAAGTCCCAGGCAGGCCGCCTCGAGCAAGCCTAGGGAGAGTTTGTCCTTACTTTCCCGGGCGGCCTCTATAGATTCTCTCGTATGAGAAATATCCGCCTGGTCTTGGTAAGGCGAATGGAATCGGGTCGTTTCACAACCCGGGCCCATCGAGTACTGGATCCCAAAGACCATGGTACTCATAATGCCCCCATTTTTCCTCCGGTTGGAGTTTTTATGCTATTTCAATCGGGGGGAAATATTGTGGTTTCAAATGTTGAATGTTGAGAGTTGAAAGGTTTGTGAAAAACGATTAGTGCATTAAATGAGCTCGGAGCGACGACACGCATGTGTTTAAGGCGCATGGGATACTCACGCCTCGATCCTCGCATCTCGTTCGAGGTGCATTTAATCGTCTTTGACCCCTTCCCCTATAAATAGGGATAGTGAATTACAAATATTGGTTTTAACATGTTTCTCAAGGTTTTCTTTTTCTTTTTCTTTTGATTTATGTGCCATTATATATAGCGACTTTGCAAATTTCCGCACCAAAGGAGTCATCGAACTCTTGGCGGCAGCGACTTTTGATTTTCCGGTGAGTGTTTTGCAACTCAGGCCTTTTTCGCGTCGTTAGTTTTCGCGAAGGTTTTGGTTTCCTTTCTTTAGGTTCTATCCCCGGTGGATCGTCAAATCCCTAGGGGAGATTTCTTTTTTATTTTTGCTTTATGGACCTCAAGTTGACCCCTTTCTTCCACTCCCCCCCCCTCCCCCGCACATGCACTTTGTAGAATGGAAAGAGGTCACGAAGAGGTTTCGACCAGTCAAGCTAGGCGTAAGAGGGGTACCCCTCGGGAAATGCCTATTGCAAGCAATCTAGTTGCTGCCGTAATACGTAGAAATAAGGTTATACAGCGAATTCTACGAAATCAGTCTAGAGACATCAGGCGGCTTGGATACCTCAACTTTTAGGGCGGCAGATAATGCCGTCACCTTTCTATTGGAAGCCGGTTCTTCTTTGGGCTTCGCCTCCAGTTCCATCGCTAGTGAAGCGGTTCTGTACTTTGAGCACCTCACACTTTCGTACATCCGGCTTTTGAATTTTGATGGGTTGTAGTGTGCTAAACTCTCTTTACCAGTTGGATATCTCGTTGGTGGAGATATGCTTTATTTACGCCTTTGAAGAGCAGGATTGAGGGCCTCTTGTCCATATCGACCCACATTCCTTGGCTAGGAGTCGTAACGAAGCTCCACGGCTCTATAGACCCGGAGGAGAAAGGGGGGTTGTGCGATTAAGAACCAGTAGTATGAAATCCCCTAGCTCTCAGGCTTCCTTTCAATCCCCGAGACGAGCCATATATTCCGAGGTTGTCTCACATTCTGTTTTGATACTTCTTTCACTTCCCTATGTTATGGGTGTATTGACATACATATCTTCTTTATGATTTATATATAAGTGCAAATGAGGCCGTCTGGTCAACTGGGTAGAGAAGGCAAAACTGGATCGCATCCGCCGGTTGCTGGAGATCACAGAGAGGGAGCGTCATCATAAGCTCCTTCTATGTATAAAGAATCTACAGGATTTAGGCACCAATCCTTTCCCCTACGTAGTGCATGTTCTTCCTCGTCCTTTGCCCAACAAGGTTGTCAAGGGTAAGCATTTTGTTCTTGTTGACCTTCTGAAATCACTACCGGGAGCTCAACTTGACGGAGCGGGTTCGGGCCACGTCTGCGGATTATCTTTTGGCGTGCGGGACTCAGCGAGGTGACAAAGAAGAAGAAGAAGTCCGGGCAGGTGAAGGTTGTCGGCGAGGGACTTGAGGGGTTTGTGGACTGGACAAATCCGGTAATTATCCAATAGGTCGAAGAGAGAGAGGCTAAAATGTCTAGCCTCGTCGTTTGATTTTCTATACGGATGCACAAGTGAGCTACGAACGCTCAGGAGGGGACCACACCCGGCCTCGAGGTTCCAAGTGACAAACGTTCTAGGCCATTTAGATCTGATAAGGAGAGTTCAAGCTGATCCGACGGTGATTATTGTAGACTCGTCGGAACAAGTCCTTAAGGCCTCGTCTGCTATTAGGAGTGCCACCCAGGATGCCTCTTGTGTAGGGCTGGAGGATGAGATTCCAGCTGGAGAATTTCCTTGCGTTGGCGATGCATCTGTCGAGGCTTCACTTGTTGAAGCGACCAATGCACCGCCACCACTGTCAAAATGGAATCATTTCACATTTGATAATGGCCGGAGGCTGATAGCGTCTTGGTTCATACGATCAAACAATGGGTGGGCGGGCCTGGGAGATCTGTGACTCCAGTCGAGAAACTTCACAGGCACTCATTAACTACTAGAGGCCCTACGACCAAAGGGACCCCTCTATCGCGCACATACGCGATCTTTACCCTCACAGCTTCCACGTACCGGTGGTGGCTCATGAGGAGGAATACTTCATCCCCTTCCCCGTCAACCTGGATAAGAGGTCTTACTAGCGCGTGGCCGAGGACGGGATGTATATGCTCAACCATGACTTCAATGAGATTGCAGAACTAGTATGGCTGAACCTTTGATGTTTGACTGTTTGTTTTGATATTATGATTTCCTTCTAATGTTCTCTCTTTGTAGGTTGCGACGGCTCTCAAGAACATGGGGCTCCAGCACAGGGAGCTTCGCCATAGGCTGTGGGATGCTAAGAGGTTACAACTCTATGTCAAGGCGGTTACCTCCGAGCATCGTGCCCTCGAACAGTCCCTAGGCAAGGCCTAGTCCCATTCCAGACATTGGGAACGGAAGGCTAGGGAGGGCTCCGAGAAGATGACGAGTGCAGAAAAGAAAGAGACGAGGCTAAGGAGGAAGCTCAGGTTGCTTGGCTAGCAACCATCGTAGCCGAAGGCCAGCGGGCTTGGAGGGTGACTTTGCTGGGGTTAAAGGCTTTGTCGATGCGGAAAAAGCGAGACGTGCTTGAAGAGGCTAGGCGTAAAGCAAAGTTTAAGGCCACTTGACTAGAGGTTGATCAAACGTCTCTCCTACTAGAGCTTGGGGCGGCTAAGGACAAGGTGTCTTCTCGGTCTTATGCCGATGGAGACCGAGGAGGCCGTAGAGAAGGAATGCCAAAGTCTCCCAGGTGATTTTTGCCTATGGGGTACAAGTGTTGTGTTTTCCAAACACGACATCTATGGGATCGTCCGAGTCCCGGAGGGTATGCACGACTCTGGCAGGCCGTGTCTCTAGAATTCTTTGTGAACCTCACGTGCCCCCCTATCTAGGTAGCTTATGAGGCCACTGCGATCGAAGTTCCTGCAGGCAGAATGACCAGTCAGGGTGGAGATTGTTTGTTGTCGAGACCATAGCGGACTCTAGTTCCTCTTTCTCCATTCTTACTTAGTACAGCTTTTGTAAAGGGGCCTTGTGAGCTACCATAATTGTGTACTCTCAGGGCATCATTGGTGCTTGATAGAGTGCGTTTTTATCTACTTCCACTATAACTTATTTCTTACTACCAATGCTCTTATAATTTCTTGTTTGCTTAGGCCATTGATTCCTTTCCTTGTGCAACCCCTTTCCTCAATTTCTTGGTTAGGATGGTCACTTTAGGACACTAATACTAAGTTGGGAGCTTTTCATGGGTTCGCTCTTGTGCCGGTAGGCAAGGCACCATCTTCGAGCCTTGGTTGTAGTCAAGAGGCCAAGGATCATTGTAAGGCTTGATCATGTACCAGTAGGGTGGAGGCCTCTTCTGGTTTCTTTCTTGGAAGTGCTAGTAAGCTTAGATCCACAATCTGGTCTTTTGGGGGGTGCTAGCAGGCTCTAAGTCGTGCGCACCAGACGGGCCTTGGGCCAAACGGGCCTTAGGCCAACGGAGTAGCGGGTTTAAAAACCACGGTACTCGCAATGGTTCTATCTTCCAAACCTTGAGTATGGAAAGCTGGACATGCTAGAAAATTAATGCGCACGTAAAGCGTGTCGGAAGGTGAAGGGTGATTGGTGTCAGCGTGTGGTAACACACCGTCCATCGTTGGCTCAGGGGTGCATGATTTTCTATTAGGGCATTTTAAATGCATATGTTGGCGTTTCACCCACATGTATAGCGGTCGGCTTCTAGTGCCTCACATCCTGAGAGTCTTTCGCTGTGTGATTTCTCTTGCTGTTCTTGTGAACTAGCAGGATAAAGGAGGCATGGGAAAGATTGTCGGAGGGCTGGGCCATCTTTCACCTATAGCTATGGGTGTTGTGTGTTGAACTATTACTGTGGACCTGACTAGGTTCGGATTGTATGCCCGACTCTCAAATTTTCTTTTTTTCTCCAGTGCATTCTGGACCTTACGTGCCCCCACGTACGGGTATACTCACGGAGACGGCTGAGGAGCATCGTGGGGGTGGCGGAGGAGTATGGTAGAGGTGCCTCCCTTAGGGACTTAAATGAACATCCATAGTGTGGCCAAACTTCTTCTTCCTCATTTTTCCGTAGTGGCCTCTATATGGTCGCTCTTCCTTTTCATCTTTTTCCGTAGTTGCCCTAATATGGTCATTCGGACATATATCGTAGTGTAACTAATGACGCTCTAGGCATGTTTAGGAGATGTAATTTTTTGTAATGGGGCTCAATATGGACGCTTAGACATATATCACCGAGTAACTAATTACATCATTGGCATATTTATGAGATATAACTTTTTGTAATTCTTTGAATAAAAAACCCGCGGGTATGACTGATGCTTTAGAGACACCAAGGTTAAGTTATATTCGGCTAAGTGCCCTTATTAGGCTCCGGCCTTAGTGAGCGAGCCAAGTGCGGTGGCTGTACTTAGGCACGCCCAGTGGGCCTAGTAGGGATTATTCTTTGGCATGCTTAGTAGGCTAAGGATCATTACACGGTATTGCGAAAGTGCTAGCGGGCATGGTACCTCAGTCACGGTCTTTTGTGAATGCCCGGCAAGCTAAGAAACCATAGTCGATCTTTTGAGAAGTGCTAGAATATCATCCATCTCCCCAGACTTTTGTGACTATCGACGCTAAGAGTGGCGATCTTGTCTTTTGAAAGTGCTAGCAGGATATCATTCATATCTAGACTTTTGTGAGTGTCAGTAGGCTAAGAGCCACAACTTGGTCTTTTTAAAGTGCTAGCATGATATCAGCTATATCTGGACTTTTGCAAGTGCTAGCAGGCTAAGAGACACAATCTGGTCTTTTGAAAGCTCCAACAAGATATCAACCATATATAAACTTTTGAGAGTATTAACATTCTAAGAGCCACAGTCTAGTCTTTTGAAAAGTGTCACAGCCACGCCCATATTTCGGGACTTTAGCTAGTGTCACCGCACTGAGCCACGCTGCCTTGGAAGCCGTAGGATATCGCCCATATCCGACTTTTGCGTAGTGTCGCAGCTAAGAGCCATAGTATGGTCTTTTGAAAGTGCTATGATATCGCCCATATCCGCCCTTGTGAGAGTCGCAGCTAAGAGCCATAATTCGTTTTTAGAGCACCCGCCAGATATCGACCATATCAGACCCTTGGGTAAGTTGCTAGGAGGCTAAGAGCCATAAGTTTGGCTCTGGAAAGTGCCGCCAGGATATCAATCAGCAGCCCGGACTTTTGAGAGTGCCACAGCTAAAAGTCACGCCGCCTTGAAAGTGCCGCCAGGATATCAACCATATATGGACTTTGCAAGTGCCAACAAAGCTAAGAACCACGCTCTGGTCTTGAAAGTAGAATATCGTTACATATGTGTGACTCAAAGTAACACGCCTATGTTTCGCAAACACAACAGCCGGGTGGGCTACTCTTTTTCCTCATTGGATAGCAGAGAGCTGACGTATGTGAACTTCTCCTACCCGTCTAGTGCTACTATCTCTAAGGGATCCACAGCTAATGGATCCTTCTCTTCCACCCTAACTTGGGCGGCGAACCGTGGTTGCTATGCAAGAGTGTGATCTTCGAGGGGAGGACTATCCGAGCTCTTTTCCCCTTTATGCTCCCGTATGGATAGTTGGTAGCACGCCGGCAAGTGCTCGCCCAGTCTCTAAGAAGTCAATCTTGCCCGTATTTGCAAATAACCGACCGGTTCGTGATATGTTAACAGATCTATCATCGAGTACATCCGTGTCCCACTACTATGACATTACAGGTGCCCCCAAGTTTTCAACGACTGAGAACAAAACTTACTGGGTGACTGCTTCTACTTGTATAGGGAGCGTGATGTCTCCTAGTGTCGTGGTTGTTACGCCGCTGAACCGTATAGGCCTCGCCCTCGGTCGGGAAGCTTAACATTCGTGAAAGCTTCATTTGCTGGTAGCCAACAAGCCCTGCCGCGCTGCCAAGATCTACCAGCACCCTGTGCACATCAAAACCGCTAATATATAGGGTGAGTACAAGTGCATCATAATAGGGAACAATGACCTTGTTCAGGCTTAGCACGAATAAAAATAATACGGGCGCTGGTTTCACTCACGCTCTCCTCAGGATAGCATTTCGCCATCAAAGCTTTTGACCGGTGGCTGCTCTTAAGAGCTTCACTGGCTGCTCCGACGATACCGGCTCGCCGACGCCCCCGCATATTTATGGCCGGTCTAGTTTCGACAAGGCTTCACGCCGATTGTAATTTGCCTACCAAGGGCCTGAATTCCCCCGGCCTCCACCCATCAACTTCCTTGACATACCTTATGAGGTGCCCTGCTTTGATTAGTCTTTCCACCAATAACTTTAGGCTTGGCACTTGTTGGTCTCGTGCCTCGTGATCTTTGCGATAATCTCACCATACATATGGGTTTTTCTTGAGGGATCCATCCCAAATCTAATGTGCCACTCAAATCTAGCAAGCCACCTAACGAGGGGCAAAGAATCTATCATATGTGATGCTTAAGGGTGAAATGAGAGGGAGTCTCTCTTTCTATGACCGGTCAAGGGATTAGCTGCTTTGCTCATCTCCGCTCAAACGAGCTGCTTCCCCTCCGACTTGTTGCCTCGGGCCGGGGCTTCTGCCAGGATCATGATTCAGCTGAGTTGCCGGGGCGAATGTTTTCCACATTGAGTACCATATCCACGCCTCGTATACTCTTCCATTTTCATCAGCGGTTCTAAAGACAATGAGTGGAAGAAATGAGTGGATGGCCTGAAGCTTCTCCTGAAGTTCTAAAGGACTGCGTCCATGCTATAAGCCTCTACCTACTGAAAGGCTTGCCCGAACCTCCTTGTGAAGTCTCGTATGGATTCTTCTTCCTGCTTTATAATAATCTGCAAAGACCTAATGTTCCTCTTCTACAGCACCGAACAAAGATAATGAGAGATAAACGTAGTCCAAAGCTTATTGAATGGGTTTATTGAATTACGTGGGAGCTTGTCGGGAATCAGGATGCGTAGGCCCGCATCAGCTCAGAATACTCACACACAACGATGGTCATCGTTTGCAGTTCAAGTGTCATTGCCCGGTTGTAATGGAGCATGTGATCATAATGGTCATTGGGAGCCATCGAACATGGTGCGGCCCGGCATAACAAACCCTCGGGAGCTGCTCGAATGAAGAATGTGTTGCCCCAAGGGTGCAAAGAGAGCATGTCGGCCGAGCCCTCGGATCGTGGTCAGAGGGTTGCACATAGAATGTCGACCTACATTGAAGGCAGATGGCGTTAAGGTCACGCATCATACTGTCGGGTAACACTGACGCATTTCGAGGGGCTTGAAGCTGCTGGTTCTGTCTCCACCTGTTCTCTAGCATGCAGGGAAGCGCCACCGACAAAGATCACTTTAAGGGTGTGGCGCGAAAGTGCTTCCACCAAAAACCTGTTTACCGACGTCCAAAATATGCTGCTAAACGAAAATCAAGGCAGCAAATCCCATTTCAACCCGGATACCAATGGATTTTGTCTCGTAGGTGCTCGTCGTTAAATTTTACCAACACAAATACATATCCATTGGTACATTTACCAATGGATTAGGAACCGATTAATAAGGGATGTTTTTATGTCCGTTGGTAAATTGCCAACAACATAGTAATAGAGTGATAAGTTGGGAAATGTAATCCGTTGTCAATATTTTTCTTTTTTACCAACGACGAAGAATAACGAGTTATATATTTACCAAACAAATTAGTAACCGATATCATGACATTTTTCAACCGACATAACGTGATTCACTGTTGGGAAATGTAATATGTTGGAAATTTTTTTATTTTTCGGGCAAAAATCATTGCACTGTAGGTATTATACCAACCCGTGATAACAATCTATTGTTAAGTAATAGTTCCATCCGTTGATAATTCCGTTGTTAACTGTTGATAAATTCAACCCGACATCCATCTACAGGTAAATGTTGAAAGATGTCCGATGTTAATCCGTTGGGAAAATAGAAACGGATTCTCATTCAATTGGTAAATATAAGACATAATCCGTTGATAAAATCAGTTGTCAATTCGTAGGTATTTTACCAATGGATGATAATCTGTTGTTAAATTCAATGTCTATCCATTGATAATATACAAACGGTTCTCATTTTGTTGGTAAATGTATGACATATTCCATTGTTAACATTGGTAACATAGATAACATCCGCTTGGATTAGCATATAGCTTATATATATATATACAGCAGCAGCAGAAGGTATATATATATAGCAGGTATATATATATATATATATATATATATATATATTAAAAATAAATATTGAAAACTATAATTTTTAGATCTAAAATAGTACAAATATAACCAAGTTTAATAGTATTCTTTTTGTGAACATTTATATTTATGCTTAAACAAGAACTTTGTTAAGTACCATATATACATGAAATAAAATAAATTTACTAGATAGTATTAAGTTATCATTAATTATCATTTACCCTAATCAACATCCTAAACAAAGTTTACTCGATAGTAATAAATTAAATATCATCTCCACTCCTAATCCACATCCCAATGCGTTGATCGCGACATTAGTGTGGTTTGGATTGGTAATTGGAACCACAAAATCACGGCTCTCAAATGCTCCTCGCATCATCATCTCCATCTCTGCTGTTTTCGCCCAATAATTCTCCTCCATATGTTGTTGTCTTCCCCGCCATCATTAGCTCCATCTCTTCCTACTTTTGAATTGCATCCTTTCTTTCTTTAATCTCCCGCACGCATCTTAAAGCCTGCCTCATCTCTCTCACACTATCATCACCTCCAAAGAGGTTCAGCCCCAAATGCACTCACCATCTGAAAATACTATCGGGAGCTATCAATGTAACCTTTATTTCCAAGTCCATAAACCCGCTTCTTCTTCAATGGTCCAACGACTTCGTAAAAAATTCTTGTCTTTATCAATTGACTATACAAATTCCTCGTCGGTCATATCTTAAGTCTTAGCATTGTAACGTGAAATCATTTCATCCTACATACAAGTAAATATCTCAAAATAAGCAATGCAATATTAAATATAGAAACTAAAGAAATCATTATTATGTCATTAACTTACAAAGAACATTTTCTCGATAGCCGATCAATGTGCCACATCTTTCTTCCTCTTTGTGCATCTTTTTCAAAATATCATAGTCGGCCACCACTGACTAGGACGCTTCTTGCCCGAGAATGCTATACACTTATTTCGCACATATTATAACAATAGTTGTGCTAATTATATTCGATCTCTAAACCGAAAAATGCTAAGGAAGCATTTAATACTATTTACAAGATCTAAGTAGTGATCTATAGCATATTTAGAACCCTTAATGTGCCTAGATATTCCAGTGTCGAGTCCTACTACTTCGCTCAATCGATTACTTTTGGATGCCAGCCTAAGCACTTTTTCAACCGGGAGTATTCCTTCGCATGCCGCCTATCCCAAACTCAAGATAACATTTGGAGGTAGCACTCCTGCTGACCTCCATTCCGAAAGGGTGCTAGAATATTGGATAACAACTCTACGGCTCCAAATTCCTTTAATTACAGGCTCTAGAGACACACCATATGTGAAATGCTTCTGCAATATTAAAAGTTTTATAGTGTTATCAAGTATGATTGAATAAAAACAACCCAAAAAAATAATTCTCGTCCCATAATAATAATTGTTGATTCATAATAAGCATACCTAAATCATAATACCTAAATTATCTCCAATAGATTCCCTAGGTACCACACCGCGGCCCAAGTATATCCCTCTTTGTCAAATTTTTCCTTCATGCACTTTGTAATATGCAATCGAAGCCTCAGGAGGGAGTAAACCACAAGGCATGCAAAATCATATATATATATATATAAATTAGTTATATATAAATCATATAAATGCTAAAACCCAAAATTAGCAACATTTTATCATTAATTTTACATTGATAATATGTAAAAATTACCAGTCATATCGTATCGTGAGAAGTGGCTTAACACTGCTACAAGAAGCATTTACAACTTCTGGTGAACTCGATACATGATCCCCAAGACTTGACCCAAAAGCTGGAGTGGCAAATAATGTTGGTGATCCAGAAGACGTAGCATATATTGGTTGTGATCCAGAAGCTGGAGTTTATATATATCAACAAATTTCAGTCCAAATAATATGCAACATCACACACCTAAGTCCTCACTTTTGTTCATTCGAAATAGTTAGCTGAAAATAGACTTAACAAAAAATTAAAAAAAAATCAAAATGTGTACTAATCAAAAGTAGCATTAATCATTATCGGTCTCATTCATTTCATCATATAACTCCTCATCTTCTTCATTTGAATCAAAGTCGTATTCAACTGACTCAAATAATGGATCATCTTCGTCGACAATGTCATCTTCGAGGTTTACGAACACACCATTTTGATCATGTAAGGGAACTAATTCTTCATCCAATTGAATATGACTATGATGGTGGGTATCAACCTGATCCTCTTGAAATGGTGATTTTTCATTTGTTTTAGTCCTTTCGACTACATCCACAATAGCCTTAGCTTTTATTTTGAAAACAGACCACCAATCGCTCTTGTCACGCCCAAGCTAGATAGTCAAGTAAATGTTGACCCGACCGCATAGCTAAAACAAATAATTCATATCTCCTAAACCTCCATTTTCTATTCACATGTACAAGCTTATACTCTTTATGAACCTTCGTTCCCAAGTTTGGTATAGGGTGTAAAACCCGGGAAAATTTGAACTTTTCCGAAAGAGAAGCAAAAAACGGTAAATTGCTGGAAAGCCTGGAAATTCTCTAGATCTCGAATGACGAAATGGACCTCACCGTTGGATTCTTCTCATGAAATCTAGTTACCTTAACGAATTTCGTTGAATTCTGAGATGGTCAGATTTATCACGATCTTCGAGGCAAAAAGGAACCCAAATGAGTGGGTGACACATGGCATGATGCATGCATGCCATGTGGATGTGTCTAGCCTATAAAAAGGGCATCCATGGAGTAAAAGAGATGGAGAAAGAGAAGAAAGCGAGAGAGAAAGAGGGAGAGGAAGGAAGATCTGGAAGCTTCTTCCTTTGATTTTCGACGTTCGGTCGGAGTTCGTCGGGTGGGAGTTAAGATCATGTACTTAGTGAGGGCTATGCTCCAAGAGGTAGGGATTCTTCCTACTTTGGTTTATTTCCACCCTAAGGGAACTGGTTTTGGTATTGATTTTAGGACTGAGGTTCAAGACTGTCTTGTGGCCATGTGGGGTTAGATATGTTGGATTTGGATAATCTTAGGCTAGATCTAGGGTTGTTCTATGCCCGAGTGGTGGCATGTTTGTGTGGCCTGTGATGGTTGTATGTGTGGATTGCTTTGTGGGCATCTCTTATGCCACAATTAGTTGTGAGAACCAAGTTGTCTTTACTTTCTTTTGATTGACTTGCTTTGTGATAATTGTTGATTGAATGTTGATATATGAACTCTAATATATTGACATTGTGATGAACTGTTTGAAAATTATATGCTTTTGATATAGTTGTCCATGATACATGATAAATTGTCCATATGGCATGCATTACATATGTGATAGGAAATTGACTTACAATGGCATAATGCATTACATATGCACTGAGGCATCGCATTCATGGGTGTAAGTGCATGGTGCCATCACACACCATCCTTAGTGGTTGATGAATTGGCTCGATACGTTGAACGAAATTCAACGGAGTTCCAACGTGTAAACGAAAACTTGTGTCGTGAAGCAAGCAGGGATATATACCCCCTCGGGTGAAAGCCTCGGTATTTTTGGTTATACATATGTTTCCAACAATGAAAGCCCATGAAAGTGTAGGAAGGCGTGCCAAGCCTGCAATGAGACCCCAAAAATTCACCTACCCAAAAAGACTCATGTTTTGTTAATAAAATGATCCTTGAAAGTGAAACATCCAATAAGTTTTGATTTCTAAAAACTTGATTTTGTTCAAAGTGATAATTGAATGAAATTCATCGACGATGTATGTTATCACACATTGGCTATGCATTGTGTGATGGGAGTTTCATTTCATGGCATGGCATGTAGTATTCCATTAGAATTACATCATTCTATTTGAATGTTGATGTATATATGTGAATGTGTCCAAGTGAACATTGCATGTGCATTTAAAGAGGTAATAGCCTGCAGCCAGGAGTCTCTCTCTCTTGGGCGTGGCTCACCCTTTATGGAAACAATTTGGGGTGCGGGTATACACTGGTGGACGGCTCTTATTCAGGGCCAAGAGGTTGAGGAAAGTCGACCTATGGCTAGTATAGTTCTTTTTGTAAAACTTTAGAAATAACTAGTTTTGGGACTGTAATGCATTGTATGTAATAGGTTGTAATTAAACTCATAGTAATATGTTTTGAAAATAACATAAAAAGTTTATTGAGTGTGGCTAAACGGATCCCGGTGAATAAGATTGGACAGTGTGGTATCGAGACACACGATATCCACAGGTAATTCTGACCCTTGCTTCACAGCATGGTGTCAAGGTGTAGGTATGTGATTACCTAGGACTCGATGAATGGATCCAAATTAATAGGATTAGACAGCGTGGATACTAGGATATACGCTATCCACTGATATTTCCTCAAGTTGACGGTTGGTCAACGAACCCCCGGGTTTTTGGGGTGTCACAACTTGGTATCAGAGCCTAGGTTTATGATTACCTAGGAGTTGATGGGCATGGGTTTAGACCATTGCATTCATGTTTTGTGCTACTTGAATGTGTGTTACATGTTTCATATATTATATACATGGTAAAATATATATAGGGAAAACTGAACACTAGGGTTAGAAAACATAACCTTAGGGGTTCGAAAAAAGGAACGAACAAAATGGTTTGGAATATTGAGATCTATTAGTGGTTGGCACAAGCACTACTAGTTAGATAAGGAGAGAAATCTCGAAGTTTAAACTCTATTGCTATTTGCCATATGTAGATGGCTAGTCGAGGAAGAGGACGTCGAGGCGGTGGGCAGAGCAACAACCCACGACCACCAGTCTTTAACCAACAAGCCTTCACAAAGGCTATTAGTGCTGCGACTGCTATTATTGCACAGGCAACTGAGGTGGCTGCCACCTTTGCACATGCTAGTGCAACTAGGAGCTAGGGAAGGTTAAGTAACTTCCAGAGGTTTAAGGCACACCATCCTCTAACCTTTAAGGGAGGAGGGGACCCGATGGTAGTTGATCAATGGTTCCTCCAAGTCAGAAAAATTATGGAAGCTATGGAGATCACCTCTGATTCCACTAAGATAAGGCTAGCCGCATTCCAGCTAGAAAGCGAATCCCAAGTGTGATGGGATTGGGTCAAAGCCTCGAGGGACTTGGAGGCAATGACATGGGAAGAGTTTCGTGAACTCTCATGGGCTAGTTTTTCCCAACATCGCTGAACATCGGCTCGGGTTCTGGAATTGAGACAAGGAACAATGACAGTGCTTGAGTACGTGGCTAAGTTCACAGAGTTAGCTCGTTTTGCTAATGATTATGTGGCCAATAATATGGCTAAGGTAAGAAAATTTAAGGATGGTCTGAAATTGTCCATACAGGGTAAAATTGTGGGACTTCTCCTACAAGACCTAGACTCGATGGTCAGGACTACTATGGCCATTGAGAGGGAGGTGGATGATGCACGGAACATCCGGGATACGGGTGTTATGAAAGATAAGAGAAAGGAGAACTGACATGGCTGTAGCTGGAAAGCATAAGACTTCTACTCCGTAAGGGTTTCAGGGACAGGGCCACGGCTATCAAGGCCAAGGCCAGGGTCTATCATCTCTAGATGGAAGATATTTTGGGAGCTTCACAGCTAGCCGGGCGGCGTATTACCGTGCCATCGACTGGACTGAGGTGGGATTATCCTCAGGCAAGAATCGAGTTATAGGACTACACCTTAGTCCCAATCATCGGTGGGACATATACACAAATGCCGGTTGTTCCTCCGCCCCGCCACAGGACGAAGGAGCCCGAGTATCAATCGCGGCGTGCACGGGGCCTACTTGCTTTCTTTGTCGAAACGAGTGGGCGGTGTAGGGTCGGGAGTAGAGCGAAGGCTCCTGGCTGGACGAGGACCCGGGGGGCATGTCTACGCCATTACACCACACATTGAGATTGCAGATCAGTCAGTTATTCAAGGTATGTTTCTACTCTCGCGCCTATGGGCAAGAGTATTGTTTGATTCTGGTGCATCTCATTCCTTTGTTGCTGCATCATGTGTGAAAGAATTGGGCTTAAAGGTCGAAACCTTGGAAAAGCCGTTACATGTGAATTCTCCCCTCGAAATTGGGGTGAGAATTGATCAGATATGTCGGGACTGTGAGTTAGAGATCTCAAGGATTCTACTCACCATGGACCTTAGGGTCATGGACATGTCGGAGTTTGATGTCATCCTTAGGATGGACTAGCTGACGGCACATCAGGTCGTCATTGATTGTGATCGTAAGAGGGTTACCGCCTACACACCAGGTGGTAGTCGCTTTACATTTCAGGGGGATAAGCATGATAATTTACCCCTGACCGTGTACGATTCTAGATGGCACGGACCAGGTTACCAAGGTTAATTTGTGAGCCTTGCTGTGGAGAAGGAATCGAAGACCCTGGGGTTGGGTCTACCTCGAATTGGTTTTTCTAGTATGAGGATGTTTTATGGAAGGAGCTAGCAGGATTACCTTTACATAGAGATGTAGACTTCATGATCAAGTTACACCCTGGTACATCATCTATTTCTATGACTCACATGAAGGGCACCTGCGAGTTAGGGAACTCAAGTCTAATTGTAAGAATAATTAGACCCGAGGGTTTATTAGGTAGAGGCACTTCACGTGGGGCGCTCACGATACGTTTACCAAGAATAAAAGACAAAGCCCAGCCGGCTTTGTATAGATTATCGATAGTTGAATAGGGTTACCATCGAGAGAATAGATACCCTTTTAGAGAGTTGATGATTGGCTGATCAACTATGAGGGCGCGGGTGCACTAATACATCTCACATTAGTTATCATTGGTTAAGAGTTAGGAAGCGGAACATCCACCCCAGACGATTCAGAAAGCAATATTAGCATTTCGAGTTCGCAGTGATGTCATTCGTTCATGGATCTCATGCTCCAGCGGCATTCATGGATCTCATGCTCCAGCGACATTCATGGATCTCATGCATAGGGTATTCCAACCCTATTTAGATCGGTTTGTTATGGTCTTCGTTGACGACATCCTAATCTACTCCAAGTCGGAAAAGAAGCATGAGAATCATTTAAGGATTGTTCTCCAGGCGTTGAGAAACCATCGGTTGTATGCCAAATTTATGGCTATGAATTTTGAACACGGAGGTGAGATTCAGCCGGTCATGGTATCGACCGGGTGTCTTAGTGGACAGGAGAAGGTTGAAACTTGAGTTATGGAGTTAGGAAAGACCAAAGGGATCAATCTTTGAGATACAGTTTCTTGCAGGATTGGCGAGAGGGATTATTATAGGAGGTTCGTTGGGGACTTCCTCACCGGTAGCTTACTTTATGGCGAAATTGACTCGGAAAGAGGTCAAGTTTGAGTGAATGGCGTATGTGAGAGGTCATTCGAATTGAAAAGGAGGCTTCTTGACTCCTATTACGATGGTCTGATGGGGAATGACTGATGTATTGTGATGCCTGAAGGATGGGTAGGATGTGTGTTTTGATCGATCCGGAGGTTATGGTTTATGGTTCTTAGCAGTTAAAGAATCACAAGCAGAATTACTCTACGCATGATATGGAGTTGGCGACCATTGTCTTTTCCTTGAAGATATGGCGCCACTACCTATATGGTGAGCAGTTTGAGGTGTTTTTAGACCACAAAAGTTTGAAATACATCTTTACCCAGCGAGACCTCAATATGAGGCAGCGCAGGTGGATGGAGTATTTAAAGGACTATGACTTCACTTTGCATTACCATCCCAATGAAGCAAATGTGGTGGTTGATGTGCTCAGTTGGAAGTCATGGGGAGTATTAGCTGGTATAGCTTCCCGAGAGTGGCGGATGCTCGAGGCTGTAAGATAGTTCAGCCTGCAGTACAATGATCAGGCTTAGGGTATTTTGGGGAGTTTAGTAGCTACGCCTTCCCTACTAAGCAAGGTGATTGAGGCCTAGGGACACGACACAGAGATATTGTCCATCCATGGGCCGGAAGCTACATTAAGTCTGAAGTGACAAGGCTAGGCCATTCACATGGATGGTAGTCTTCAGTATAGGGGAAGAGTTGTGGTTCCCCAATCGACAGATTTTAGAGAGAAGATCCTCAAGGAATTCCACTGCTCTCATTTTTCTATACATCCATGAGGCATGAAGATGTGGCATGAAGATGTACCATGATCTTTGTCAAATTGTTACTAGAGGTGGAATGAAGCGTGTTGGGGTTTTGTTGATCGGTGTCTCCAGTGTGGTAGGTAAAGCGAACCTGAGGCTAGGGGTTATAAGTAGCGGAGTGGAAGTGGGAGCACGTCACGATGGATTTTGTGACTCACTTGCCACGGACATCGCTAGGGCATGACACGATGTGGTTGATCATGGACCGACTCACAAAGTCGGCACACTTTTTGGCTATGCGGATGACCTTCACTCTGGAGGAATTCTATAGGCTATACATATGAGAGATTGCCCGGTTACATGGACTGTCAATCTCTATGGTATCAGACCAGGATCCCAGGTTTACAACTCATTTTTGGGAGAGTTTCCAATGAGCCTTAGGGACACAATTGATGATGAGCACAACTTTTCATCCTTAGGCGGACGGTCAGTCAAAAAGGACCATCCAGAAGTTAAAGGACATGCTACGAGCGTGCGTCCTGGAACTTGAGGGTAGCTGGGAAGAGCATTTACCCTTAGTGGAATTTGCCTATAACAACAGTTACCAAGCGAGTGTACAAATGGCACCCTATGAGGTACTTTATGGGAGGCCATCGCAGATCTCCGATATGTTGGACGGAGGTGGGAGAGAAACGCTTTACGGGTCTAAAATTGGTAAAGGACACCTCAGAGAAGGTAGACTTGATACGAAAGCGTCTTCTCACGGCTCAGATCCGACAGAAGAGTTATGCCAACAGACGACGGCAACCTCTGGAATTTGAGGTGGGTAATCACATATTCTTGAAGGTGATGCCCAAGAAATGAGTGGTCAAATTTGGTAAGCAAGGAAAGCTGTCGTCAAGGTATATCGGGCCCTTCGAAGTATTTGAGAGGGTAAGTACAGTTACTTATCGGTTGGCTTTACTGCTGAGCTTATCGAGTGTTCATGCGCTATTTCATGTCTCCCTGCTCTTGAAGTACACTTTAGATCCGACTCATGTAGTGGATTGGAGCGAGCTTGTTATTGATGCAGATGGAAACTTTGAAGAGGGACCAATACGTATCATGGAAAACCGGGATCAGGTTTTTCGATGCAAGACTGTGAGGCTAGTGAAGGTGTTGTGGCAGCACCAAGGAGTGGAGGAGGCAACATGGGAACGCGAAGACACGATACGTGCCACTTGTCCTTTCTTATTTGAGGATGACGGTACGTTGTTTAGTCATTTAATAATAAATTAACAGTTTCATATGCATGTGATTGTATGTGTATGCGTGTGTAAATTTCGAAGACGAAATTCTTTTAAGAGGGGAAGAATGTAAAACCAGGGAAAATTTGAACTTTTCCGAAAGAGAGGCAAAAAATGGTAAATTGCCGGAAAGTTTGGAAATTCTCTAGATCTTGGATGATGAAACAAACCTCACTGTTGGATTCGTCTCACGAAATCCAGTTACCTAGAAGAATTTCGTTGAATTCTAAGATGGTCGGATTTTTCACGATTTTCGGGGCAAATGAGTGGGTAACACATGGCATGATGCATGCATGCCATGTGGGTGACACATGGCATGGTGCATGCATGCCATGTGGGTGACACATGGGATGACGCATGCATGCCATGTGGATGTGTCCAGCCTATAAAAAAGGGATCGGTGAAGGAAAATAGTTGAATAAAGAGAAGAAAGGGAGAGAGAAAGAGGGAGAGGAAAGAAGATCTGACAGCTTCTTCCTTTGATTTTCGGCGTTCCGACGGTCGGAGTTTATTGGGCCGAGAGTTAAAGTCCATCTACTCGACGAGGGCTTTGGTTTATTTCCACCCTAAGGGGACTGGTTTTCAGTACTGATTTTGGGACTGAAATTTTGGACTGAGGTTCAGGACTGTCCCATGGTCGTGTGGGGTTGGATGTGTGGCCTAAGTATGGCATGTTTGTGGCCTGGATTTGGATGGTCTTAGGGCTGGATTTGGGGCTGTTCTATGCCCGAGTGGTGGCATGTTTGTGTGGCCTGTGATGGCTATATGTGTGGACTGCTTTGTGGGCATCTCTTATGCCATAATTGGCCGTGAGAACCAAGTTGTCTTTACCTTCTTTTGATTAACTTGCTTGGTGATAATTGTTGATTGAATGTTGATATATGAACTCTCATATATTGACATTAAGATGAACTATTTGAAAATTATATGCTTTTGATATAATTGTCCATGATACATGATAAATTGTCCATATGGCATGCATTACATATATGACAGGAAATTGACTTGCAATGGCATAATGCATTGCATATGCACTGAGGCATCGTATTCATGGGTGTAAGTAAATGGTGCCATCACACACCATCCTTGGTGGTTGATGAGTGGGCTCGATACGTTGAACAAAGTTCAATGGAGTTCCACTATTCACAGAGTATGAAAACTTGTGTCGGGTAGTAGCAAGCATGGATAGATACCCCCTCGTGTGAAGGCGGTATTTTGGTTAGCCACATATGTGTCCAGGTGAAAGCCAGTGAAAGTGTAGGAAGGCATCTTTGGCTTTGCGGTGAGACCACAGAAAATTCGCTACCAGACACATGTTTTGTTAATAAAATGATCCTTGGAAATGAAACATCCAATAAGTTTTGATTTCTAAAAACTTGATTTTGTTTCAAAATTATCATTGGATGAAATTCATCAACGGTGGATGTTATCACACATTGGCTATGCATTGTGTGATGGGAGTTTGTGATGACTCGGATTTTTCATGCGTTGAGTGAGTCTCATCTCATTTCATGGCATGGCATGTAGTATTCCATTACCAGTGCATCATTACATTGGAATGTTGATATATATATATATATATATATATATATATATATATATATATATATATATATATATATATATATATATATAATAATGACTATAATGTCAAGTGGTATTGCATGTGCAATTAGAAGGGTAATAGCCTCTATAGGAGTCTCTCTACCGGGCATGGATCACCCTTTATGGGAAAACATTTCAGGTGTAGGGTATACATTGGTGGACAGCTCTCATTCGGGGCCAAGAGGTTGAAGATAGCCGACCTATGGCTAGTATAGTTCTTTTTGTAAAACTTTGGAAATAACTAATTTTGGTATATGCCTATGTATGTAATAGACTTGTAATTAGAAGCTTCGCTAGTAATATGTTTTAATAACATAAAAAGTTTATTGAGTGTGGCTAAAGCGGATCTGGTGAAGGGGCCCGAGACAATGTGGCATCGAGACACTCGATATCCACAAGTAATTTTGACCCTCCCTTCACAGCATGGTGTCAGGGTGTAGGTATGTGATTACTTAGGACTCGATGAATGGATCCCAATTAATGGGATTAGACAATGTGGGTACCAGGATATACGCTATCCACAGATATTTTCGTGGGTTGACGGTTAGTCAACAGACCCGCGGGTTTTTGAGGTGTCACATAAGGTCAAACCAATCGCACTTGAATAATACAGTTCTTTTGATTGGTAAAGCAAGGTATTCCAACTCCATCATTTCTTCGATGCATACATGATAAGTCCTAAACTCATCTATTTTGAATCCATTTTTCTAGCATATTTCTAGAAGTTTATGATTTGCTTTTATGCTGAATTATGAAATATTCACCAACTTCTTGTTTTGTAGGTTTTAAATGAAAATGAGATAATTCCATAAGAAAAGCAGAAAATTAGCCATAGCAGAATTCTCTGTCGCAACACAGTTTCAGAATGTCGCGATAGAATCTCAAATGCCTAGCAGGAGTAATGTCGCAACAAGGACCAAGCTGAACTCAAGCAAGAAATGAAGACTGTTGCGACATGATTTTTTATAGACTGACTAATTTCTATCGTAACAATGGATTTTTATGTTGCGACAAAGCTAGAGAAGTTCATAAAGAAGAATGTCGTGACATTCCTAACTCATGTCGCGACATTGATCCAGAAGCACGTAGCGATGAAACTCATGCGACATCTCTGATTACATTGCAAAACATAAAAAATGGAAGATAGCATAAAAGTTACGTCTGTGAAAGGCTTGACTATGTCGTGACACAAATCCATAGTCGACTTTGGAAGGGGAGGCTGTCGCGAGGAGAAATTTTATGTCGCGACAGAAAATAGAAAAACAATGAGACAGATCAAGACAAAGTGCTTGTGACATAATTTTCCATGTGTTGACGGACATTGTAGCTTATGATAAGACCAAGGCAGATTATATGTCGCGATAGAAGAAAACTATGTCGTGACACAACATTCAGAGTCAGCGATGAAAGATAAGAAGTGTAACGCCCCGAAATATACCCTAGCAGTTTTCGACATGTTTAGGGTATTTTGTAAGAGTAATTTGAATGTTTCGTGGTGAATGCGAAACATGGAAAGTGGAATACCAAATTTGTACAAGACTTAAGGACGATATTGTCATTTGTAAAAAGGGGGCATAAAGTTATAGTTGATAAGAATAGAGGCCAAAACAATATAATAGAAATTAGAAAGCCAAATAGTCAAGAGTTGGAGGACTACTCAGGCAATCAATGAAAACCTTAAGTATAAGCCGGGAGAGACCAAAAATAACCCATTTTGGTCTCAAATGAGATCAAACGGGAAGAAGGAAGAGGAAAGGAGAAAGAAAGAGGAAGAAGGAGAAACCGACCAAAGTATGGAATTTTTGTATGGTTCTCTGACTTTTACACATAAAATTATGGATTTAGCATGATTTTGGTACATGAATTACTTGGATAACTATGGATTGCTAGGGTTTTTTATTTGGACATTAATTTGGTTCCCTTATCTAGGGTTTTATTAGGAAGACATCCCCAACTCTAAATTTAAGGAAGTTTGGTTGAAAAGCCACACAGTGGATAATGAGTAGATATGGAATCCTTCACAATTCAAGGTTTTGTAGAGATTAGGTGAATTTTGGTTTGAATCTAAGTTCTTTTTGCAAATTAAAAGTGTTTTGGGGATTTGTTTGGAGGGATTTCATGTTAGTTTTTGATGAAGGATGTAATAGGAGTGATCTATGGAAGAAAGTGCATGAAAAATGGGAGAAAATACACATTCTGGGCATTTTTCGGTGACATGTACCGGTACACCTTGAACATGTACCGGTACATGTTAGATTAATCATTTGAGCTGACATGTAGGTACATGTTAGGGGTGTCTCGACACATGTGGTCTTTATGTTTCCTATTTCGACCGAGTTTTTCGTATTTAGCCATAACTTGCTCATTTCTTATCAGATTTCAGTGATTCAAATGGCTAATTAAAATAGACTTCAAGGAGAACAAACATATAGAAATATCTACCTTCTAATTCACAATCCTAAGTGGCCCAAAGAAAATTCACTTCAAAGTAGAGTGCGTGTGCGGGCCAATTCTGCATCGAGTTTGATCATAGAGTAGTCCGGGATTGTTTAGGACAGTATCTTGAATTTAGGTGTCGAATTGGGTGATTCCAGTTGGAGTAGAACCCTTAGCACCTTAGATTTAAAGGAGTACAAAGAACCAGTGCCAAATATGGAGACAAGGCACTGGAAAATGAATATTGCAAACTGTTCCTCGGGTAAAATCAGTAAACCGACTAGTTGGCATGAAAATGCCATAACTTGAGTTTGGATGATCCAATTGGAATGATTCCAATTTCTAAGTAAAATAGATTCATAGAGGGACTAGAATGCATGAACGATGGGTGAATACATCAGTATTCCTGTATAAGTATATGAAATGCCATATATATAGTTATGCGCATGAAACATGAAAACGAACTGAAATATGAACTTGAACATGAATATGAATGATAAAATGTCATGATCATATAATGTGATTAAGAAAGGTTATAAGTTCTGAAAGACATATGACAATCTGACTACCTAGTACCGAAGAATGAATGAGTGGACGTCTTGTTGGTGCCCGACGCACTCTGTTCGATGCCCGGCACTCTGATCGGTGCTCGTCCTGGCGGTGCTACGGCACCTGTTGCGTGGCGGTACGTCGTCGATGCTCCGGCACTCCTGCTGGTGCTCACGACACCTGTTGTGTGGCGGGCCGCGTCTGATCGGTGCTTTCTGGCACTCTGATGGTGTTCTGACACCCGACTGCGTGGCGAGCGCGTCTGATGGGGTGCTCCGGCCTCCTGGCGGTGCTCGGCACCTTGCGTGGCGGGCCGCGTCTGAGCGGTCTTCGGCACTCAACGGTGCTACGGCACTCTACGTTACGTATTGTGCAGCCGGTGCTTATTATCTTTGCGTCCTACTCATTTCTTATGATTGGTGCAGGTGAGTGGGACGACCATATGATGAACATTGAATAAAGAATAAGAGTAAAGATCTGAAAGTACCTCTGTATCTGTTCTGTAGTACCTACGAATTTACTCCACGTATCTTATTAATCTGTAGTGCCACAGATTTACTCTCGTATCGATAAAATAATAAGAATAAGCACATTGTAAGCATAAAATTGTATAAGTCCAAGATGACTCGATATGAACCGCTGACTCTGTTTGTTTTGGGATATGTTAAGATGTATAAACGATATATGTGACTTTGATGTGATGCAGCCTACGAAGGACTAATGTCAGTATACGTATAAGTACGATCGACCTTGTATGTGATATGATCTGATGCAATTCAGGCTCATCATACCTCACGGTACCTTCGCACAAGAATGAATCCATGAGACAAGTATATACTCTGTAAGACATGTATAAGATGCGAAATACATGTATAAAGTTACGTAATACATGTATAAAATCGAAATACATGTATAGCATAGTAATATCGGGATAAGATCCGAAATATCGAGAATAAACTGCGTAGTCATAATTAGAATCAAGTAAGACAAGGATAGGCTCACATGTAGTACGAGAGTATAAGATCTGACTTACTAATATAAGTTATGTAGTACCTACGAATGCCTGCGTATACGATTAAATTATGTAGCACCTACGGGTACCTCTGTATAAGTATGGGTTCTGTAGTACCTACAGGTACCGCCGTATAAGCTCCGGATAAGGATGAACTCAGTAATACCTACGGGTACTTTCATATAAGGATAAGTTATGTAATACCCGTATGCGTTCCGTAATATCTATGTAGTACCTACGGGTACCTCCAAATAAATGTAATCTCCATAGTATAAGTACAAGTCTTATGGTATAAGTATGAGCTTTGTAGTACCTAAAGTACCTCGGTATAAGCATAAGTTCCGTAGACTCCTACGGGAGATCTGAGATAGATATAAGTACCAGTACGTGCATAAGTATCTCTGTATAAGCCTAAGCTATGTAACTCCTTCGGGAGATCGGAACCAGTATAAGATAGATAGAAATATGAGTACGTGATAAATACGGTTTATAAGGAATATGAATAAGTATAAATATGTATCCACGAGGGAGATAAGAGTATCGGTCGGCCGGAAGTTAGCGGATGTCCTTTAGAGATACGAATAAGTATCGTCGACATAAGCATAAGTATGTGTCCTACGGGGAGACAAGTATAAGTATATGTATAGCTCGATGCAGAGTATACGAGTCTGAATAAGTATGTGTCCTACGGGAGATCCGTATAAGAATAAGTCTGCTATAAGTTGAAGATCTGAATGCTATAAGTATAAGATCCGAATAAGATTACGCCTGCTATGAGTATAAGACCTACATAAGAATAAGTTTGTTATAAGTATAAGACCCAAGTAAGTATAAATTTGTTATAAGTATAAGTAAAAGTTCAATCCTGCATATGAGAGATGTGAACAAGCATAAGTTTATTATAGGAATAAGTATGCATGCAAAATTGTTATATGAATTCCTGAAGATTACGATATCTGTTATTGTTTTATGTTATTTGTGATTCAGTATAAATGCAGGTGTTTCTATATAAGATAAGTTTCCCATGGCGTGAAGCTTAGCACGGGTTTAATACGTAGGTACGGAGAAGAGCGTGACAAACATCCGCATACAGTTGGGCCAACACACTTGTAAAGGTTCACTACATGTAGGTTCGAGCTCACGATTTATAAATGTAAAGGAAATGCAGGTTTTGTGGTATAAATGGGACTCTGCAAATGTATATGATATTTTGATTGCATTTATAAGATGTAGGTCTTACGAATTTACAAGTTTGGCTTTAAAAAAAAAATCGGAGTAAGAGGTCGATTATATGGTCGCACCCGAACTGGTTGGATCCATGTCGGAATTGAGCAGGAATCGGGTAATGACGAGAAGACTACGTGACGAGGAGATTTTTAAGTTGGCTGACAAAACCTGACGTATTTGAAGTGAACTCTTTTGCAACAAAGGCGACCTCTTATCGTAGTTGAAGAAAGACCTACAAACTTATGTTGCAACCACAGAGTAAAAGAAAACAAGGTAGAAATCTACATTGCGACAAAGAAAGATTATGTCTAGCAATAAAAATTGCTCGGTAAGAGATTTACGTAAATGACGGAAGAAGTTTTATCATGATAGGAAATAGAACATGAGACTAACCAAAATAGATATGTCACGACAAAGACTTTAATGTTGCAACAAACAGTTCAACCAGCGACCAGGATAAAATACGATTAGGTCGCGACAAAGAAAAAGTCTGTCATGACAACAGACTAAGGCAACTGTGAGAAACTCTATCGCAACACAAAAATTCTATGTCATGACATAAAGTAGCGCAATAGAAAGAAACTTAGTCTCAACAAAGAATTTGTTGTCGCAACATACTATTCAAGTATTCAAGCTGCAAGGTATCCAAGAATTGTCGCGACATAAGAAAAGCTTTGTCACAACATAAACCAGACAACCTCAGCAGAACTATGTCTCGACATTGCCAACTTATGTCGCGATAGAATTCAAGAAAATAGCATAAAAATATATTGCGACAGAAACTGCATGCCACGATAAGATGTTGGGCGACAGAGATGAAAACTTTGTCGTGACAGAACTTTCTATGTCGTGACAAAATTACTAATTGGGCCATAATTTTTGGGGATCCACAATTAGTTCCTAAAAGTGCGGCCCATCATTGGAAAATCTATAAATAGACGCATCTAGGGCACTGTGCGTAGCTTCCGCTAAACCAGGAACTTCTGGGTAGCTGGAGACTCTTATATATTATTTTTCTTTTCTTTTGTTTAGTTTTTAGAGTAGCATTTTAGCTAGTTCTTTTTAGGATTGAATAGAAATCTAATGTAAAGTTTCGAGTTGGGTTCGTTGTAAAATTTTGTTTTTCATTACTATCTAATTAAATAAATTTAGAAATTTTCTAGAGTTCATTTATTTCAGTTCATTTGCAATTTCAGTGAATTTACTTAATCAGTTAGTTACTGTTATTTGTGATCCATCTTTGAAAAACTGAGCTCCATTTGGGAATGGATTGATGTTGATTATTATTTTCTACTCAAATTGAAAGAAGGTCATAGTTCGAATGTTTGGATTTATTTAATTGGTATTGTTATTGAAGCTACTTGTTCAAAATATTAGTAGCTTGTACCCAGAAAAAGACTGTATCTTGCTCTGATTTATAGGAAGCCCTCTTAGTGACATAGGGATGGAGATAGGTACTGACCTATCCGGCCGTGGGAATAAAAAGGCCCTTTTGAACAAACTCAAAGAAATATTATTTTTTTTCTATATTTCTATTGGAAATATATTTTGAGCCCTTACTTTATGGAATTGGAATTCTTGCGATAAAAGTTGTATATATATCATATAATAAAGAGATAAAAAAATAATAAAGAAAGATAAAGAAAGACTTTTTCAATCTTTACTGATTCCTGAGAGTGTGGAGCAGTTACTTAGGGGTATGTTAGACTAATATTATGGAACAGCTGAACTCTAAAAAATCACTTAGATAGATCACTAACTTACTCATAGTGTGAGGATAGTTGGATGATGTATCGATTTAATTTATCAGAGGTTTCTCCTCAATATGATGAGAAGATCTTGATCCCGTGTTAGCATAGATCTAATCAAGGAAATTGAGAATCTCATCAAATTAGACGAATGAGTTACCAATTAGATTAGAGAAGGCTTGCAATATCCTGTCTATAGGGGCAAGAAGTCTTCAGTCTTAAGAAATGGGTATGAAGTACTGAAAAGGAAAAACACCCAGATTTTAGAAAGAGGTTTCTATTCTACAAGTAAATGATTAGACTCATGTATCCGAAAGGAATATGGATCTCTAATTAGTGAAATGTATGGTTTATGGAGAAATCCAAACTCTACTACCTTGCATCTTTGACAAGTTCATATTTCAAACTAATGGCTGAAATATGTTATAAAATGATGCAGAAATTCATAATTGCACACGGATCTATTTCCCAGTGTTACTTTATCCAGTGAACTTTCCAATCCATTTATTTGAATTATTTACATGTAGTTTTAGAGTTTTATCTAGTTTTTGCTTTTGCTTGAGTTTAGAAACAAACCATTTTTAACCTTGGAGTTCAAATAGCCAAGATCTTGAGTAGATGGGGTACTTGATCTTTAGATTTATCATCAATCCTCGTGGGATTGATATCTAGACTTAAATCAATTTTATTACTTGTATGAACTGTGCACTTGCAGTTATTTAGACCATAATCAATTTTAATGGATCCTTCTTTAAAAAAAAACACACATATTTTTTTCAAAATTTAATCAAACAAGTTTTATGGCATTCCAACTGGGGGCTGAAAAGTCTTTGGATGGAATTGCTAATTACTTCATTAGATTTGGTCTATATTTAAAAATCGATCCAAGTCAAGTTTATGTACCCAGATTCTTAGAGGATTGAAAAAAAAAGAATTTAATAATCAATATTCCAACCAAAGAGAGAATTTCTAATTTGGACATTTTTCTTTATTGTATCATAAATTCTAGAAAATCACAAAAAATAGTTTTTAACAACAGTAGCTGAATAAGCTACTGAAAATTTTTATGAGCTTAATTGGACATAACTGTTTTCCACATATTTAATGTGATCTCAATGTGTTTCTATTTCAAGAAGATCTACATGCATAGAAAATCAAAACGGAAATGCCCAGTACGCTGGATCTGAAATTAGAGAACAGAAATGCGAGAAAAATTAAAGGTCTTGGCTTGACAACTATGGAAATCAGAGGCGATTGCAACCTATTCTAGAAAGCAAAAGCGAGAGACCTCGAGCCAAATGACCTTGGAGGACTTTTTGAAGGCCGAGTGATTCAAGATGAGATACTCTCTTATGAGACCAGTGCGCTGTGAAGCCAACAAGTTTTGAACTAAAGCCGGCTTTGATTACGATGAATGCGTGACACGATTATTTGGGCATCCCAGTGAAGATCCCAATGAGCATATGGGAAGATTCTTGAGGATGGATAATACGATCCAAGTTGAATGGTCGGGCCGAAGTGATCAAGGCACCTTCTTCATTTTCAATGAGAGATGTAGCGACAGCGGGTTTGAGAGTCACTACCAGTTGGATCAGTGAACAATTAAGAAGAGTTGGTGGAGGCTTACATGAGAAGATTCTTCTCTCCTGCCCTCACTTCTGAAATGAGAGGGGAAATTATAGTTTTCAAGCAAGGAAAGGATGAAAGTCTCTACAATGCATGGGAAAGATACAAAGATTGCTGAAAAGATGCCCTAGCATGGAATAGATCTGACCACTCATATGGATATTTTTTATCATGCTATGAATTATACCTCCAAAGGTATAATTGATGAAGTCTGCTGTGGAGCTTTTAAGAGAAAAAAATGTTGAGGAGGCAAAGCAGTAGATAGAAGATCTTGCTAAATGCAACTATAAAGCTCCATACGAAACCCGGGGAGCAAGCAGTGGAGGCTAGAAGGGAGTGGTATGCTAAATTTGGTAGAATAGTACCATAGAGGCAAAATTAGATTCATTGATGAGTAAAATGGGGAATCACGAGAGAAGAATGCACTCAGCAAATGAAGTGGGAATAGTTGATGAGAATGAGAACAGGAATAGTGTTGAAGAGGGACTAGCCCATGAGGGTCCCTATCAAGTTGAAGAGGCACAGTATCTTAATGATACTAGAAGTTACAATTTTAAGCCCAACCTTAACATGACTCATTGCACAGCTCGAGGCGAAGCTGAGAATTTCTCTTACGAGGAGGAGCCTGACAGGTCACAAACACAGGCGAATTTTCAACAACAATATGCTTCACCTGGGTTCTAACAACAACAATAACAACAACAGCAAAAAATCAGGGACAAAGGAGATCTTCTTCCTTTGAAGAACAGATGTTGACTTTCATGGGAGAAAATAAGAGGCTGTTAAACATCCACGAGCATAAATTCACTGATCTAGCAGCATTTCAGGCAAACATAGCTTTGTGTTTCAGGCCAATACTAATGCCTCTTTGAAGAATCCGGAAACACAAGTAAGGCAACTAGCCCTAGCTATGCAGAATCGGTTCAAGGATGCATTTCCAAGTGACACAAGGAAAAATCCAACAAATTGTATGGTGGTTACACTAAGAAGTGGAAGAGATATAGAGTGAAAGAAGAGTAAAGAAAGCGAGGAAGGGAAAGAAAGAAATTGGAGAGGCGAAGCGATCACAGGTTCGAAAGAATAAGAAGAGAAGTGCAAAAAAGAAGCAAAAGCAACAAGCTGAAAAGGGAGTTCTAAATAAGAAGGAAGAGGTTCAAGCTTACAAGCCTCAAGTCTCATTCCCTCAAAGGCTACAAAAGGCTAAGTTAGAAGAGCAATTCTCCAGATTCTTGAACATGTTCTAGAAAATGGAAGTTAATATCCCTTTTTCATAGGCTTTGACTCAAATGTCTCATTATGCTAAATTCATGAAGGATATTTTGAGCATAAAAAGAAAATTTGTTAAAAAAGGAGTAGTGAGCCTAACAGTAACCTACAGTGCAGTTATTTAAAGGTCCTTACCAGAGAAGATGCAGGATCCAGGTAGCTTTACTATTCCATGCACAATAGGGAATTCTGAGATGGGAAAAGCACTATGTGATTCTGGAGCTAGCATCAACTTGATGCCTTTATCTGTAGTTAAGAGATTAAGTTTGGGGGAGCTCACTCCCACAGCCATGACCCTATAGATGGAAGACGTAACCTTAGCTCGACTTTGAGGGTATTCGGATGTGCTTATCGAGGTGGGAAATTTCATCTTTCCGATTGGACTTATGGTTATTATTGAAGAAGACAAACAAGTCCCTATGTTGTTAGGAAGACCCTTCAGCATACGGGAGCAACTTTGATAGATGTGAAGAAAGAGGCTTACTGCAGGGTTGGAGATGAGGCGTTACACTCCAATCTCAATCCACCGGTTGAAGCAACGAAATTTGACAATGTTGATTGTAAGATTGTAGAAACGAAAGTACCCATCAGTTCTAAACTGATAAATGATTGTATGATTCAGAATTCAATGAATGAAAATGAGATGAATTTCCAGTATCTTGATGTTCTTGATGTTCTTGATGTTGAATTTCTGAACTCTAATTTCAAATCGAAAATAGTACTCGATCTTGATGAAAGCAGGTACGAGGAAAAAATCGATAATGAACGAAAGTAGAAGAAACAAAACAAGCTCATAAGGGTTAACCTTGAAGGAATTACCCAATCAATTAAAGTATGCTTTCTTAGAACCAAAAGAGCAAAACTAGTTATTATTAAATTTGCATTGACCGAATCGAGAGAATAAAAGCGCTTGACACTCTCGGAAAATCTGAGAGCAATTTCTGGTCTATAAAAGATTTAAAAGGAATGAGTCCTTCCATGCGCATGCCTGAAGATCAGGATAGTAGAGACCTCTATTGAACATCAAAGAAAATCGAATCCAATAATGAAAGAAGTTGTCATAAAATAAGTACTGAAGTGGCTGAATGCATGCTTCATATATGCAATCTCAAACAGCCCTTAGGTGAGCCCAATTCATGTGGTTCCCAAGAATGGTGGATTCACTGTGATCAGAAATGAGAAGAATGAATTGATTCCTACAAGAACTGTGACGGGATGGAGGGTGTGTATAGACTAAGAGAAAGCTAAAATAACACTCTTAAGAAAGGGATCATTATCTCACCTTTCAGATAAATATTGGTGGAGGTTAGCAAGGTGACACCACATTATGTTTTCTTGATGAATATACAGTTCTCAACAGATTTACTATATTTCAGGATCAGAAAACTATATTTTACATGTCCATGACATGTCAGCTCAGAGGACCCTTATTTGGATTATGTAATGCTCTTGCCACCTTCCAAAGATGCATGATGTCAATGTTTTCAGACTTTGTGGAAGAGGCTATGGAAATCTTTATAGATGACTTCTCAGTATATGGATTCAGTTTTGAGAATTGTTTGAAAAATTTAGAAACAGTGCTTCAGAGGTGTAAAGACAAGAATTTGGCCTTAAATTTGAAAAAATGTCATTTCATGGTAATAGAGGGTATTGTCTTGGGACCCACGAGAATTTACGCGGTGGGATTACGGTGAGCCCGAGCAAAGGTTTTTACATAGCTAGAAACTCTCTCACACCACCTACAACTGATTAAAGGGATAAAAGTTTCCTAGAGCATCTTGGTTTTACAAGAATATTCATAAAGGACTTCTCATTATGTAGATTACTTGAAAAATATGCAAAGTTTGATTTTGATGAATTATGCAAAGTTTCATTTAATGAAATTAAATCCATATTGAACCCAATACTATCATGGTAACACACGGTGGAACGAATTGCAGAATTATGTGTAATGTTAGTGATTATGTAATGGGGCGTATTGGAACAAACGAGAAGATATTCAAGGCCATATACTATGCCAACAAAAGCTTCAATGAAATTTCCAGAGAGAACTACTACACAATGAAAAAAGATATATTTGGCCATAGTGTTTGCTTGTGAAAAGTCGAGCCTTACATGTTGGGGTCCCGTGTTACTAATACACAGCAATCACATGCTCTGATTAGATATCTAATGGCAAGAAAGATGTCAAACTGGTGTTCGGATGGGTATTATTACTACAAGAGTTTGATTTGGAAATTAAAGACAAGAATGGTAGTGACAATGTGATAGCTAATCACTTGTCTAGATTGGAAAAGACTACTGAAAAAGAAAAATAAAGTGAATTAGAAGAAAATTTTCTAGATGAGCAGCTATTTGTGTTAGCAGTCCAAACACCCTGGTATGCTGATATTGTGAATTACCTAGCCTATGGAATTATGCCATATGATTTCAGCTACTAGCAAAAAAGGAAGTTGAGGACTAATAGCAGGTTCTATATTTAGGATGATCCATTACTTTTCAGAAGATGAGCAAATATGATTATCAGAAGATGTGTACCATAAATAGAACAAGGTGAAATCATAGATAAATGTCATGCATCACCATATGGAGGACATTTTACAGGAGACAAAACAGCCCATAAAATTCTCCGATCAAGTTTTTATTAGCCTACTCTATTCAAGGACTGTTTTGAATGGATCTATGTTTGGGGAATAGACTTTATGGGACCTTTTCCATCATCATTTGGAAATCTATACATTCTCCTAGCTGTGGATTATGTATCCAAATGGGTGGAAGCAATAGCAATTCGAAATGATGCTATCTACGGAGTTGTTGGGTTTATACAAAGAAATATTTTGAGTAGATTTGGAGCACCTAGAACAATCATCAGTGATGAGAGAAGCCATTTTGCAAATAAATTTTTTGCAAAACTCATGAGCAAATATGGAATAAGACATGTAATAGGATTGGCTTACCACCCTCAGTCAAATGGGTAAGCAGAAATTTCCAATAGGGAGATCAAGAAAATTCTAGAGAAAAATGTGAATACAAGCAAAAAAGACTGGTCTATAAAGCTAGATGATGCATTGTGGACTTATAGAACTACTTACAAAACTCTCATTGGATTGTCCCCATATAGAATTATATTTGGAAAACCTTGTCATCTCCCTCTGGAATTGGAATACAAGGCTATGTGGGCCATCAAGAAACTGAATTGTGACTTCCAAACTGCTAAAGAAGAAAGATTACTCCAATTGAATGAAATGGAAGAGTTGAGAGAGGTAAACCTTATGATAATCACGAGAATCTACAAAGATAAGACAAAAGTGGCATGATCAAAATATTTTGAGGAAGGAATTCAAAGCAAGGGAACAAGTCCTATTATATAATTCCAGGCTCAAGCTGTTTCCAGGAAAACTGAAGTCAAGATGGAGTGGTCCTTACACAGTAGTAACAAGTACACCCTTTGGAGCAGTGACACTAAAAACTAATTGGATGTGAATTTAAAGTGAATGGTGAGAGATTGAAACATTACCTTGGAGGGAACATAAATGAAGAGTGAACCATATTTGGAAGAGAAGGAAGAGAATTTTCCTGAAAAGAAAACATTCTGCAGCAAATGTCTAGCTAAAGACAATAAACTGAGCAGCTTTTTGGGAGACAACCCAAACAATTTTTAATTTTCATGGCTAGTTTGTTTTGGTTAAGTTTTGGGTGTTTGAAGTTAGTTTAACTTTTGTTTGAAAATTTATTTGTTGTTTTTGCTTATTTTTCAAGGACATTGAAGCTAAATTAGAAATGAATTTTATTAGAAAGCACACTCTCTCAAACTAATGATGCAGAAATTGCTACAAGGAGGAGTATTTTGATTTCCATAACATGTTTTTAATGATAATGCATAGTTGAAGTTTGGGGGAATGTAATTTTGTTTAGAGCGGAAAATGAATAGTAGCTTTGTTTGTTCTCATTATTTGAATACTCTAAATGTCATCTTGTTGAATCATTTTGAGTGAAGAAATGAAATGTGATTGTTTATACTTGAATTGATGTTCTTTGATGATTAGATGTGTTTTCACAAGTATGTTATGACTGGTATGAATGAATGCACAGTGCTTTTAATGTTGCTTGATTGAGGAATGCAAATTGTGCAACTCTGAGAAATTTTTTTTGTTTTTTTCATTGTCGCGACAGAGAAAACTATGTTGCGACAGTACTACCAAAACTCATGTGCAACATTGTTTCTTAATGTCATGACAAAGACTGGGTTAGTCTTTTAGAAGCCGCGGGAGATTTTGTCATGACACAATTTTTCTATGTTGCAACATAATTTAATTGGAGGAGTACAAACTGTGTCGCGACAATATTTTTCTCTGCCACGACATCTTTTGATTTGAATTGATCCTTGTCTTATCTATGTCACGACAATTTTTCTCTCTATCGCAACCAAGTTGGCTCAGCGATTTTGAGAAACTTTTGTCGCGAAATGATATTTCTCATTGTCGCGAAACATAAGTACACTTGACCATCTATTTATGTCGCGATAATTTTTTTCTCTAATAGACTAACCTAGTTTTAATTGATTTACAAATATATATATATATATATGTCGCGACATAAAATTAAAAAGGGAATAAACCCTAGGCTAGTTTTTGTCGCAACATTTAATGATGGTACAACCAATAGTGAGCCTATAAATAGATCATGTTTGAAACTTGAAAAGCCACTTGCCTCATCAACCAATCAACCCACTCAGCCTTCTTCACCAAATCTCTTCCCCTCCTTTTGAAAACCCTAAATCCCCCAAAACTCTCTTCTGACAATGTCTGAGTCTTCGAACTTGGTTTCGAACCTAAACGAAATCATGGAAGAGTATATTGAGAGGGAGGAAGAAACGGTCCAAGCGACTCAAGCATAAATAGAAGAAGAAGAAAGTTGAAGCCAGAGTAGAGCCTGAGCAACCAATGGAAGAAAAAAGAAAGAGGAAAAGGGGAGCTGAAGAAACTAGAGCAGAGCATAGTGAAGAAAAAGAGAGCGATTAGGTTTCAGAGCTTACTTTTGTCGCCTGGAGAGATAAACTGTAGCACAAATATTTCATAGGCGAGAAGAGCTTCAGTAAGTGGATCTCCTCCTTCCAAGAAGTTGTTGAGAAAAGAGGATGGCTTCTCTTTTGTGAGCACAAAGCCCCTAGTTTCGTAGATTTAGTAAAAGAATTCTACGCTAATATGGTGAGTATGAAAGACAAGATAGTTTATATCAGAGGTAAATGGATCTCTTTAGCAGGGAGCAGCTAGACTAAACCTACAATCTGAATGAAAGAAAGAATGGTTCGAAATTCAAGAAAGTGGTAAAGGAACCAGATTTCTAGAAGATTGTAGACTTGCTGAATTATGGTAAGGGAAAGTGGAATGCAACCAGGAAAAACCCACATAAGTCTATTGCAAGGGGGTCGTTGACTGAACAAGCCAAGGTTTGGTTGTATTTCATTTGTTCGGTTATTTTTCCAACCAAGTACTTAAGTACAGTTAGGGAGAAAAAGGTAGTACTATTGTATGCCATCCTGAAGGGTTACAAGTTCAGTGTGGTTATCATAGAAAACTAAATATTGAGTTATTATAGAGGTGGATACAGGGGACTAGTACCTTACCCAGCACTAATCAATAGGTTGTGTATCCTGGGTAGTGTGGAAGGAGACTGGGAGGAAGAAAAAATTGCCCTAGAACCTCACCCCTGACACTAACAGGATCACCAAATGGACTAAGAACAGAGGTAGAGAGAGAGAAGCAGACATTGAGAGAGATAACAGACATAATGTAGAAATACATCAAATACAGATTGAAAGTGAAGCTCCAGAGCAACAACAGAGGCAGAGAAGTGTGAGCCTAATTCTGACCCTTTCCCCAGAAGTGAGACAAGTCCATCAAGAGCAAGCTGGAAGCTCAGAGCATCAAGGTAACACTACTGAATTAATAGATATGTTGAAAACAATGAAGCAAGAAATGCAAGAGAGGGACAAACATCTGTAGATCCAACTCCAGTTGAGAGATGAATATATGGATGTAGAGCTCAGAAGAAGGGGTCAGAATCTGGAAGAAGCCCTAAAGCATAGAGATGAAGAGTGGAAGAGCGGATGGGAAACAAGAGAAAGAGAACCGAGTGAAGAACTCAGGGTAAGAGAAGATGCTTTCATCTTAGATCAGCTCAGGAGGGACAGTGAGCTAATTAAAATCATGAAGGAGAGAGAAGATGCCATGGAGAAGAACTTACTGCATAAGGCAGATGCTTTTGGGTATCTGTACAAGGAACATCAGAAAGAAATAAGACTTCTGATAGAGAAAAAGGACAAGAAAATGGAGGTCACCCTAAACTATAAGGAAAAATGTTGGACTGAAAGCTTAGATATGATCAACAAAAACCTCATAAAAATGCACTCTGCCCAGGGTGAGTTTGAGGGAATCCTAAACTCTATTGGGTAGAGACAAAATGATCTCATCAAGCAAATGGCCCTTTCCATGGAGTGGTATGCATTCAATAGAAGTGAAGAAGGTGGTAGGTCCAAGAAGCCACAAGTCCAGATTCCTGAGTTCTCTCCTTCTGCAACTGGTTACAAGTTTGAACCAATGAATCTACATTCCTCCCACAGGCATGATAGAAGAAGAAAATAGCTTGCCTTGTAGTTCTTCCCATTTTCCCTCTTTGTAACCAGATGCCTTACACTTAAATACTTCAATAAAAAAATTGGTGTTCACTCTCATTTTTCATTTCTTGTGTGTTTATTGTCTATTTCCTTTCATCTGTGTTCAATGAAATCAGGTTATCTTGGTCTCATATGAGATCAGGTTATCTTCCACTGTTGGTGGATCTGAGAGCTATAGGGGTGATATTGGAGGTTGAGGATTCAGGAGCATTGTTAGCCACATTTCATGTTAGACCTCTCCTAGTGGATCAGATTCAGGCAGGGCAGTTGCAAGATCCACAGATGATTAAGATTAAGGAAGAGATAGAAAAAGGAAAGAAAGCGAGTTCCCGAATCGGAAATGAAGTGGCATGATGGTGAAAGGGCGGAGAGATGTGTGTGCGGGTATGACGGCGAAGAAAGATATTATGGAAGCGCATTCATGCGTGTATGTTATGCATCCGGTGGTACTAAGATGTACGGGACCTTGAGAGAACATTGCGGTGGAATGGGATGAAGAAAGGGTGCGAGTTTCGGTCTCCGGATGCCCTGGCAATCGATAGGTGATGGCGAGCATCGGAGGCCGGTAGCAGGGAGAGATACACAGTTACTCCTATTCCGGTATGGAAATGGGAGAAGATCACTATGGATTTTGTTCTGGTCTTCCAACGGACTCGGAGCGGCATGATATGGGTGATAGTTGATCGATTGATGAAATTACGCTCATTTTACGCGATTAATGTTGAGGATTACGTAGAAAAGTTGGCCCGATTGTATGTGGATGAGATAGTGAGACTTCATGGGGTTCGGTTTCGATAGTTTTAAGTCGAGACCCGGGTTCACATCGGAGTTTAGCCTAGTTCGCGACGGCTTTAGGTACTTCGCCTTTATTTCGACCGCGACATTTCATCCTTAGGCGGATGGCGGTCGAGAGAGGACCATTCAGACGTTTGAAGATATGCTGAGAGCTTGTGTGATGGAATTCAAGGGGAGTTGGGATACTCACTTGGCACTGATGGAGTTCGCCTACAACAATAGTTATCTGGCTAGTATAGAGATGGCTCCATTTGAAGCACTGTATGGTAGAAAATGTAGGACTCCGGTGTGCTAGGATGAGGTTGGAGAGAGAAGACTAGTAAGCCCTGAATTAGTGCATATCAATTCATAGAAAGTGAAAGTTGTTCATGATAACTTGAAGATAGCAAGAGATAGACAGAGAAGTTATGCGGACAACCGTCGTAGAGACTTGCAGTTCGAGATAAGTGACCAGGTCTTCCTGAAGATTTCCCCTTTGAAGAGTGTTTTGAGATTTGGGAGGCGAGGCAAGCTCAGTCCGAGATATATAGGACCTTATGAGATTATGAGCAACGTGGGGCCAATAGCTTACAAATTGAAGTTACCCCCATAGTTATCAAGGATTCATGACACATTCCATGTGTCGATGTTAAGGAAATACATCCCATATCCTTCACATGTGTTGAGAGAGTAGCTAAAGGAGAATTTGACTTATGAGGAAACACCTGTGCATATTGTAGATAGCAAGGAACAGGTGTTGAGGAGTAAGGTGATTCCTTTAGTTAAAATCACGTAGAATCATGAGAGAGCGGCTACATGGGAACGGAGAGGCTCCAGATCTTGCCGTCAGTATCCTCAATTATTTTCGAATGGGTGCTGCCTTTCCCTTTGAGTTAGTTTGTTCATTTTGAGGATGAAATGTTCTAAAGGGAGGATTTGCCAACGCCCCGTCAGAGAGGGTGTATGGAGAGTGCGTGTAACCGTAGGGCGCATATATTACATAGAATGTCATTGTATTATTTTGGAAGTTGTTATTAAGGATGAAATTGTGAAATGATAAATTGATTGAACCCAGAATTTTGTACTAGAACAAGGGTAAATTTGTAATTGGCCAAAAAGGATATGAAAGTCATAATATGAGAAGAGGGTATGCCATTATAGAAATAACAAAAGTTGATTTGCAAATACTTGAGAGAGGGAGGACCTAATTGAAATAAAAGGAGAATTAAAACTATAAAAGGATGAGACAAACAACATCTCATTTTGGGTCTCATTTTTTGCTAGGGCAAGCGAAGTGGAGAAGAAGAAGAGAGAAAGGAAGAGAAGAAGAAGAAGCAGAAGAGGAAGAAGAAGAGGGAGAAGAGAAATAAAGGTATGGATGTTTGGATTCTTGTATGGGTTTTGGTTTTGTATGGATTTTTGGCTTGTTCCAAACTTAGGGTTTTGTTAGGAGATTATCTAACCACAAATTGTTGAAGTTGTATTAGGTAAAACCCTAGTTGGTATAAGATAAACATAGAGTCCATAATATTTCTATGGTTTATATGGATTGTTGGACTTTAGTATGAATTCTTGGGATTTTTACCTGGGGTTGGTTATCTGAAATTTCCAAACCACCAATAGCAAGTGTTGTGATGTGGTTTTTTGGGTAGAATTCCATGTTGGTCTTTGAGGTTGTTTTGTATTGTGCTTGATTGAGGTTGGATTGGTTTTAAGGAATGGTTGTAAAAAAAAGGAATGTTGGGTTTTTCATAAAAATCTTTGTCAAAATTTTGTAAAAAAACCCCTGTTCTTGTTTTGGCTATAGATTAAGTTATAATCATCCAAATGAATTGATTCCAATTGTTAAAGAACCATAATAGATAGGGCTAAAAATTTATAGAAGTTACCAAGAGAAAATTATAGCTCTAAGGCTCCCAAATACGGACTTAAAGGAGAGCTCGTGTAGCTCATGGGTTATGCTCTGTTTTGGGTATTGTTATAGTGTTTTGGCCATAAGTTGAGTTTCACTCATCCAAATTGAGTGATTTAAATTCAGACAAACTATATACTTCTAGGGTAATAATTACTTGAAGGAAGTGTAAGCAAATTCTTAACCCCAAAGTGCTATAAATCTGTAAAGTGGGCTTCTTTGTGCAGATTCTGTTCATAATTTAGAGTAATCTAGATGTAAATACAAGTAACCTGAGTTTTGGTTATCCAAATTGGGTGATTCCAATTGGAGAAGAAACCTTAGAACCATAGCTTCAAATGAGTGAAGATAAAAATTTCCAATTTATGGAGTTAAGACCCCATAAATCAAGGATAACAGTAGGTGATTCAGTGAGCTAACCAATTTGGCATCAAAAATGTTGTAACTTATGTTATGTGGTTGAGGGCTTTAGAGAAGGAATTTTAAATTGAAAATTTACAGAGATGTCATTGGATATATAAAGGATTGATATGGATAGTTTCATAATTTTTGAAGACCATTTGAATAATGTTTGAGTAATAAAGTCAGTCTTATTGGAAAAAAAAATTGCGTATTGGTTTTTTTAGGGCCTTTTTGTGCTCAAGGATAATTTGTTTATTTGGCTTTATATGAATGTTGTGTGACCCTAATGTGACTTGTGTGTAAAGTTTTGTTAAAATCCGAATCCGTTTCAATATAGTTTCTTTGTAAGCCTACATTAAGTTTTACACGATTACGCAGGCGACTAATGTTTTCGCCATATTCTCTTAAGTGTGTAGGGTAAAAGCAAAGGCGAAGAATTAGTGAAGTCGTGCTCAAGTTTGTAATCGGAAAGGTGAGTGTTCTAAACCTATTTTTCAATATGAGTGTATTATTTATAAATCGTTTTACACTGGTATGTTATGGTTTTAAAGTATTAAACCATATTTCAAGCAAGCAATGGTTTGATTGTAAACCATATTTGAAAAACAAGCAAGTAATGGTTTTGATTTGTAAAACCATATTTCAAAGCGCAAGCAAGCAAGCAATGGTTTGATAGTAAACCATATTTGAAAAACAAGCAAGCAATGGTTTTGATTTGTAAAACCATATTTTAAAGAGCAAGCAAGCAATGGTTTGATTGTAAATTAACCATATTTGAAAAACAAGCAAGCAATGGTTTTGATTTGTAAAACCATATTTCAAAGAGTAAAGCAAGCAAGCAAGCAAAGTTTATTTTGTAAAACAGGCCTTAAGAAATCCCTAGTACTAAGCAAGCATACCGGTCAGAGGTACTCCGTACGTGCACGGTGAAGTTAGGACATCATTTCATGCATTTTAGATTTGCCTGAGTCGGCGAACTTGGTTCATGCATCATGGCATATTAAAGGGGATGGAGTAGGCGTATCTTTGGGTATATAGGGTTAGCGCGCTAGCTATTATATGGTGATGTAGACACGAGGTCTTTCCACCATATTTACCGGAAAAGGTGATGTGAGCCAAGGCCCTTCCACCTAGGTGATATGGACCCAGGTCCTTCCACCGGCACGGTTGAATCGGGCTCCGTGTTTACTAGAGGCCTGTGAAGCAAGAAAAGGCCTCCGATTGTTGATCTTTATTTATAAACATTTTCATACGTTCGTCAATAGCGGTAAGCAAGCTGGCATTTTATTAAAAGTTTTTAGAAACTTTGCAAAGCAAAAGCAAAAGCAAAAGCGGCGACAATCTATGAAAGTTTTGAAACTTTTAAAAGCAAAGCAAAAGCAGAAGTTATGAAAATATTTATAAACTTTTATAGCAAAGCAAGGAAGGTTCTTGGAAAATGTCTTGTAAAATATAGTTTTACAGTTTTGAGATATTTTCAGAAAAAGCAAGCATTTTATAAAGCATACACTCACTAAGCTCGTTTAGCTCATTATTTTCCTGTTTTAAAAACTATTTTCCAAGTAGAAGCACGTCGAACGCTGGGACATATTAGGATTCTCCTAACTTCTAGTATAAGTGTTGTATTAACTAACTTTTGTAAAAAAATACTTTGAATTTGTACAGTTGAGTATATGTATGTACATAGTTTTGGTTTATGAAAATGTGATGAGCCTGAGGTCTTTGTAGAAGTGTTGTTGGTTGCCGTGTTTAAAAGTGTAAGCGCATATACGGGTTTGGGATATATCTGTATGCGGCTGTTATCTTTGCCGAGGTACATAAATCACAAGTTTAGAAAAGAAATATTTTTTTTACGGGTTTTTCAGCAAGCAACACGGCTTTCTTGCGAGGATTCTACAGTCGTTGGAAGTAACGGCTGGGGGTTTTGTGGGGTGGCTGGCACACGCCTGCTAGTAGGGGTGGGAGTGTGTTAGTCTTATTGAAAAATGTTACTGAATTTGTCGGCACTTTAAATATTACATTTTATCTTTGAAAATTTCTCTTATAAAAATTTATTTATTTTTTAAAATTAAAATTAAAGTTAACATTATTTATCTATAGTAAATTTTAAACGATAGGATATATACTATATATATATATATATATATATATATATATATATATATATAGAAAAGTCGTTTAAAAAATCAATTATCAATCTTATCGAAAATTTGTGTGTGAGTACAAGTGGTGGCTCACATAGGGAGGGAGGGCTAGAATGTAGTAAGAGGGTGGAAGTGCAAACTAGAGTTGAGGAACAATTGAGTTTAGTATTTAATATTAGGAAAATGCTTGGCAACACCATGATGACAAACACTATTTCCACAAATAGAAAGTTTTTAAGGGTAAACTTGAAAAGTGTAAAAGTTAAATGGCATAAATACCCATTAAAAATTTTAGAGTGCAAGTTTTTAGCATGCTAAAATGAAATCCATTTAAGTGATTTTCAGCACAGTGGTTCAGCACATTGAAATCCATTCAACTGATTTTGAGCACACTAAAATGAATTTCATAGTTTTATGCCTTCATTGGAAATCCATTTAAGCGATTTTTCGGCCACGATGGTCAGTTTCATTACAAATACGCACTACCCATATAAATTTATAGTGACTTTTTTTTTATACCAATGGTGTCGTGTAGCAACACCCTTAATATTAACATATTTAATTCGGTAATTATAAATCAATCCATACCTAATATACTTTAATTTAATAATTATCCATATGAATAATCTCTCATTATCTATATATATAATATCCATATAAGTAATTATAAATAAATATAATAGCTATATGAATTAAAATAATTTTTTTATTTATGAATATTAGTGAATCACTAATTGGTTTAATTTAGTAATTATTCATATAAGATAATTTCGCATTATCCTATAAGATTACATTTATATTTTAATTATAAATAAGTATGTTATAAATCTGAGTTAAAATAATTTTTCATTTTATTTATGAATATTAGTAAATAACTAATTTATTTTAATTTTTAATTTATTATATAAATAATTTCTCATTATCTATATATATGATATTCATATTTATCTATTTTATTAAAAAAAACTATCAATAATTATAAATAACTATATTATCGGTATAAATTAAAATAATTTTTTTCATTTTATTTATAAATATTAATAAATAAGTATAAACCTATATTTTCAAAATATAATTATAAATAGGTATATTAGTTATGTGAATATTTTTTAAAAGTATTTTAAAATATTTATTTATTCAATTTTATATTTTAAAAATTATCACTTTCGTTTTTCTTTGTCAAGTTTTTCCTTTTTATAAATTAATAAAAATAAAATTTTGAAATGGATAAAATTAATAATTATTCCATATTTATACTTATTCAATTTAAATTTATTATCATTACCACGTACATAAGTGATGTGTCTCCTATGTGGCATCGAACGAGACCCTTTGAATTACCCATGAGGAGCTTTTCCATCTTAATATTATTGCCATTATTATTTTATTGTAAATAATACATATTTTAATGGTATGAAAATCTTTAAATATTTGTGCTTTGTTTGAACTTAACAAAATTCTCTATTATTAAATTTTGGGTTTAACGGTTTTTTTTCCGTATATACTGAATTAATGTGAATGATTTCTTCTTATAACTAAACACTTGGGCGAATCGGACCAACTGAAGGTGATGCCAAATCTCAATTCTGATATCGTGTGTGAGGGTAAGAAAATCAAATGACAGGATGAAAGATATCCTTTAAATAAAAAGTATGAGACTTGACAATTATTAAAATTCAATATTGAATTATTTTAATTAGCTGATATTTATTTTTCATTTTTATTGGGCACATTAAAAATAATAATTTTTTTAATACTTTAACAGTTAAGATTTTATTTAATCATTTTTTTAAAGAAAATATATAACAAAGAAGAAAACACAAATGAATTATAATAGTAATGTTGCAAATAAATCAGGAAAATAGACAAACTTTAATATGTAAACAAAACATGAAAGATTATCAATAAGACAACATTTAAACTTTTACCAAAGGAACTGTTGACCAAATAAAACTTAATTAAATTGTATAAGTCCATAAAAAATAAGAAAATTTGATGAAAATGAAAACCGCTATATCTATAATAAATTTCATGAACTGGGTAAATAAAATCCAATTAATTGATAATTAATGACACAAAAATATCATTTTTCATTTGCAAATTATAGTAATATTTATTACAAAGATATTCATTGAAAATTCTTACATAATAAATTATATTTTGAATATATTTTCAACAAAGTGGATTCTTTTCACTCCGAGGAAGTTTTACTATTTTCATTTGCTTTTTGCGTTGATATTGTTGAAATTAAGTATGTATTCTATTTTGTCACCGCATTTATAGGTTATGTTGTCAGTCAAACAATAAAGTTTTGCCTCTAAAAATCTACAAAGACATTATATCAATCCTTTGGTGCCCATCGTCATCCAAGATCTAAAATTATATGTATTATAAGCATTTTTATGATTACCAAATTTGTAGGTCATGAGTCTGTAGAATCCCAGAAAATTTAAAATTTTCTAAAATATAAATGGGGCCATAATTGTTGAGCTTGTCTCAGTGGTTTCTTGAAAATTCCTTTAGAGCTGATAGACTGAACACTCATGCCATGATTCCGGTCTACCTTGCCAACGAGTAACTCAAAAGTTTCATTAATTCCTAGAATAGTGGAATTCTTATGAATTTTGAAGTTGGTATCTAGTACTCTAGAACGAGATTTTCTTAAAATCTCGAGAGTTACAGAAATGATCTTGAGCGGAAGTCTATTAAAACAGAATTAACCAAAAGAAATAAATTGTTTCGACAAATGAACTGTGACGGTCATGGACGAAAGTGGAGCGGCGGGCCCCAGCATCCAACTGCTAAAGCTAAGAGATAAAAAAGAAATAAAAATGCTCATTTTTGAGGGAAAATATGAAGGAGGTATGTGAGTTGTTAGAGAGAGAGAAAGGAGATAAACTCTCATTCTCTCAATCTATCGGTATTTGAATCCGGCGAACCAAGATTTAAAATTCATTCATCACGATGAGAGCTACGCTTAGGAAAACGACAACACGCAGTTAAATTCAAGATTTTAGGTTTGGAAAAAAGCAATGAGAGAAGCTATACCTTCTTCTAAGATTTACACATCATGTCGGGGTCATTGTGCCAAGACTTTGAAGTCGAGATCGCGCCAGGCAATGCTGTGATTACCACCAAGAATTTTCGTCGGCACCGTCGTTCGGGAAGGCCGTGGTCTCAAGTCCAGACCAAAAGCTTCGCTTCGCTGGGCTCAGAGGTAGGGAACCTCCTACTCGGGTTTATTTCTGCATTCAAACAGGCTTGAGTCTAAGGCTGTTCCTAATGGTTGCTCGATTTCAGGTTCCCAACACAAAATCGTATTTTGTCGATGGAGTTGTTTTGTTAAGTTGATTTTGAAACAGTCGACGCCTGTGACTAATCGCTTCGAGTTTCACACAGTGAAAGGTTGTTTCTGACATTTGCAGGGAAAATACATGTAATGGGAGCTTTAAAGGAGCCCCGTGAACACAATTTCGTGGTTTCTACGCACGCCCCAACAGATCAGCTATGCAAGGCCTCCAACTTGACGGCCATGTCTTTCTTGTCCAAGCTCCGCTGTGGGTGCTCGGACTCAGTGCCTTTGAGCTCCAGAATCCATCCATATATATTCGTGATAGAATTTGAATCAAATTTAGTCCAAAATGATGAAAACAGTAGCTGCCACTGGTTCCGTGAGTCATCATCGTTCACAGGCCTCCAACTTCGGACAGCCATAACTTTCTCGTCTGAGTTCCGTTTGGGGTGTTCTTAGACTATATGGAAAGATCTTGGAGTCTAGAATCTGATCGTATTCTTTTCAATGGCAATTGGTGCTCACATCCTTGTTGAAAAAATTGATTGTTACAACAAGTGTGCTAATAGTTGGTTGTGTGGATGTGAGGAGTTGTGTGCTGAAGTGGCCATTACATGGCAGGCTGTAGGCTATCTTAGGTGCATAATATGCCATGAATTAGACTAGGAAATGAGGTGTGTCATTATTTGCCTAGGTAGAGACTTGATGAAAGGTTAACATGTGTTTGTGTGATTGATTGAAATGGAATTTCTTGGTTAACAGGTGTCCTGCTTGGATGCCAATATGTGTGCTCTAACATATTGGGTTTGTGATGTGTTTTCGTGTGGACATGGCTATTGCATGGCATGTTGTAGGCTAGTTTACTACATTATGGATGGAATAGATTGAGTACATTATTTGTTCAAGTAGTAAATGTAATGATGTTGATGCATGCTTGTTTGATGTGTTGACATAAATGTGATAAATGTTAGTATGACTGCATGTATATTAATGTTTAATGAATATATGGACTTTTGTGTGCATTAGACATAAGTGTTCATGGTACACGATGGAAAAATGCAGAAGTGTCCATGTAGAGGTCTTTATACATTGTGTATGACTAGATGCAATAACACAATCAGACACGGCACCTCATGCACGGGGACATCGCATGGTATGGGTGGCAGATAGTCGCTGTCATTCACCATCCCAGAATGGGTCATGGACTCGCACTTCGATCTAAGTCCAATGGAGATCCACGGTCGGTAATGGTTGACAATCAACATTGTGTTTGGTGTCGATGATGAGACCGATAAATGGGACAAAACCGCTTGAGTCTCACGGTTGCATCACATGAAATTAATACCCGTGTGTTGGGCAATTTAAGTAGGGATAGACACCCCTCAGGTGAAAACCCTAGAACTTTGCAATTAGACATGACCCCCGTCGGTGAAAGACCCGAGAAAATGTCGATTGACGTGCGGTGTCCAAAGGTGAGACCCCAAAAATCCGTGGCCCACAAATGCATATACACATGACACCTGATTACATCAAGTGGCATTGGAGGATAAAACCAGTGGATATGGGTTTATAAAACAAAAAGCTTTTGTTTTATGAAATAAATGATTTTATAAGTGATCATCCAAACAGCCTTTGGATTTGAAAAAGAGATGAAAATGACTTTATAAAATAATCATTGGATGTGATCCAGAAAATAAAGGCTTTATCACGACAGGTTCTACTACGTGGTGAGAGGAGTCGCGATGACTCGATACATGAGTGCATTTACGAATGCCTCATTCACGATAAGTAGATTATGTGCTGTGATTGCATGTCCTAGTTAGTGTGTGCTTGGTTGCTCGACCATTCATGTGTGCATTTAGATGGGGGAATAGTCCTCAGAGGGACTTATCTCTACTTCAGGGCGCTAGCTCACCCCGTCGTGGGACCCCCCTTTCGTACAGGACATGTGCAAAAAGTGCATTCCAAGTTCTTAAAGGCCGTGATTATGAAGCGGGTCGGATCGCGTCTTGATTCATGTTTTGTATATTATATTAGAACATGTTAGTTTTAATATAATGTTTGTACAGAGCGAGTGTAATAACTTGCGGCTTCAAAGGATATAGATTGTATTTATATGGATAAATGGGCCCCACGTGACCATTTTTACCGTATGGACCTCGTGGGGTTTTGTATAATACTGTAATGCCATGAAATCGCAGACAGTTGTATTTGGGTAGAGCTCCCGTACAAAGGAGACTCGCCTGATTTCGTTAAACTCGGTCCCCGGGAAAATGGGACTCAATGGAGTGGTGTCAGGTTACCTGACATCCACAAATTCTCCGCAGGTTGATCTGTCACAACGCACCCCCAGGATCTGGGGTTACGCAGTCGCTTTTATGAGGGTTTTTTTTTTTTTAACATGATGTTGAATAAAATAAAATTATCTTTTTTTCAAAACAAAATTTTTTTATAGAAATAATAAGTTAAATGTAAAAGGTGGATTATTTTTTAGTAATATAAAAAATATAAGTTTAAGTTTTTATTTTTAATGATTTTAATCTCTAACACTTTAAAGAAAATACAGTGGTTGTGATTTTCCAACAAATTACATATTTAGTATTTACCAACGGGTATTTGTCTGTTGGTATTTACCAACGGATACTTCGCAATTAATGTTTAAAGAACGGGATATTCCTCGGCTGCTTGCACATGGTGCTAACACTAAAATTTACTACAATGTAGTTTAAACTGCTCAGAATTTCTGGCTGTAATCCGGCTTGCAGAATCAAGTTGCAGGAGTCGGGTGGAGCTAAGTGTTATTTACCAACGCATCTTATCTCTGTTGAAAATAATGATGGTAATCCGCTGGGAAACTTCAAATTGAAATTTGTTGGTATTCCGCTGGTATCGACCAACCCGATTTTGTCCATCGGGTAAAATCTATCGCGATTGAAAGCGCAATTTCAACCCTATATTAGATAGGTTTTGAGTGCTTTTGTGCACTTAATCATGTCATTTATGCCAATTGAAGTGTTCTAGTCTTCTTAGTAACACTTATGCCATTTGTGAGGGTATTTTTGGTTGTTTTGTATGGCACACTTTGGAGTTCAATTTAATACAAAGGATGAATCATGAAGTTGGAATCAAGTCTCACCATTAATCACTCCCTAGAATCACGAGAAAATCAAGGCAAAGTGGAAGAAAAATCGATGCAGAGGAAGAAAGGAGGAAGATCAACAAAGCCGAATTTTCGCTAGAGTTTGCGAAAATTTTGCAGATTGCGAAATTTCGCAACCTTGCGAAAAATTTTCGCAACCTGCCGAAAAATGCCAAATTTCGTCAGACCACTCCAAATTTCGCACCGTTCCTTAGCTTAAAATAATTGATTTCGCTTCACAAGAATTCTCACAATTTAGCGAAATTTCGCTAGCTAGCGAAATTGCTCACCCTTAGCTAAATTTCTTATTTTCGCTAGACCTGTTGATTTCGCTAATTAGCGAAATTCTTCAGCCTAGCGAAAATTGATGCCTCGTCATGCTTTGTAATTAATGCCAAACCGCCCCAAATCCTGGTGTATTACTTAATTGTCCTATAACTTAGCCAATTCACAGTTTTTGGTATTTTCATGCCTCAGGTGGTTCATATAAGCCCCTCTTGTTTTAACCTAAGTAAATAATTTTAGCAACAATTGGGGAGAGAATATTTTTGTAAGTTTTCATTTTTGTAAATAAAGCATTGTATTTAGCTAGGTTTTATTTTTCTCTTCTCTCTCCTCTTTCTCTTACTTTCCTACTGCCAAACACCCTCTCGAGGATGACAACTCAAGATGCTTAGCTAAGCCTCTCCTTCTTTGAAGAAGGAAGCTAGCCTGGGTGGTGGGGCATATGCATGTTGTCCTCTTGTACTAAAAGCTACGGTGTATTTATGGGTCTCTATATTCTCAAAACACGGTTGCATAACATCAATGTCACATGCGCGCCTAATATCTATGCTTTAGATCCAAAGGTATATTCGCGAGAGAGGTACTGTGATTCTTTAGGATGGTCTTCTACGAGCCTTTAAAATGATATTTATATAGTTGGGCTTCTCAAATTAGGGCTGTATAGCATTTAATGCTATTGACGCAGCCAATACTTCCATGCTTTAGAATGCTGTTCTTAGGATGGTCTTTACGAGCCTCCGAGATGATATCAATGTCAGGTTTCAAATGCAAAGGCCATAATCGCATGCACCAGATGACTCAAATAGGAGTTGCTTCCATGGGTGAGGTTTGCTAGTTAAATATAGATCCCATATGCCATGGACTATAGGTCGTATGTCATAACGCTGAGGATAAAACCCCGAGACACTTTGTTTGCCCTAACTTTGCCAAGTTAGTGACTCCAAATCTTCGTAAAGTTAACTTTTTTCACCTTTTACTTCGCTTTACACTCTCGCTTTTCAAACCATTCCCACTCAGCTTTTGAAAAACACACATCCAAAGAGTCCAAATAAAAGCCTATCTTCTGCACTTATGCAAATCATTTTTAGATAAAACCCATCCCCGTGTTCGACTTAGACCACTATACTGGGCAAAGAGGCTTGACTACGGCGCAGAGGGAACTAGGTGTATAAATTTTGTTGATTTTAGCTCAGCCTACTGTGGCACGAATCAATTGGTAAATCATTGTTTTTTTGTAGTGTTCCTTCGCGATTTGGCCCTTGAGCTGCCTCGAGCGTTCCTTCCTGGTGAGGACTCGTGGATCCACCTCTCGGAGGACAATTCATCATCTGCTGGGGTGTCACCGTCGCTAGAAATAACGGGCTCTTTTCCTTTATTGCGAACTATTGGAAGTTTAGCACGATCGCCTTCTTGCACATCCTTTCCATGTTCTAGGCTTTTTTTCTACCTAGGACCACAACTGATCATTCTCATGTTGCAAGCGTTCAGGGTGAGCTTGTAACTCCTACATCTGTCTCACCTACTCCTCCTTCTTCCTCTCTATCTCTAGACGCCAATGGAGGAACTAATCTTCAGGTGTTTGATGCATCGGATTGTTCGATATTGCGACTACTTTGGGTAGATCAGGTGAGGAAGGGGGAGTCAAAAGAGTTCTTGGTAACAGGGGGCTGCTAGAGAATCGTTGTAGCCAAGCCCTTGCAACCCATTGTCGAGACTTTTTATTCTCTTCCCACAGACGGCGCCAATTGTTGGGACTTTGATCACAAATCCCTAAATGTCAAAATTGTGGGGTTCGATTGCCGATTCTCGAGCATTAGCAACAAGAATGTGAACTCAGGTATGCTCCGGATGCACATGGGTCACCGACCCTAATGATTGTCAAGAAAAGTGCGGAGAGGAGAAGATAATAAGAGTAGTTGGGAATTGCTTACCTTTCCTAGTGGGGATCTTGACTTATAGGGTCCTTGCTCACCAAATCCTTTTTCCTTCTGGGGTAAGATTTTATCTCTCCTACTTAAGGAGGAAATCTTCTTTCCTTATCGACTCACTAGTTCTTCCTTATCGGGATTATTTTTCCTTTCCGTAGATTATCTCCCAAGAGTAAGGGATTCAATGGAAATTTTGTTGATAATATCGCTGTGATATTTTCCACTTCTCTAGATGCCTATTCGAAATATAGCTTCATATGGGATATGCACTCCATATGAGGCAGAATGGTCGGCAAGTGACTTGAAGTCCTGTGCAGTCGCCTCAACAAAGCCTAGTGGGAGAGTTTATCCAGCTTTCCCGCGACTGTGAGATTCTCTCTTGTCTGACAAATTGTGACACCCCAAATACCGGGGGTTCGTTGACAACCCATCAACCCACCTGAGACTTCAGAATGTCTGCAATCCGACACCACTCCATTGAGTCCCCTTTTCCTAGGACCCAGGATTTAACGAAAAATCGGGCAAAGTCTCCTTTATAGGGGAGTTCTACCCAAAATACAACCTGTGCAATTTCATGGCAACTTGTCCCAATATTACACAACGACCACACCGGGTCCACATACGAGTAAAAATGGCAACGTAAGGCCCATTTATCTTTATAAATACAATCTATATCACCGAAGCCACCAAGAGTTATTGTCACTTAACATAAACATTATATTAAAACTAACATGTTCTAATATAATATACAAAACATGAATCAATGCCACAACTGCCCGCTCATAATCCTGGCTCTATGAGCACCGCCGCCCGCACACGCCTCAGACCGGGAAAGGGGGTCCCATGACCTGCAGAGCTAACGTACCCAGAGAGATAAGTCCTACAAGGGCTATTCCCTTACCCAAATGCACATGAATGGTTAAAAACCAAGCACACACCAACCCTACATGCAACTCTAGCACGTATCCTACTTGTCATGAATGAGACGAGACTCATCATGCCCCATGTATCAAGTCCTCACCGACTCCTCTCACACATGATAGAACCCCATGCATGATAAAAACCTTTATTTTTCGGATCACATCCAATGATCATTTTATAAAATCATTTTCATTTCTTTTTCAAATTCAAAAGTTTTTCGACGTAATTCCTTGATAAAATCGCTTATTTCATAAAAAACAAAAGTTTTTGTTTTATAACCCATACCCACTGCGGGTTTATCTCTCCAAAGGCTACTAGAAGTAAGTAGTGTGTATATGCATTTGTGAGCCACGAATTTTTGGAGTCTCACCTCCGGACGCCGCACATCGACCGACATATTCTTGGTTCTTTCAACGAAGGGGGTCATGTCTAACCGCAAAGTTCCAGGTTTTTCACCTGAGGGGGTGTCTATCCCTACTTAAATTTCCCAACACACAGGTATTAATTTCATGCTATGCAACCGTGAGACTCAACGGACTTTGTCCCATTTACCGGTCTCACCATCGACACCAAACACAATGTTGATTGTCAACCATGCAAACCGTGGATCTCCATTGGACTTCATCCAAAGTACGAGTCCACAACCCATTCACCAAGGATGGTGAATGACAACGACTATGCACTCACACCCATACCATGCAATGTCCCTGTGCACCAATGCAATGCAATTGTGCCATTGCACTCTAAGTCATGCCCAATGTATAAAGACCTCTACATGGACACCCTATACCGTACACTACACCGTGTACCATGGACACTCATGTCTAATGCACACAAAGTCCATACATTCATTAAACTATTAATATACATGCAGTCATACTAACATTTATCACATTCATGTCAACACATCAAACAAGCATTATCAACATCATTCCGACTACTACTTAGACAAGTAGTGTCATATTCAATCCCTAGGCTACATCATGGCATAATGCCCAATAAAATAGCCTACAACATGCCATGCACAGCCATGTCCACACGAAAACACACATCACAAACCCAATATGTTAGAGCACATACACACATCCAAGCATGACACCTCTTAACGGCATGAAATGTCATTTCTAACTAATCACACAAACACATGTTAACATTTCATCGTCACTACTCAGGCAAGTAATGACACACCTCATTTCCTAGGCTAATTCATGGCATATCATGCACCTAAGATAGCCTACAACCTTCCATGTAATGGCCACTTCAGCACAGAACTCCCCACATCCACAACACCAATAATTAGCACACTTGTTGTAACAATCAATTTTTCAACAAGGATGTGAGCCTAAATTACCATTGAAAAGAATATGGTCAGATGTTAGACTCCAAGATCTTTCCATAGAGTCCAAGAACACCCTAAACAGAGCTCGGACGAGAAAGTTATGGCCATCCGAAGTTGGAGGCCTTGTATGAACAGTGACTGACGCACGGAACCAACAGGGGCCTACTGTTTTTCATCATTTCGGACCAAATATGAGTTCAAATATTATCAAGTTATATATGGATGGATTCTAGACTCAAAGGGCTTTCCATAGAGTCTAAGAACACCCAAAAAGAGCTTACCTAGGAAAGTTATGGTCGTCCGCTGAGGCCTATAAACAAGTGGCAAGCACTGAAACTCCACGAAATCAAGGCTCCTGGCTCCTTTAAAGCTCCCGTACATGCTATTTTTCCTACCCAAACTCATCCCGGAAACAACCCTTTCACCCGGCAACAAACCCGCCCCAATTGGGACCACAAATCGGCCATAAATATGGCACAAAAATCATCTCGAACTCAGCCCAAAATCAGCTTCAAAGCTACCAAAAAAAAAAACTAGACATCATAGCTCAAAACCAAAAATCGCTGTGTCCCGGAACACAACTAAACAGCCCCCTAGGGCTCAACCAAGACCAAAACAGCATTTAGATGAAATATAAACCCTAATAAGAAGGTTCCCTACCTCTTGGAGCGAAGACGAAACTTTTTGGAGTCCCGAAAGCCCGAGACCCATGGCTTTCCTGAACTTCCGCTCGAATCTTCGACAAAAATTCTTGATTTCGGTGTCCATACGTTGCCCTCGACGAGTACTCCAACTTTAAGTCTTAGCCCGACGAAGGTCTTAGCCGCCGATCGCCAGAATCTTAGAGAGAAGGTAGAGCCTCACTAGCTTTTCTTCTCCAAACCTGAAATCTTCATCAAGGTTGCCAAGCATTCACGAGTAGCCCTCGTCGAGTAGATAAACTTTAAATCTTGGCTCGACAAATTCCGACCACCCGATCTCCGTAGATCATAGAGATAAGGAGTTTCTCTCCTTTCTCTCTCCAACTCAAGCCACTGGCTGCCTCCACTTCAAAATGGGCTTTTTCCTTTTGTTCTAACTTAAATTGTGCTAAGTGTGGCCCCCTCATGGCGCCACGTGTCACATGATCCTCGCTCGGATCCGTTCCTACCCCGAAACAATTTATTTTCGGTTCCGGTTCAAGTTCAATTTATTTTAAATGAACTTAACTTGAGTTATTTCCTAATTCTCGAGATTCTCGTAAAAATCTTATCCCTGGGAGCCACTAGACGCCCGTTACCTCGAAATTTGTGAAAAATCCGGTTGTCTTAGAATTCAACGAAAATTTTCTAGGTAACTAGATTTCGTGAGACGAATCCAATGGCGTAGTCCGTTTCATCATCCGAACTCTATGGAATTTTCTAAGCTTCCCTGAGCCATTTCAACAATTTATTATTTAATTTTTTTATACTTTTAGAAAATTTTAAACTTTCTGAGATTTTACATTCTTCCCCCCTTATAAGAATTTCGTTCCGAAATTCACACACACATGCACCTTATATCACAATGCATATGCGAAAGTCATCTTAATACCAAATGACTACGAACCGTACCTCCATCCCTCAACAAAGAAGGGATAACCAAAGACGTGATCGTGTCCTGCATCCCTGGGTGCCTACTCCACTACTCCTGTTAAGCTACAACACATCTCCTCTAGCCTCATACATAATACAAACCTCGCCTCCCGGCTATCTCAAACATGCACAGGTCCCTCCTTGAAGGTCCCTTTCTGCATCAACGATAAGCTCGCCCCAATCCAACACTCGAGTCGGATGTGGGGTGTACCTCTAGAGCATGGAAATATGGAATACTGACACCCGAGCAACCTCGCAAGAAACCAACCAAGACAATAATCACTCCACCCTCTCGAGTATCTCGAAGGGCCCGATATACCTCGGCGACAACTCTCCTTTCTTTTCGAACCTAACCACTCCTCTCTTAGGTATCACCTTCAAGAAGACGTGATCACCCGTCTCGAACTCTTCTACTGACTCTAAGCCGTGAGAAGACTCCTCCCTATTCAAGTCCACTATCTCCGAGGTGCTTCTAACCAATTCCGGACCAGTGGTGGATCTCTCTCCCACCTCCGTCTGACAAACAAGGAATCTACATGATCTCCTACACAAGGCATCATATAGTGCCCCCCATATGTTCACCTAACAACTGTTGATGCAGGCAAACCCCACCAAGGCTAATTTCCTTTACCACTATCCTTGTAATTCAGGACGAATGCTCGCAGCATGTCCTCTAACACTTGTACGGCTCCCTCCGAACAAGGTCGCTCATGTAGATGAAACATGGTGTTCATCCTCAACAGCGTTCCCATGGCTCTCTGGAAGTTCCTTCAATAGTGAGCCATGAACCTGGAATCCCAGTCCGATACGACAGAGACTGACTCTCCATGTATCCGGACAATCCCTCGCATATATATATATATATAACCAATAAGTGTGCCTACTTAGTGAGCCGATCCACTATTTCCCACACCGCTTCATGTTCTTATGATATCCGTGGCAAGTGAGTCACGAGGTCCATTTTGACATGTTCCTACTAACTCAGCATCTGCCACCTTCGGGAAACTACACTATCCTGTGCTCCTGATGACTTCTGACTAAATGCATCAGCCACCACCTCTGCCTCAATTTGATGTCCCGCTGAAAATAAAATAAAAATACACCTGCACTCTCGAGGTCCGAAACGCCCAACCGTTTCTCCATATAATTAGTGGCGCCAAATCTTCAAGGCGAAGACTATGGCCGCCAACTCCATATCGCGTGTGGGGTAATTCTACTCGTGATTCTTCAATTGGAGAGAACCATAAGCTATAACCTCCCGCACTGCATCGCACGTATCTCGCCTCCGCCTTCAAGGCATCACACACACCATGCACTCGTCCCCGTCCGAGACTCTCGTAACGTGCTGAAGTGTTTCCTTTAATTTCTGGAATGCCCTCTCACACGGGTCACCCCACTCATACTTGACATCTCCCCGGGTCAACCTTGTCATATGTGCAACTACTTCTTTTTTTTTTCACTTTCCTCACGACTATACCTAAAGCCGATAGTACAAGTCTTAAATCTCACCTTATTTAGCCAACTCCCCTTTGCTGAATTTGACATTCAACTGATTTTTTCGCAAGGTCTGAAGAACAACTGTCAACGATTTTCCTGATCCTCCTCTGTTTCAGAGTAGATCAAAATATCTTTCCACAAAGACTACTACAACCCAATCAAGATAGGGTTGGCAAACCCTATATTCGAGATCCTGAATGTCACCATGCATCTGGCAAATCCCAAGGGCACGCTGTGGCGCCGAAGTGCCCATATCGCGTCTCTAACGCTGTGTTAGGGGTGTCTGCCTCCCCAACTCTCATCAAAGGATAATTGGTGAGGAGATCTATCTTAGAATACTCCCGCGCCCCTCATAGCTGATTAGTGATCGTGACTTTGTTCAACTGCTGATAGTTTACACACAATCGAAGAGTTTTGCCCTCCTTCACAAAATGTAACTGAGCGCCTCATGGTGAAGTGCTCTGGCCCAATATAAACCCTCGGGCCCACAATTCCTCGTGATCCGACTCGGGAAGTTTCTTTCCTAATCCTAACCGGCGCCATCCTATGCGAAGTTATAGAATGGGTGACGCACCGGGTGTGACTTACTCATGAAGTCTACATCCTTCTTTGGAGGTAATCCCGATAGATCATCCGGAAAAACATCCCCTTACTCTCAACTACCCGAGGTAGACCCAAGCCCGGTCTCGCCTCGTCCTCCCGGGTAAGGCTTGCCAACCAACCCATCAATCTTCTGTAACATCTAGAGTTGCACATGGTCTAGGGTAAAGCATCATGCTTATCCCCTTGAACATCACATAAACACCGTCCCATGCGTAGCGGTGACTCTCCCCGCAATCACTAATTCAACATAACCCAAAGGTGCCGTCATCCAATCCATCTCGAGGATATCATCTAATCCTGACATCTCCGTGACCCTTAGGTCCACAGTGAGGAGAATCTGTGAGATCTCTACCTCACTATCCCAACCTGTCTAACCAACCCTCGCCCTAGTTCCTAGGGGAGAACTTACACTTTACGACTTTTCCAAACTTGCCATCTACACATGTGTCAAATAGAAAATTGAGATTCCTTTTGCTAGTCTACCTAGTAGTGCATAATCCAACCATTAATAGACATCACATCATTAACTACTCCGTTCATTCATTTTCCGAACCCCTAAGGTTATGTTCTCTAACCCTAGTGTTCATATATTTTCCTATATACATCCTACCATGGATATAATCCACACAACATGTAACACACATCAGGTAACACACCAAACACATACATGAAAACACACAATGCATGCAATGGTCTAATTCACTCAGAATTTAGGTAATCACCTACCTAGACCCTGATACTAAAGTTGTAACGCTGGCATCGACACCTGTTGGAATTGTAAGCACACCCTAAGCTCTAACACCAAGCTATACCAAGCTGTGCTACTTGTACCAAACACTGAGCTACAGGTAATCGCATACCTTAGCTCCATACCTTGACAACATGTCCTAAACCCATGCCCAACAAGCCCTAGGTATTCGTATACCTAAGCTCTGATACCAAGCTATGACACCCCAAATCCCGGGCGTCCGTTGACAACCCGTCAACCCGCGAAGAATTTTTGGATGTCGGGTAACTCGACAACACTCCATTGAGTCCCCTTTTCCCAGGACCCAGGATTTAACAAAAAATCGAGCAGAGTCTCCTTTGTACGGGGAGCTCTACCCAAAATACAACTCGGGTGTACTGAAAACCGTCCCAATATTACACAACGACCACACCGAGTCCATATGAGTAAAAATGGCCACGTAGGGCCCATTTATCCATATAAATACAATCTATATCATTGAAGCCACCAAGAGTTATTACATCACTCTTAATACAAAACATTATATTAAAACTAACATGTTCTAATATAATACACAAAACATGAATCAAGGCCATAATCTTACCCGCTTCATAATCCTGACCTCTAAGGAGCACCGTTTGCCTACACACATCCTGTACCTGAAAGGGGGGTCCCACGACAAGGTGAGCTAACGCCCAGTAGAGATCAGTCCTACAAGGGCTACTCCCCACCTAAATGCACATGAATGGTCAAACAACATACCACACACCAACCTAGGACATGCAATCCTACTTGTCATGAATGAGACGCGACTCATCATGCCCCATGTATCAAGTCCTCACCGACTCCTCTCACACATGATAGAACCCCATGCGTGATAAAACCTTTATTTTCCTTATCACATCCAATGATCATTTTATAAAATCATTTTCATTTCTTTTTCAAATCCAAAAGCTTTTTGAATGATCCCTTATAAAATCATTTATTTCATAAAACAAAATCTTTTTGTTTTATAACCTATACCCACTGATTTTATCCTCCAGTGCCACTTGATGTGATCAAGTGTCGTGTGTATATGCATTTGTGGGCCACGGATTTTTGGGGTCTCACCTCCGGACACCGCACGCCAACCGACATTTTCTCGGTTCTTTCACCGAAGAGGTCATGTCTAACCGCAAAGTTCCAGGTTTTTCACCTGAGGGGGTGTCTATCCCTACTTAAATTTCCCAACACACGGGTATTAATTTCATGTTATGTAACCGTGAGACTCAACGAACTTTGTCCCATGTACCGGTCTCACCATCGACACCAAACACAATGTTGATTGTCAACCATGCAAATCGTGGATCTCCATTGGACTTCGTCCAAAGTACGAGTCCACAACCCATTCACCAAGGATGGTGAATGACAATGACTATGCACTCACACCCATACTGCGATGTCCCCGGCACCCAAGCAGTAATGCACTAAAGCATTGCACTCTAAGTCACGCCTAATGTATAAAGACCCCACATGGACACCCTATACAAGACACTACATCAGGAAAATTATGGACACCCATGTCTAATGCACACAAAAGTCCATACATTCACTAAACGTTAATATACATGCAGTCATACTAACATTTATCACATTCATGTCAACACATCAAACAAGCATGTATCAACATCATTTCGACTACTACTTAGACAAGTAGTGTCATACTCCAAACCTTCAGCTACATCATGGCACATAATTCCCAATAAATCCGTTCCACAACATGCCATGCAATAGCCATGTCCACACGAAAACACATCACAAACCCAATATGTTAGAGCACACATATTGACATCCAAGCATGACACTCTTAACCAAGAAATGCACTCTAATCAACTGCTAATGTAAACACACGCACATTTCATCAAGTCACTACCTAGCAAGTAATGACACACCTCATTTCCTAGGCGCTAACCCATATCATGCACCTAAGAGAATACAACCTACCATGTAATGGCCACTTCAGCACAAAACTCCTCACATCCACACAACCAACAATTAGCACACTTGTTGTAACAATCAATTTTTCAACAAGGATGTGAGCACAAATTGCCATTGAAAAGCATATGGTCAGATTCTAGACTCCAAGATCTTTCCATAGAGTTCAAGAACACCAAATGCAGCTCGACGAAAGTTATGTCACAAAAGTCGAGGCCTCAGATAAACAGGATCGACGCATCTGAACCAACAGAGGCCTACTGTTTTTCGTCATTTTCGGACCAAATATGAGTTCAAATTTTATCAAGCTATATATGAATGGATTCTAGACTCAAAGGACTATCCATAGAGTTCAAGAACACCCAAAAAGGAGCTCGACGAAAGCAGGACATCCAGTTGGAGGTCTTGTAGTAAAACAAGCGGTGTACTGGGCAAAATGCGTTGAACCTTACCGAATCAAGGCTCCCGGCTCCTTTAAAGCCCCGCATATTATTTTTCCTACCTAAACTCATCCCGAAACAACCCTTTCACTCCAAGAATAAACCCGCCCAATTGGGACTACAAATCGGGCCATAAATATGAAAGGCACAAAACTCATCCCTTTAACTCAAATTCTGCAATCAAAGCCTTCAAAGCTACCAAAAACAAAAACTAGACATCATAGCTCAAAACCAGAAAAAATCAGTTTTTGTGTTCGAGAACACAACCAAACAGCCCCTAGGGCTCAACCAAGACCAAAACAGCATTTAAATGAATATAAACCCGAATAGGAAAGTTCCCTACCTCTTGGAGCGAAGACGAAACTTTTTGGAGTCCCGAAAGCCTAAGACCCATGGCCTCCCAACTTCCGCCGACCTTCGACGAAAATTCTGATTTCGGCTTCCATGCTGCTCCCCACGAGCAATTCAACTTTAAGTCTTGGCCCGACGGAACCGAGCCGATCATCGTGAATCTTGCAGCAGGCTTATAGCTTTCTCACTAGCTTTTCTTCAAACCCGAAATTTCTGAACCGTGTCGCCATACTCCACGCTGCAGTCTTCGCCGAGTAGATAAACTTAAATTTTTGCTCAATGGATTCGACACACTGATCTCAGAGATCGAGAGAATGAGGAGTTTCTTTCCTTTCTCTCTCCAACTCAAGCCACTACCAATTCCAGCCCCAAAAATGGGCTTTTCTCCCTTTTGTTCTAACTTAAATTAAGTTAAGTGTGTGGCCCTCATGGCGCCCACATGCCCACATGATCTCGCCGTATTCGCTCCTACCTCGAAACAATTTATTTTCTGTCTTGCCTCAGTTTAATTTATTTTAAATTAACTTAACTCTGAAGTAGATTTTTAATTCTCGAGCATTCCTGTAAAAATCTTGTCTCCTGGAGTCACTAGACGCTCTTACTCGAAATTCATGAAAATCCATTGTCTCAAATTCAACGAAAATTTTCTAGTAACTAGATTTTTGAGATCGAATCCATCATGCACTGCTTTCATCATCCGAGCTCTAGGGAATTTTCTATGCTTCCCTAAGCCATTTCAGTAATTTATTATTTAATTTTTTTTATACTTTTAGAAAATTTTAAATTTTTCGGGGTTTTACATAAATATCCATCTAGTCTTGGTGAGGCGAATGGAATAGGATCATTTCACAACAGAGACCCAATAGACATCAGACCCATCGAATATCGGATCCTAGAGACCACGGTACTCACAAGTCAAACATTTCTAAACTTTTTAATGACTAGAAAACAATTTGATAAAAAACTTCAAATGGCTGAAACGTGGACTTGGTCAAGGAGGTAAATGAGGAAGCAATAGTGGGCTGACTTTTGTTTTTATTTCTCAGTTTTAGTTGTCATAGAAGTTTCTAGATTAGACGCAAGAGAAATTGAATTTCATAAGCTTGAGCGTTCATCTCATGATCTCTCGTGAATGTCTTTGAGAGGTTAGTTGCAGTTGTAGGCAGTTTGATAAGATACATTTTAACCAATAATCAAAATATCGATAAATATGGGTATATCGATAATTGGATTTTACGGATATGTCATAAATATCGGTGAATATTTTTACAAAAATATCAATTAAAATTATATATTAAAATTTTAAAATTAAAATTTACTTTCATTAAAAATACTGTGTCTAATTCGATAATATTTTTATAATTATAAATTAAATATGTAATTTTAATTAAATTAATATTATTTTTAGAATTAATGAATTTTTATTTTAATTTATACATTTATAAAATTATTTATATAGATAATCATATCTTAATTAAGATAGATTAAAATTAGATTTAGTAGCTATTAAAATAAATATGTTATATCTAATATACATAAAATATTATAACGTTAGCATATATTATTTTATTTCGAAGTTTCCGCTATTATTATAAATATTAGGTAGATAAATGAAATGATTCAAAATATTGTATATCATAATATTAAATTTTTAAATGAGATATTATTTTATTTACTTTTCTTATCAAAATAATTTTTGATTTAAAAATATTGTAAATTTATTGATTTAATTTTAAATTTTTTGAAAAGGTGAAAGGATTTATGAAAAATAAAATTAAGGATAATGTTAAAAAAAATAATAATGTAAAAATAAATTAAAATAGTAAAAATATTCATAAATAATAAGAGACTATAAATAATGTTTGCACTTTATATAATAAGAACAGCCAGTGGATGAAGGGTGTACCATCTCCACCTTTTGGACGGGTTCGAACCCCCAATTGATATAAATTAATTCATTTTGCATATTTAAAATAAGGGATGAAGGGTGGCCGAAATATAGGCCCAAAATTGGATAAATCGCCAAAATATCGGTAAAAGTCCGATAAATCAACGAAATCAGCGATAAATGACCGATAATTCTTCCAATCGACTATTGGCGAAGGATATCCTATCAACCTCCACCGAAATATCGACGATATTTCGAGCGATATTAACAATATTTTGTTCTTTGATCTTAGCTAAGCTCAGCATCCATGAGTTTGGCAATCAATAATTTGTTTTTTTTTAAATTAATAACAAATATGATATTCTCAAGTAGTGTTATTCAATTTTTTTTTTTAAGAATTATTTCAAGAGCCTTAAAGTCCACCTCAAGTGGTTAAGGGGTGAGTTGGAAGGTTCCAAACTTTAATAAATAAAAAAACTAAGTACTACAATATAATATTTGAATATAAGTAAAAAAAATATTTCAAAAAATAATTATGCATTCAGATAAAAATTCTATTTTAACATTAAGAAAAAAAAAAAAAGCAAGGAATAGGGGAAGATGAAAGGTTTGATCTCAGTTTACAAGAAAATTTATTGCTTGGTTGGTGGTTATTCTTAAGATTTACACACCGGAGAACACGTGTCTGCCATCATACCATTCTGTATAAAAGTTTGTATCAGCCTGATTCAGCCATGCATTGATGGGAAGATTGATTACAATCCGATTTTAGAGAACTTATATAGTATTACTTTGACTTGAAAACAACTTTTATGATAAAAAAATCTCAAGTAAAAATAAAAATTGGTTCCCATATTTATTATCAAACATACTCTTTACTTTGCAATTTATTAGGCTATTTGTTGTAGATTTATTGTTAGATAGGAAGAAGTTGAAAACGTTAGGTCTAGGTATGGGTTTCAAAAAATACTAGGAAAAAGGAAAAAATTAATATGAAAAACTATTTTCGTAAGTTTGAATGGTTGTGCACACAAAATGTGCTTTAAGTCATACCACATCTAGACTAATCATCATACGAGTCGGGAGGGACCACAAGAATGGTAAAACTCTATCATATAACACAACTGCTTTCTCTTTGCTCGAATTTGAGAACTAGTAAAGATAGAAAAGACCTCAATCATCTCACCTATATATTAGGTGATTTCATAATCATGTATATGTATCTTTTTATATCCTTACTTATAATATATGAATGGAAAAAAATATTTATTAAAAAGGCTATTTTCTTTCGTCTGTATTTTCAAGGAAAAACATAGTCATTTTTTTATTAAATTTCCAGAAAGAAATGAAAGAATAAAGCACAGGACTGCATTAATATGAGTATCAAACTGTATTATAAATATTGATTGCTTTCCATGATAAGTTAAGAATTTTTAGAAATCATCAAGTTTACCACAAATTATACTACAATGGAACCTAACTAATAACTATGAAAAGAAAGCCATATTAGCTAGACAAATGAAATTATTAAGGCTTCTTTCCTATTTTTGAAAATTATTTTCTGTTTTAAAAAATAATAAAAACAAGAAAAATAGGAGAACACGTTTAATTCTCATTTATGATAATAAGAATAATTTTTAGAGAATGTGTCATCTGTGTTTTCAAAAACCATTCTCAAAATTAGGTTTGAAAAACAAAAACCCAACACCCCTAGTATTCTTGCAGCTGTAGTTTGATATGGGAAAAGAAGTAGGGACTGAAATGTTGTTTTTGGGAAAAAACGGGATGAATTTAGCTTTCAATTTAAACCACTTCAAACTGAAGGCGCTTTGGACTACTTGGAGGACACAAGGTGACAAACGGCACTGGAATTATTTAATGATTGTGTCTGCACTGGCCATGGTCAATGGTACTAAATTCTTTATGACTTGCGGGCAACTTGCACTCTTGTGGGCCCCACCACAGCCCCACACAATGCATATCTGACCTCCCTCTTATTATTATTGTTTTGACATTGAAATATTTAAATATTTTACTATTCGATAAGAATTACATTTGACTAATGTATTTGACATATTCTGTTATATTTTCACAGGAATTATTTAGAATCAAGACAGAAAGTTATTATTTGAAAGAATTAAATTATATCGTGTAATTCTACAACAAGCACATCCAAGGTAGATCGAAATCTTCAAATAAACCTCGCAAGTTTTATTTCTGTGAAAATATTTGTATACTTTTTATTTCACAAGTTATATCATTGTGCATATCATTTCAAAACATCGAATCGTGAAGATTCCAATGAATTTTGCAATGCTCTCGATTACGACTCTCCATGCATAAACCAAATTATATAAATAGAAAAAAATTGTACGCAAATATCAATATATAAAATATCAATATATCAAGTCCCACAAGATGCGGTATCTTATATTTCTCTCTTAGGGATCACGCCTTAAAATACATAGCTAGTTTCTGATCTATAGGGTCCCGTGGCAATCTCAAACCAGTCATGGACCTCATTTATTTAAGGAAGCCGATGGACGGCACTGACGATAATGCGGAGCACAAGGCTCATTGAAGTGCACCTAATTCTCGATAATAAGGTCACCGATGGAGGCAATGTGTGGGATGATAAAGGTGGATGATAAGTGATATTCAATGCAATGGAGGCTAGATCTATAGCCACACCGGATATGGTAAAGATGTAAGGTTCATGGGCATGGAAGGTGATGTGTAAGTCCGTAAAGGTGTAACTGGTGATGGGTAACATGGGTAGGGGTGATCAAAGCAGGCAATGCCTGGCCAGTGTACCACGCACCTCCTCACCATCTCGACCACGACCGCCCACCACCTCGCGATCAACTCGCTTTCTCCCTCACTCTGAATGGGCTGCATATGTACTGGAGTTGATGACACCGGAGGTCTAATGGATGGTCAATGTGATGTAGATGCCTCCTATTCGTAGCCGAAGATGCGATGCTCTTCTCCGATCTGGTGTAACACTGATCTAGCAATATGATGTAAATCGTACACCAAACCAGAAGGGTAGCACCAGTTACCCAAATACTAGCTACACAATACGGCAAATATCTAAATGAATCCCAATCAAAGAATTATAAATACATAATCCATTGATTCAAATTTGGAAAACACTTTAGAAACATAGACCTAACTTACCAAAACCCGAGTAGGGTACCGATCAGAGGAACCTCATATCATCCCCTATGGAGTGTGCGTCATAAACGCCGTGTAATACAAACAATACTACATCGCATATATGGATCATGGAAGTCCATACCCCACCATAGGGGGCCGTAGTGATGATCCCCGCCCATCAGATCCCATAAGGCAATGTATGCGTATATGTCTTCCACCTTCGCCAGGTCGCCCATGTGCATCCACTTGTTGAAATTGTTACTCATAAGAGTTCGATGGAGGTATCTCCCGTAAATTTCAAACTAAATAGTTAGACTCGCTCCGGACGATACCACTCCAACAAATTTCGAAACATATGTTCAAGTACATCTTCCTACGATCTCCTCGACGTTTACAAAAATCCGAAAGTTGATCAACCAAATCCTCCGGACAAGACAGGCCGCACCCACTCTACTAGCGCCATGGTGTAATGTGGTTAATACCATTAAACCCCCCACCAAGTATTTCCAACACTAGAGAATCCCCGTGAAGCGGCTGTTGCTTGCTAAAAATCCGTATAAAAATTTTTTCTTTTCAAACTCAGATTTTATAAAATTCGCATGATAACAAAATAGCACACGAATATATCCCAAAAACCCGTATATACGCTACACTTTCAAACATGGCAAACTAACACACCTTTCAAAGAGCTCTGGGTCATCAGCATTTCACAAAACAAAACTATGTACATACATATGCTCAACTATACAAATTCAAAGTATTTCATACAAGTTATTTAATACATCACTATACTAGAAGTTTATAATATTAAATGCTCTAGGCTATCAAAGCACTTACCTAGAAAATAGTTTTTAAAACAAGAAAATAATGAGCTAAACGTAGCTTACATGAGTGTATGCTTTTATAAAATCTTGCTTTTCCATAATATCCAAACTAAAAATTTAGATTTTACAAGACATTTTCTAGAAACTGTTTGTTACATAAAATTTCAAACTTTTCAGAAACTCCGTTATTTTCTTTGTTTTTAAAAGTTTCAAAACTTTTCTGTACATGCTTGCTTGTTTCTTAAAAGTTTCAAAACTTTCGTAAACTACTGTTGAGCTTTATTGTAAAGTTTTAAAAACCTTTTCATAAAAATGCTTGCTTGCTTGCTGTTTTCTTTAAGTTTTTAAACTTTTCATATAACTTCATTGCTCGCTTTTAAAAGTTTATAAAACCTTTCATAAATGCGGGAGCCTGGGCTTCGATCGCTTGCTTTAAAAGTTTCTAAAAACTTTTCATAAAATGTTTGCTTGCTTACCAGTGGTTAATTTTAAAACTATGTGTAAAATGCTTATAAATTAAGATCAACCACTGGAGGCCTTTCTTGCTTGTTGTACCCTAGTAAACACGAGAGCCTGGGCTTCAACCAAGCCGGTGGAAGACCTGGGTCCACATCACCTAGGTGGAAGGGCCTTGGCCCACATCACCTTTTCCAATAAATATGGTGGAAAGACCTTGATCTACGCCACCATAATCTAGCTAGCGTGCAAGGCTTGATTTATAAAAATATAATTTTTTGCTTGCTTGAAATATGGTTTAACACTTTAAAACCATTGCTTGCTTGAAATATGGTTTAATACTTTAAAACCATTACATACCAGTGTAAAACGATTTATAAACAATACACTAGTATTTAAAAATAGAGTTTAGAACACTCATATAAAGCCAAATGAACAATTTACCCTTGAGCACCAAAAAGCCCTTAAAAAAAAAAACCACTCATTTTGGAAAACCTTTTTCCAACAATACTCTCTGGACTTTATTACCCAAAATTATTCAAAACGGTCTTCAAAAATTATGAAACTTCCATCAAGCTCCTTATATATCCAATGACATCTCTTTAAATTCAATTTAAAATTCCTACTCTAAGGCCTCAACCACATAACACAAGTTATAGCATTTTTGATAAAACTGGTTAGCTCACTGAATCACCTACTGTTATCCTTTTTTTTTTGATTTCGGGGTCTTAATTCCATAAATTCTGGAAATTTTTCACTCATTTGAATTTCTATGGTTCTAATATTTCTTTCTCCAGTTGAATCACCTAATTTGGACTCACCAAACTCAAGTTATTGTATTTTACATCTATTTGCCTACCAGAACAGAATCTGCACATAGCTCCACTTGAAAATTTTATGGGCACTTTGGAGTTACACTTCCTTCAAGTAACTTATTCCCCTATAAGTCTATTTTACCTAGAATTTTGAATCACTCATTTTGGATGAGTGAAACTCAACTTATGGCCAAACACAACAATACCCAAAACATATAACTCAGTGGAGCTACACGAGCTCACCTTTCAGTCCATATTTGGGAGCCTTAGAGATACAATTTGCTCTTAGTACCTTCTATACATTTATAGCCCTATATCTTATGGTTCTTTACCAATTGGAATCAATTTATTTGGATGATTATAACTTAATCTATAGCCAAAACAAGAACAGGGGTTTTACAAAAAATTTGACAGCATTTCCTTTAAAAACCCAACATTCTCTTTTTTTTTTTACAACCATTCCTCAAAACCAATCCAACCAATCAAGACAATACAAAACAGCCTCAAACCCTAGCTCTAGGAACTAGATCAAAAACACTAGAACCATGGAAATCCATATAAAGGTCCAAAAGACCAATAATCCATACCAAAAACCAGAAATCCAAAATATACATGATTCCATACAAAACCCAAAGATCCAAAAACCTTGCTCTTCCCTCCTTCTTCTTCTTCTTCTTCCTCCTCTCTTCCCTCTCTTTCTTCTCCCTTACATGAAGCCCCAGCTTTGTGGGACCAAAAATGAGAAGTTTGTTTGTCTCTCACCTTTTTATATTATCATCTTTCCCCTAATTACAAGTCGGGTCCTTAATCACTCAAGTATTTGAAATCAACTTATGTTATTTTTTTATAATGGCCTCTCATTTCTCATATTATTCTTCATATCCTTTTGGCAAATTCGCAATCTCAAAATAGCTTACAATAACACTGCGCATACGCCGTCCCTACTTCGCTACACGCACTCGTACACCTTCTCGATCATGCTACAATATGGCTGCCATAAGACCTACACATTTACACTTGACGTCAAAAACTTTTATGTGAATATGAATGAAATTACTATAGAACCATATACTTTTACATATATCATTACTTGATCAAGAGTTTGTGCATCTAGCTGATCTCAATATAGGAGGAGAACACCGGATGGGTTATGCACCCATGTCAAAGGTACTCTCCACCTACATCCCAATGGAAGAGCTGGCTCTGGCTCTGGCTCAACTGGTTATCCATCGTTAATAGCCTCAACTAGGTCTCCATCGACGACTTCGGCATCGGCATCGTCATCATGTAAGGCATGGCCTGCCTCGCCTGTGTGCAGATATGCCGCTTATCTAAAATCTGGATCGGCCCATATGAAGTCCCTCCCAAGACCACAAATTTAACATAAAAATAAACTGCAAAGTAAACAACCTAATGATGTGTTGTGTATATAAATGTGTATGTAATAAAATAAAAATATTACATACCTGTATCAGTGTAATACAACCACTAATACCACGTCTACGATCCGTCGGGCTCAAAGATAACTCGAGATATGTATGTTCTAAAGATCGCACCACCTCAACTATAAGTCGCACATGTGTCAAATCTCAGAAGAAGGAGGAAAGCATAGATGAACATGCACTCCCTTCTTGTCTGCAAACAAGAAGGATCCCCATCAAAGCCAAGATGAAACCATGTGCACTGGCCTAAAGTGACCTCATCCGCATCGCGCCAGTGGTGGATAACTAGCCGATAACCACCGACGGAGATAGCGCATCCTCTAAGAGCATCAACGCAGCGGGTGACACCGGGCGCCTCCCTCAACTCGCTACATCAACACACATGTCCCAGTGATTGTTAGTCCGTCGATACGGAGGCCAAGGATGATAGCAACATCCTATAACGTGATCGTCATCTCTTCGACGGGCATAAGAAACGTGTGTGTCTCAGGCCACCATCTCTCGACGAGACAAGTGATAGGTGGTCAATTGATCATGATGTGGCCCAAGCGATATATACCATAAAATCTTGCATTGATCATGTATGGACGAATGTGAATATCCATCCTGAAACTACAAGTAACGAAGAAACCAAATTTATAATTGATTATATATAAATTACATGTTACAACTGGTAATATTAATTGATAATTAATACAAAACATACCTGCTTTGTATTTACTAAGTGCGACCTGTGTCTATTTTGTAATACCAAGACAAATGGATCCAATGGATTTGCATCATGAAGCCCTCTGAATGCCACATCTATAACAGATAGCACGAAGCCATTATAATTATTAACAAAACACATTTGAAAAAATAGTATCAACATAATTAATGCAAAGTATACCATGTAGGCAATGAATTAAAATACACACATACATGAATGATGTCTCATTTACTTAAATAAGGTACACAAGTATTCCATAATCCAAGAAACATTCGTACATAAGTGTTATACAAAGCAACTACAATTCCCCGAGGCAATTGCCTCACAAAAAGTTACTTCACATCTATCACTGAACTTGATTTCTATTCGTACAAGACCACCAATTATGACCCGCGATTGCTCGCGACAACCCACATGTGATAAGAGTGTTCTCCCTAACGTCCATTTCATTACGCAACTCAAGCCGATTAAGACATCCACCGCCATGCAAGCCATCACTCAAGAGGTATAATCGTAGACCACTGGCGTAAAGAGGCCACTCATCTTCATTGAATATTGGATGAAACAAGCTTGCCCATGTATCATAGTACGACTGTGTAGTGTAGTAGCCTTGAAAAAATAACCAAAAATCAACACATCGATGTTGACATGTTGCTATGATATGGCTACATGGAAATCCATATATCAGTGTCTTTCCACATGTGCATTTTTGGTCATGTAAGTTGAGGTGTTGCATTCGACCACTCCATCGATCCAGCCTTAACAACACGACCCTGAATCTGATCATCAACATATGGAGGAACTGCTCATCATATGCCAATCTATTAGCACCTTGTTCCCTTCTTGCAACAAAACTAATCGTTAAGGCGGAAAAGGTCAATCAGACAATGCAATGAATGGTAAGCTACGAGCTCCTTTAAGAACATTGTTAAATACCTCCGACATGTTGATTGTCATTATCCCATATCTTCGACCTCCATCAAGTGAAAGTGCCCATAAATGAAAAGGGATCGGGGCTTTAACCATTGTTGTGCTTCGCACCACCCTCCTAATCAGAGCCATATACTCTTATTGAATTTGTGTCAGGTAATTTCGCAAAAGCCGCTCCGCATACCAAATTCTTCAAGAGCTTATCTTTAAAATTGGTCATAAAATTGCTTGCACATGACGATGCGGAATCTCGTGGATAAAGTGTGATAGTGCGCCCTAACCAAGATGAGGATCGCTCATTGCCGCATAATTCGAATGTTCGTCGAGCAATACAACCACGTCCACAGTTACCTGCTTCTCTCGATACATGCCAAGAATCATCCCCAAATATCAATATTCTCGTCTTTTGTAATAGCAAATGATAATGGAACCAACTAATTATTTTCATCACACCCCATAGCAATCAATAATGTGCCTTTATACTTCCCATACAAATGTACCATCATCAATGACGACGATAATGATCGAACCTCTTCAATAGATGGCTCAATGACCAGAACACGCCGCGAATATCTCAATGTTTGCATATTAATGTCAAAATGTTTTCCAAATTACAACACATCCATGATTTGCTTGCTCTAAGGCCAAGAACAAACGTGGTGCAAATTTTGTATATGATCGAGAAAAGTCACTAAATAAGGTCAAGTGCTTTATGTTTTCATCCAACGCCTTTTTGTATGTGATATTTCATATCCCCATTTCCTCCATCACACTTTCTTGAATAAGAGCCTATACTAATGTGAATTTGCGGCCTTAATTATCAGCTTTATATGAGCAACAACCAAGTTTGAGTCCAATTAATGATGGTCCCGGTTCAAGCAAGGATTGACACAAGTATGCAGTCCTTTATATTTTTTGATAACAAATAAGAAAGTATCTTTCACAACCATGCCACAAAGCTTCCATAGACATTGACATTCTTCGGCCTTCTTACATCTTAAAACTAATTTTTTTGAGGATACAACAACGACCAACTCTTGGTGTGCTTTAATTGAGTAAATGTTTGCAACCTCTTGCAAATCAGATTTACAATTAAAAACTTGGCAAACTACAAATTCTCCACTTGAATAACCCCAGAGTACGCCGCGACCCATGGAGTCCAACTACTTGAAATAAAGATTACCTAAGTTTTCAACATGTTCAAATTCGAGGTGTTAGTGGTAAAGTGATAAATAAAAAGGGATGACTTATCCGTTCTCAACATCTGGGTTATTTGATACATCACAAGATGCTACATGGGCAGAGACATATATCCCTTGCTCATTCTCCAAAACTTGGTTGAAAATTTGGAAGGATGATACATGTCCATCATCTTGAACATCCACGTCTCCATTAGATTCATCATCAACATCTTCATCGATTCACGGCCACCCTTCATGTTTAATCTTCATCATCTCCATATACTCCAAAGATCCCAGACCGGGACCGCTAATGTGCCTCACAACCATAGTCAAATTCTACAACATTATAATTATCGACTAATAAATCTATATGGCCAACTACGATTGATTCACTTGTGGCTTGACTTAACGATTTCAATATACAATTCCATTTCCTCAATGCTAGTTGAAGTTAATCATGTTCATCATTCATATTAATTACCGTCATCCCCATATTGAAAATGTCGAACCCATTCCACTTTTAGGAATACTTACAATCGAGACTAATTTGAACCTTTGTTTGTCAATGGTTGTCTGGAGTATATCATATCACCTAATTGTTCAAACGCATTCAACCAAAGACATCCAAAGGCACACACAAATTTTGTTCCCTACATATTTGACATCCGTTTCGTACCTCAATATATTTCCATCAGAACAATAGACATATCATGGGAATATATGAAACAGACATAATTGACCTGTACAAAATGGTCCTAAATGAATTAAATAATATGAGATGTCATTATCCTTACCCTTTAAACTACATTCATGGATGTTACATTCAATCACCTTGTTTAGCCAATGAATAACCCAAAAACAATTTTTGGCTCTATGAAAGTTCACATGGGGTAATAATTAAGTAAAACCAGATTTGGCACGTGAGAACCTAAATGAACTTAAATCTATATTCTTCACTCATAAGGTTATGCCTTGGAGCTCATATATTTATTATATTTTTACCAGGTTAAGGTATGGATAAGTTATGCCCTTCTCCATGTTATTTGTTTATATATAAAGTCAACTCTCTATCTTGTTGTCCTAATAAATAGGAAAATTAAAAGGAATAATGAGAAATTGTCAGGACTAATAAATCTAGAGACTTTTGATGAGAAACAACAGTATAATATTTTAAGTAAGAATAAGTGCAATAGAAGGATGAGCCAATAATTTGTGAGTTTTGTAGCATAAGTTAAAAAATCTGCATCTAGCACACAAAACTATTTTCCAAATAGTTAATTATTAAAGCAATTCTTGTCAACGATTTTCCAAATTTTGTTAATTACAAAAATATCAATCAAATCAATTTTTGAAAAAAATTTACTCACCATAATGCACGTTAATGCATTAACGTGCATTGGAATTTTAAAAAAAAATTATGCAAATAAAAAATTTTGTTAAAAGCACGTTAATGCCATTGTCCATGACAGCGGTAATTGGGCCCAATTGCCTTGTTGTAATCCTCCTTGACACGAACGAACTACTTTGGTCATTACGTTCCATTAAAAACTAATTTTGTCATATTTTTTTTCAAACGAAATACTTCAATCTAAAACTCGAAAATTTCTCAAAGAACAGTTCCCGTACATACTTCTCAAACAAATTTTAAGTTATCATATTTTCTATTTCTAACAAAAAATGCTAAAACAAATAACCAGCTTAGTGAAATCACATTTATTTGGCAAACAAGGCCAATTATAAACAATACCAGTTTGATAGAATTCAGACCAAATTAAGAAAATTGCTTTTCAAGAACAGGTCTGATCGCGCCCTAAACTGCTAAAAATAAGATTTTCCATTTGCCAACTACACCAGAGCTGAGATAACTCAAGAAACACGTAAAGCCAAGGATTGTTTGTTAAAAAATTATAGGACTCAGCACCAAAAACACACCACACCAACAAAACTATCACCCAAGGATTTTTCACCAAATTATCAACAAAACAAACCAACCAAACCACCAATCTAAGAAATTTTGAAAAAAAATACAATCCTATGTCAGATATGTACCTAATGTGGTGTCGAATAGAGTACCACGAGAAGAAAGAATGGAGCAAAAATCGATCGTAACCAAGCCCTGGGGCCTGGCCGATCGAGATGAAGAACAAACGGCGAACAAATTTTATCTCGTCGGCGGCGGTCGAATAGAGTACCAGAAGAAGATCGAATGGAGCAAAAATCTGGATGAAATCACGCCTAGTCGAAGCGATGAGATTTGAACAAATGCATCACTGAAATTCCGGGCGGAAGGTATGGGACGGGAGTGGTTAAGACTAAAGCAAAAATAAAGACTCAAAATGTCGCTCATCCAAGACAACGACAATTGAAGAAATTAAAAAATCAAATGCCGCTGTTCTCGAACACGACTTTTGAATCAAACTAAAGTCCGTAGTTCGTGATTGCGGCATTTGAAATTTTGAAGGAAAAAACGTTGTCAAGAACAACAACATTTGCCAGCACAAATCCTACATGGCCCAAATGCACTTGTTTGGGCATTAGTTTGGCTGGAAAACTAAATTCGTCATTTTTTTTTCCCCAAAAACACTATTTTGGTCTAAAACTCGAAAAGGTTCAAGGTAAACTGTTATCCATTTTGTCGATATGCAAGGATGCCTTCAGCAGTTTCAAATTAAGGCTAGAAACAAAAAAAAGAGTTAGTATGTTAGACAATTCAATAAAATATAACTTTTATGAGAATGATAAAAAATGCTCAATAGATAAAAAGAGCTCTTCTTAAATTAAAAAATACATAAAGTTGTTTTCTTTTCTTTCTTTTCTTAAACTTGACGGGCCGCTAACTGCTTGTGTTACTTCTATATATATCCACCTGTTCGCACAAGTGCATGCATCGAGTTTAAGCGGTCTAATGATAAGTCAAGGTCGTCCCACAAGGAGTTTGAGTGTCAATCTACTGAACCAATTTACCCTAATATTATTTAGATCTACCATATTAAGTCTATAGAATCTCTAAGTAATTTACTAAAGACAACTAAGGGGTATTCCTTCCAATTAATTAAATAACTAGGGTTTTGACTTCACCTAATCACGGCTGGTGGATATTTAGAAAACTGTAACTTAATTGTATTACTTGTAATTATTAATGGTGAGTTTATCTTTTATATGCATCAATCTCTCTCGACCATTGAGCACCTATCCCGATAATGGGTTGTATTACATCTCTGCCTCAAACCCTAAGACTATCGAATGCATTACTGGCAAACCCTTTTTACCACATATAAAATCATGGTATCTCCACTCTCTGATTTATTATACAATATCTTATTCATGCCCCTAAGGTTTATCATCTCTCGATTTCAAAACCCTAGCCTAAGCATACCTATATTGATCAAGTACAAGTATGAATTTAATATAGAAATAAGACATTCAATAACTGCAACAAATAAAACTAAGTATATAAATTAATGCTAATCCATCATCCAAAATTAGGGTTACATCAAAACCCTAGCCTAATAGTTTAGTTCATAATAGAAAAGGAATACATCATGTTTTTAGAATCCATACAAATTAAAACAAGAAAGAAAGGGAAAGAGTAAAGAAAACAAAGAAAACTCTATTCTGATCCAAGCCTTCACCTTCTCTCTAATCGACATCCGTACGTCTTCTCCTCTTCTGAAGAATAGGTGATTTTCGCTTTTATACCCAAAATTTAGTGAACAGCTCCAAGTTGGATGATAAAGACTAGGCAGAACATCACTAGACCTCAACGTCGTGACGTGCAAATGTCGTGACATTGGAGCATGATTCTGCATTCCTCCTTCTTCAAGTCTCCAACATGTCTCCAATTGCACCATTTTACCTAAAAGATCAAAGATAAAACCAAATATTATAAATATATCAAAACAACGCTTATTTATATAAATTATAGATCACAAACACACTAAATCCAAGGTATGTGATAAGTGTTTTAGACACTCATCACATCCCAAACTTAACTTCTTGCTTGTCCCCAAGCAAAAGACTGACTCAAAACAAGACAACACTTGAAAATAACACGCTAACAAATAGATGCAATGAATATGATGAACATGCTACTAAAAAAAAGATCAAACTGAACACAACTTAGTAGTATCAGTTAGCTTTTTCGACCAAAAGTTAGGATCCTTAAGGTTTTTAAACTCTCTAAGGAACTTATCATAATAAGGTATGGTTGACAGAGCAATTCAACCCTCCAAATCCTCAATGACCTTTCCCACAGAATCTACGTGTAACTAATTCATACTCGTATACCGTGGTTCACGTCACAAACTTAAGTTCAACTCACCTATTTGAAGAAGCTAACTAAGAAAGGATGAGAACGCACCCCTTTTTATTCACATTAAAATTATTACAATGAAATGAAACACGTGCTTAGAAGTTTTAGCTGAGTGTCCCCTCGTGAAAGGGTGGATCCATTGGGTGACTTCACTAGTCAAGTTAAGGGCACCTGCATTTGTCTCTCGAACTTCACCCCGAACACTCAACCAAACTTAAAGGCCCTAGGTTGTGGGATGGATCCATCTTCTGTCCCATGTAGCGAGCAGTGAAGTTAAGGACTCCTGGCTAGTTGGCTCAAGGCATTAGGCTTTGAAAGGCCCTTAGGACTGTGCCCAGGATTCTGGTTGGATGATCCCTCTTATTCTAATTTACTAACTTCTTTTTTACTTTTTTTTTTTTTTTTTTTAAGGCTTCAATGGCAATCCTATTTTGCTTAGGTGTCCTATCACTTAGGTGGTTAGAATCCCCCGAGATCAGCTGAATTCAAGTAAAGGGGTTTGGGACCAAGGTATGCACCGGAGATCAAACGTGTGTGTGTGTACTAGATTCCTAGAGAAATAACTTCTTGAAACACAAGGAGGGGGATTAGGCTAAGTCACCCATATCATACAATCACACAATTCCAGATTATTTAAAAACCTAAGGATCAACTTCCATTTTACACTTTGTCTTTTTCCAAAATTTGTATTCAAAATGATATTCTATTAGCAACCAAGTCATCAAACTCATTTAGACACACTAAACACACCAAAAACAAGCTATAAAAAGGAAAAATACACACAATCATGCAATGAAACGTAAAACATGCAAACACAATCATGTTGATGAGTGTCCAAAACACTCATTATATCCCCGTATTTTAGTGTGTTTAAGATCTAGTTTGCACCTAAATAGGTGGTTTTTTTTGCTTCATATCTAATATTTGGTTTTATCTTTGGTCTTCCATGTAAATGGTGTAATTAGAAACAAGTGCAGACTTGAAGATGGAGGAATGAAGAATTTGACTCCAACGTCGCGACATTAAGGTCTAGCGACGTTTGACTAGTCTTCACCATCCAACGTCGCAACGTCACCTGAAGCTGTTTGCCAAGATCTTTAGAATAAAAGAGAAAATCACAGACAAGATAGGGGGGACGACATACGGATGCGAAGAGGAGAGAAGGCGAAGATTCGGATCAGAACAGAGTTCCTTTGTTTGATTTACTCTTTTCCTATCTTTCTTATTGTAATCTGTATGGATCCTCAAAACATGATGTATTATTTATCGATTATGAACTAACGCATTAGGCTAGGGTTTTGATGTAACCCTAATCTTGGATTGATGGATTAGCATTAATTTATATATTCAATTTTATTTCTTGCAATTATTGAATGTTCATTCTTATATGAAATTCATACTCGTAACTTTATCAAATATAAGTATGCCTCGGTTGTGGTTTTGAGATCGAGAGATGATAAACCCTAGGGACATGAATAAGATATCGTATAATCAATCAGAGAGTAGAGATACCATGGTTTTATACATGGTAACAAGGGTTTGCCCGTAATGCATTCGATAGTCTTAGGGTTGGAGGTAGAGATGCAATACAACCCGCTATTAGGATAGGTGCACAATGCTCGAGAGATTGATGCATATAAAAGATCATCTCACCATCAATAAATTCAAGTGATATAACTAAGTTACAGTTTTCTAAATATCCATCAACTGTGATTGGGTGAAGTCAAAACCCTAGATATTTAATTAATTGGTAAAAATACACCTTAGTTGTCTTAAGTAAATTACTTAGAGAATCTATAGCCTGAGGTTGATGGATCTAAATAATATTAGGGTAAATTAGTTCTATGAGGCTTGACACCAAACTCCTCAGGACAACCTGGACTTCTTATCACTAGACTGCTTAAACTCTATGTGTGCACTTGCACGAACGGGTGGATTTATATAGTAGTTCAGAGGTTCGTCACATGCAAATAACATAAAAACTTACACCTTATTCTAAGAACATAAAAACTGAACTATATTACACTACTATGGTTCCAAGGCCTCCTACTATACCAAATAGGTGAATTTAAGCACAACTTACCCAAATAACCCATCCATATTCCCAAATAAGCATGCATGTATGAACATGGTAAGCAATCAAGGGATTATGGACAAAATAGCACCAAACCAATCATTATGCACAAAATACCACCAAACCAATCACCCACACCCCCCAACTAGAATTGGACATTGTCCTCAATGGCATGAAAAATAAAGGAAGTGTGTATAAAACTCCCTTAGTCATCTCTTCAATCACTGCGGTGGTGGTGGTGGTGGTGGTGGCATATGATAGGCGAGGATTTGAGCGAGCTGTTTCTTGATGAAGGCCTAATTACTTAGAACTATCTCTTTATTGCTTAGAATTGTGCTCATCTTCATTCTCAACTCTTCCATTTCCTGGCTCATCGAGACTTGATGTTCTTGGGTTTCATCCCAGAATGCCTCAAACCTCATTGTGAGGTCTTGAACTTGATCCTTGATGGGTTAAGAAGGACTTGGAGCATCTTCCTAATGAGATGTGGGTGGGGGAGGTTGGGTAGACGATTGGCCTGCTTCTCTTCTATCATCATCTCTCATCCCAAACATTGTTTGATATTCCTTAAGCTCTTCTTCATCCGAGTGTTCATTCCCGGAATCATACACCTTTTCTAGTCTTGGTACACTCGACTTATTTTTCTTCACTACAATTACTTTAATCGGGTGTATCCAAGCCTCATTGCTTTCCAACGGCACCCTAGCTTTCTTACATAATCCATATATGAGGAAAGGGTATCCAAGGTTCATTTCCTTATCCTTGTTGTAGAGGATAGCATCCTTTATGACTTGCCCCACATCAAAGGGGAAATCCTGAATGATAGCATAGTTTAACAAGGCGCATTTTGCCGTCACTTCTCATATGCTAGTAATCGGAATGAGGCGGGAAGTGATGAAATGATGCCACACTTTGGGAATGTAGGCCAAATGCTTGACCTTGAAATGCACTGCATGTCCCTCATTGTTGACTTTCCACTCCCCTTGGCCATTGGTAAGTAATCTAAGCACCTTAGAGTAGTTGGGGTTTTCTTGTAGTTTATCATAAGCTTCACTATTAACCGGCTCCAGGTTATAAAACTCATTGATAGAATTCGCACTGAAATCTACCAACACCCCTCTTACCCTGACCTTTTTCAACATATGAGATGTTAGGCTGGCGTAGAATTCTCTCACAACCATTGTGGCAACCGGCCTTGGGGGTTGGCAAAGTGCCCTCTGCCCTTTATTCGTGATGGTTTTTCAAAACAAGTCCTCGAGGTGGTGGAATCCTGTCTCCTTAATGAATGACTGATTCTTCGAAATGAAGTCGAACTTCTCAACCGCTCCCTCATTCACAAACTTCCCATGATCATAATCATTCAATGGTTCTTCCACTCTTCGGCTCTTCTTTGAGCTCAATTTTTGCCTCTTTGATGACATGGTGTATCTTAGTAGGTGAGGGTTGAGGATAAGGATTCTAGACTTTGCAAATTTACACCAAACTATCACTCAATCCTCTAAGGTGATGGGGTGTTGGTAGATTTCAGTGCGAATTCTATCAATGAGTTTTATAACCTGGAGCTGGTTAATAGTGAAGCTTATGATAGACTGCAAGAAAACCCCAACTACCCTAAAGTGCTTAGATTTCTTATCAATAGCCAAGGGGAGTGGAAAGTCAATAGTGAGGGACATGCAGTGCATTTCAAGTTGGCCTACATTCCCAAAGTGTGGCATCATTTCATCACTTCTAGCCTCATTCCCACTACTAACGTATGCGAAGTGACGACAAAAGGCGCCTTGTTGAACCATGCTATCATTCAAGATATCCCCTTTGATGTGGGGCAAGTCATAGAGGATGCTATCCTCTACAAAAAGGACGCGAAAATGAAACTTGGACACCCTTTCCTCATATATGGATTATGTAAGAAAGACAGGGTGTCGTTGGAAAGGAATGAGGCTCAGATACACCCGATTAAAGCAATTGTTGTGAGTTGGGTGTACCAAAACCAGAATAGGTTTATGATTCCAGGAATGAACCCTCAGATAAAGAAGAGCTTAAGCCATATAAAACCATGTTTGGGATGAGAGATGATGACAGAAGAGAAGAAGGCCAAACGTCTACCCAACCTCCCCCACCCATATCTCATGAGGAGGATGCTCCAAGTCCTTCTCAACCCATCGAGGATCAAGTTCAAGACCTCACAATGAGGTTTGAGGCATTCTGGGATGAAACCCAAGAACATAAAGTCTCAATGAGCTAGGAAATGGAAGAGCTGAGAACGAAGATGAACACGCCTTAAGCAATCGAGACAAGCCGGCAATCAGCCTTCATCAAGCAACAACTCGCCGTGATCCTGCCTATCATAGTTTCACCACCACCACCACTGCAATGATCGAAGGGATGACTAAGGGAGTTTTCTACACCCTGCCTTTATTTTACATGCCATTGAGGACAATGTCTAATTCTAGTTGGGGGTGTGGGTGATTGGTTTGGTGGTATTTTGTGTATAATGATTGGTTTGGTGGTATTTTGTGTATAATGATTGGTTTGGTGGTATTTTGTGCATAATCTCGTGATTGCATACCATGTTCATACATGCATGCTTATTTGGGAATATGGATGGGTTATTTGGGTAGTATTGTGATTCAATTTACCTATTTGGCATAGCAGGAGGCCTTATAACCATAATAGTGTAATATAGTTCAGTTTTTACATTCTTAGAATAAGGTGCAAGTTTTTATATTATTTGCATGATCGTGTTTGCATGTTTTATGTTTCATTGCATGATTGTGTGTATGTTTCATTTTTTATAGCTTGTTTTTGGTGTGTTTAGTGTGTCTGAATGAGTTTGATGACTTGGCTGCTAATAGAATATCATTTTGAACACAAATTTTTGAAAAAAGGCCAAGTGTAAAATGGAAGTGGATCCTTAGGTTTTTAAATAATCTGGAATTGTGTGCTTGTATGATATGGGTGACTTATCCTAATCACCCTCCTTATGTTTCAAGAAGCTATTTCTCTAGGAATCTAGTACACACACAAGTTTGATCTCTAGTGTATACCTTGGTCCCAAACCCGTTTACTTGAATTTAGTTGATCTAAGGGGATTCTATCCACTTAAGTGATGGGACACCCAAGAAAAAGAGGATTGTCATTGAGCCCCAACAAAAAAAAATGTCAAAAGGAAGTTAGTGAATTAGAATAAGTGGGATCATCCAATTGGAATCTCGGGCACAGTCCAAGGGACCTTTCAAAGCCCTGAGCCAACTGGCCATGAGCCATTGACTTCACTGCCCACTACATGGGACAGAAGATGGATCCATCCCATAACCTAGGGCCTTTAAGTTTGGCTGAGTGTTCGGGTGAAATTCAGGGAACTAAACTGATGCCCTAACTAACTCGTGGGAGTCGCTAATGGATCCCTGCTATAGGGACACTCAGCTAAAACTTCTAGGCACATGTTTTCTTTCATTGTAAGAATTTTAATGTGAATAAAAAGGGGTGTGTTCTCATCCTTTCCTAGTTTGCTTCTTGCAAATAGGTGAGTTGAACTTAAGCTTGGGGGCATTAAAGCCTATTATACATGGGAGATCATGAATCAGCTACACGTAGATTCCGTGGGAAAGGTCATTGAGGATTTGGAGGGTTGAATTGCTCTGTCAACCATACCTTATTCTGCTAAGTTCCTTAGAGAGTTTAAAAACCTTAAGAATCCTAAATTTTGGTCGAAAAAGCTAGCTAATACTTCCAAGTTGTGTTCAGTTTGATCTTTCCTTTTAGTAGCATGTTCATCATACTCATTTCATCTATTTGTTAGAGAGTTATTTTCAAGTGTTGTCTTATTTTGAGTCAGTCTCTTGCTTGGGGACAAGCAAGAAGCTAAGTTTAGGGGTGTAATGAGTGTCCAAAACACTCATTACATACCCGGGATTTAGTGTGTTTGTGATCTATCTTTTATATAAATAGGCGTTGTTTTGATATATTTCTAATATTTGGTTTTATCTTTGATCTTTTAGGTAAAATGGGGCAATTGGAGACATGTTGGAGACTTGAAGATGGAGGAATGCAGATCCCAGCCAATGTCGCGACGTTCGCACATCACGACATTGAGGTCCAACGACTTTCTACCTAGTCTTCATTATCCAAACGTCACAACGTCACCTGGAGCTGTTCACCGAATTTTGGGTATAAAAGCGAAAATCACCTATTCTTCAAAATAGGAGAAGACTTACGGACGCCGACAGGAGAGAAGGCGAAGGCTCGGATCGGAATAGAGTTTTCTTTGTTTTCTTTACTCTTTCCCTTTCTTTCTTGTTTTAATATATATGGATTCTAAAAACATTATGTATTCCTTTTCTATTAGGAACTAAACTATTAGGCTAGGGTTTTGATGTAACCCTAATTTCAATGATGAATTAGCATTAATTTATATACTATTTTTATTTCTTGCAGTTATTGAATGTCTTATTTCTATATTAAATCCATACTTGTACTTGATCAATATAGGTATGCTTAGGCTAGGGTTTTGAGATCAAGAAATGATAAGCCTTAGGGACATGAATAAGATATCATATAATAAATCAGAGAATAGAGATACCATGATTTTATACATGGTAAAAAGGGTTTACCAGTAATGCATTCAATAGTCTTAGGGTTTAAGGCAGATATGCAATACCACCCGCTATTGGGATAAGTGATCAATGCTCGATAGAGATTGATGCATATAAAAGATCAACTTGCCATTAATAATTGCAAGGAATACAATTAAGTTACAATTTTCTAAATATCCATCAGTCGTGATTGGGTGAAGTCAAACCCCTTAGTTATTTAATTAATTGGAAGGAATACCCCTTAGTTGTCTTTAGTAAATTACTTAGAGATTCTATAGACTTAATATGGTAGATCTAAATAATATTAGGGTAAATTGGTTCTAAAGGTTGACACCCAAACTCCTTGTGGGACGACCTTGACTTATCACTAGACTGCTTAAACTCGAGGCGTGCACTTGCGCGAATAGGTGGATATATATAGAAGTAACGCAAGCAGTTAGCGGACTGTCAAGTTTTTGGCGCCTTTGCCGGGGAGTTTCAACACAAGTGTCAATATTGACAATTGTTTACTTAGATATTATTTTAGACAGTTTTTTTTTTTTTTACTTTAAATTTTATCTGATTAATAATTCCACTGGTGGGCTTTGTGGTGTTTCAGGGAGTTTCGATCACTTGTATGCAAAGACAAGGCAAAGGAGAATTAGACCCCTTTGATCCTGAAATTGAACGAACAACCAGCAGACTTCGAAGATAGAGAAGGTTGTTAGATGCGCATAACCGCTACCTTGTTAACATGGCAGAAAATCTATAGCAGAATCCGAATCTGAGGGATGAGAATGAATCGCCAGGCAGAAATAGAGGAAACAATAATGTTTGTCGGCCAGTGGTTCAACCTGATGACCTAGATATGCTATTGGAGGAATTCACATTACCACCTACAGTCATACAGTCCGTACTACACAAACCTCCAATTCAAGCTAATAATTTTGAACTCAAGGTCAAGCACTACAATTACCTGTGGTATTCGCTTCAAGGGCTACTGCTTAAGATCCCAATACTCACTTGACAAGCTTCTTAGAAGTATGCGACAATGTGAAATATAATGGGGTAGCAAAGAAGGCCATACGACTGAGATTATTCCCGCTACGCTTAAGCGATAGAGCCAAGCAGTGGCTAAATTCTGAACCACCCGATTCCATCATAAGTTAAGCAGATTTGCCATAAATTGTTGACAAAGTTCTGCCCCCTGCTAAGACTGCACAAATGAGGATAGAGATCAATAGCTTTGCCCAAAATGATAGCGAAAGCTTAACTGAAACGTGGGACATGTACAAAGAATTACTAAGCAGATTTTTTTAAAATGATGACACAATAGACTTTTGACTTATTGGATGGGATAGCTACAAACCATTATCAATGGTTGAAAGAACGAATTGTAAAAGGGAACGAAACCGGGGGAGTAGATACTAATGTGTTTGCTAATTTAGCAACACAAGTTTCATTACTTACTAAGCAGTTACATAATCAGCAAGCCTCAGCCCTTGCTATTCAGACTAGCTCAGTGGTATGTGAAATTTGCAATGGACCACACCAAACAATGGAATGCCAGTCATGACAGATGACACTAGAACATGCTCAGTACATATCTAGGTACAATCAGCAGCAGCAGCAGAATCTGTATCAGGCAATAATTTCAAGGTCAGTGTTAAAGAAATAATCATAACTTCCCTTGGAAAAATACTCAAAACATAGTGCAGCCAATGCAAAGCAATAATCAGCTAAAAGATGAGAAGATAGATCTGGAGGAAGCCTGAGCTCATATGATGACGTCTCATAATGCTTTTATGAATGAGACGAAGACCAATTTCCAAAACCAAGCTCAGCATATGCAAAACCAATCAACTCAATTACATAACCAAGCAGCCCAACTCATAAACCTAAAAGTACAAATGGGGCAGATGGCCACGATTTTGACTGAAAGGTATCAAGGTTCATTACCAAGCACTTAAAAGGTAAATCCCAAGAGAGAAGGAAAGGAACATTGCAAAGCAATAACTCTAAGAAGTAGAAGGGAAGTAGTCGTACCAGGACCCCCACTAGTGATAGTAAAAGAACCAAAATAGTCAGACCAATCTAAAACAAAGGTTGATACATAGTAGAAAGATAGGGATCAGCCCCAACTAAACAATTTCGTTGGGAAACAACAAGAGGTAAAGAAAGTGGATCAGCCAGTATCAAGGGATTCGACCCCACTCATCCCTACCCTTAGAGATTGAGGAAGAGTAAGCTTGACAAGTAGTTCAAAAAATTCATGGATGTGTTTAAGAAACTACATATTAACATCCCCTTCGCAGATACGCTTGAGCAGATGCCATGCTATGTCAAGTTCATGAAGGATGTTTTATCGAAGAACCAAAAGTTAGAGGATTATGAGACTATTGCCCTAATAGAGGAATGCAGTGCCATACTACAAAAGAAGCTGCCCCAAAAATTGAAAGATCTCGGGAGCTTCACCATTCCATGCACCATAGGTAATGCAATTTTCGAGAAAGCATTATGTGATCTTGGAGCTAGTATTAACCTGATGCATCTATCTATTTTCATAAGATTAGGGCTCGGGGAAACTAAACCAACAATAGTCACCCTTCGACTAGCGGATCGATCACTGAAGCATCTAAGAGGACTTATCGAAGATGTACTAGTGAAAGTTGACAAGGTCATCTTCCTTTCATACTTTATTGTCTTGACATGGAGGAAGATAGGGAGATACATATCATCATGGGTAGGCCGTTTTTAGCCACTAAAAGAGCTCTGATTGATGTGCAGAAAGGGGAGTAAAGATGAGAGTATAGGATGAAGAAGTCAGATTCAGCCTGTTCAAAGCTATAAGACACCTAACAGAGGGTGACTCTTGCTATCGTATTGAGAACATTGAGGCTATAGTGTCTAACCATGAGGATACTGATGATACCTTGGAGACTAGCCTCCTATAGAATGATTCATCAAAACTAGATGAAGAAGCAAAAGCATATGTGCAGTGGATGAATTCCTTTGAAGAAAACCGAAGGAAATACTATGAGCCTCTTAGAGAAAATGTGAGCAAATCAATACCATCCATCGAGAAGGCACCAAAACTTGAATAGAAACATCTACCCGAGCATTTGCGATATGCATATTTGGGGAACTCTTCTACTCTGCCAGTCATCATATCAGCATACTAACTGAAGCCCAAGAGGAAAAGTTGTTAAGGGTATTAAGGGATCACAAAGTTGTTATTGGGTGGTCACTAACCAACTTGAAAGGAATCCAACCTTCTATGCGCATGCACCGTATCTTGTTAGAAGACGGTTATAAGCCATCAATGGAAGCACGGGGAAGACTAAATCCTACAATGAAGGAAGTCGTCATAAAAGAAGTTCTAAAGTGGTTGGATGTCGGGTGATTCCACCCTATTCGATGTACCATGGGTGTTTCCAATGCGTAATTCCAAAGAAAGGTGTGGAATGATCAGCAGGGAGAACCGAAAAATGCTGATTTCTTCAAGAACAATGACTGGATGCAGGGTTTGCATTGACTACAGAAAGCTAAATAAGTCCACCTTTAAGGACCACTTCCCCCTTTCTTTCTTGGATCAGATGTTGGACAGATTAGTTGAGCATGATTATTACTGCTTCAAAGATGGATACTTGGGCTACAATCAAATAGTCATTGCACCCAAAGACTAAGATAAAACAACTTTTACATGTTCGTACGAAACATTCGCATTCCGATGGATGCCTTTTGGGCTATGTAATACCCTAGGTACTTTTCAATGGTGTATGATGGCCATATTCTCGGATATGGTGGAAAGAACAATTGAGGTCTTTATGGATGACTTCTCAGTAGTAGGAGCCTCATTTGATGATTGTCTTGAGAACCTGAGAGCAGTAATAGTCATATGTGAGAAGACCAACTTGGTATTGAATTGGGAAAAGTGCCACTTTATGGTATAAGAAAGTATCGTCCTTGGGCACAGAATTTCCACAAGGGGAATAGAAGTAGATAGAGATCATTGAGGTTAACCCCCCCCACTTCGCTAAAGGCATATGCGCTTCTTTGGACATGTTGGGTTCTATAGGAGGTTCATCAAGGATTTTTCTAAATTAGCTAAGCCCTTATCTAATCTTCTTGTGCAAGGGGTGTCCTTCGAATTTGATGAGAAATGCAACCAAGCCTTCTGTACCTTAAAAGAGAAATTGATTTCGGTGCCTATAGTAGTCACACTAGATTAGGAGCTACCCTTTAAGCTTATGTGCGATGCAAGTGACTATGTCATGGGAGCAGTGTTGGGGCAGAAAAAATGACAGAGTTTTTTAAGCTATCTACTATGCAAGTAGAACTTTGAACGATGCACAGCTCGACTATGCAACTATAGAAAAAGAACTATTGACTATAATGTGTTATTGATAAGTTTTGGCCATACTTGATTAGGAATAAAGTCATTGTCCATGTTGACTACTCCGCTATAAAGTACCTCTTGACTAAAAAGGATGCAAAATCGAGATTAATAATGTGGGTACTTCTACTACAAGAGTTTGATGTGGAAATCAAAGACAAGAAAGGAACATAAACTTAGTGGCAAATAACCTCTCCAGGCTTGAGGATCCAAATAATGAAGTACAAATTATGACAACTTTCCTGATAAGCAACTGTTATCCATTTCATATTCGAGCTTGGTGCCATGGTTTGCAAACTATGTAAATTACCTGGTAGCGAAGGTAACCCCCCTTGAGTTCAAATATCAACAAAATAATAAGCCCTTCGCAGACTTAAAGCATTATTATTGGGAAGAACCGTTTCTTTATAAACACTATGCTGATCAAGTAATTAGAAGGTGCATCCCAAAGGAGGAAATGGAGAACATACTCATTCATTGTCATTCCTTAGAGTGTGGGGAACATTTTGACGGAAATAGAATAGTTGCCAAAATTCTTCAGTCGGGATTTTATTGGCCTAGTCTATTCAAGGATGCCTATACGTTCATTTCTGCTTATGACAAGTGCTAAAGGATGGGTAATATTTCAAGAAGAGATGAGGGTCCGTTAAAAGGTATTTTTGAGGTCGAATTATTTGACGTGTGGGGGATAGATTTCATGGGTGCTTTCCCCTCCTCGTACAACAATAAATACATTCTATTGGCAATCAACTATGTGTCCAAGTGGGTAGAGGCCATCCCCACATATACTAATGATGCAAAAGTGGTGATCAATTTTCTCCTCAGAAATATCTTCAGTAGATTTGGAAACCCAGTACTGATAAGTTTATATGCAGCCACTGCAAACTTGTCGAGAAGCTCCCGCTAAGTAATGGAGTGCGCATAAAACTCAGATTAGTTTATCACCCTCAAACCAATGGGCAAGTGAAAGTCTCTAACAGAGAGATAAAAACTATTCTTGAGAAAACGATGAATGGGTCGAGGAAGGATTAGGCAAAGATGATTGACGACGCATTATGGGCAAACCAAACCGCCTTTAAAACATCAATAGGGATATCTCTTTATAAGTTAGTTTTTGGAAAGGCTTGTCACCTACCAGTGGAGCTTGAACACAAGGCCTATTGGGCAACTAAAAGGCTCAATATTGATATGAAATCATCTGGGAGTAATCGACTCCTCCAACTCAGTAAATTAGATGAATTGAGAACTAATGCATACGAGAACGCCAAAATTTACAAGGAACGAACTAAAGCGTGGCACGACAAGCATATAGTTCAAAAAGAATTTAAGCCGGGACAAAAGGTACTATTATTCAACTCTAGATTGAGGTTGTTTCCAAGAAAGCTAAAATCAAGGTGGTCAAGCCTTTTCGAAATAACCAAAAGTTTTATCTTATGGAGTTGTTGAGATCATGCACCCTAAAAAAGGGACTTAGGTAAATGGGCAGAGATTAAAGCAATATTATGGTGGTGACATCAGTACGAATAAAGCTATTTTGTTATTGAACACACCTCAAGTAAAAAAGTAGAAGAGCAAGATTCAACTATGGTTTATTGCCATTGAGATTCAGGGAAGTCGAGCTAACAAGGTGAAACAAAGCGCTACTTGGGAGACAACCCAAGCCTTTTGATGTTTTTCTTTCTCTAACTCAGTCTTAAGTGTTTTTAATTAGTGCTTTCATTATGATTTTAGAAATTTAAGTTTTCTCGGAGTTCATAGATGATAAACCAATTATGTTTGCTTTTTGTTGTGTTTTTAGGCTCCGGGGTTGAAGCTGTGAAGGAGGGGTAGCTTGAGAAACCTATTACAAGCCTGGAAAAGTGTCATATCATAGAGAGAGTTTTGTAACACATAGAAAGTACTTTGTCAAAAGCCATGTAATGAAGCTCTCTGGAACATCGTGACGATAGCTAAAAAGAAAAAAAACATGCCATCTAGAACATCGCGACGTTGGGTTTCAACGTTGCGGCGTTGGCTAAATTTTTTTGAATCACTCTCTGGAACATCGCAACATTTTCCCGAACATCGTGACGTTGTCCTGTTTTAAGACCAATAACATTCATATTCAAATGAAGTTGACAAACACATATTTATTTTTACTTAGAAAAATGTACTATTATTAATTTTGAAAATAAAGTTGGTGAAATGCACCCACCATCCATAAAGTTGGTGAAATGCACCCACCCATCCATGCTTAGGAAATTAGTTTTATATCTAATTTATAATGTAGTTATTCTATAAAATTTTGAACGAATCTTGAAAAAGATCATATATTCATTTTTTATTGTATTGTGCATAATTGAATCAACAGAAATAAAGTTTTTATTCATCCGGTTAGATGAATGGTTGTTTCGGTTTATGAAAGTTTAGTGCTTGGTAGGTGATTAATCATATTTGATTCCAACAAATTTGAGTGAATGTTAGGAAAAGAAAATAGACAGAATTTTATTACATGTAGAATTCTTCTCCTATTCATCATGTTAGATGAATGGTTGATTTCAGTTTAAAAGAAAATTTATTCCATGGTAAGTCTTTATATTTAGGTTATATTTTAGAGAAAATTTTGAAGGAAAGAAAAACAAAAGAAGAATTAAATCCAACAAATTGTTTTTACTTCAACCTCATTTTTATTAGACATTCAAATATACCAAAAAAAAATTCCGGTTTTTTCCTTAGTATTCCCAAGGAAAAAAGATAACTTTTAATTTACTTTTAATTTACACAGCAGACACAACATGACAGAAAATTTGCATCGGTGATTCATGAAGAATAATTAAAATCAAATTTAGTTAAACGTTTCTAGTCTTTTCTGAGTTGAAAACAAGTTACTTTTATACAAATTTTTAAGTATTAGAAAAATAATAATAAATTAAAATCATTGTAAAATATACTCATTACTTTGTAATATATAGGCTATTTGTCGCAAATTTATTGTTAGCTAGAAAAAAATTCATCTCTACATTCACTAGCATTAGGATTTTTAAATTAAATATGCAGAAAGAAAAGATAAGAAAAGGATAGAACTGCATTGATATGAGTATGAAACTGTGTTATAAATATTGATAGTATTCCACGATAACTCCAAGAAATTTAAGATAAATTGTGACTGACATAGCTTAAGGGATGCCTTAAGTAGCTTCAAAATGAGGGTGGCCTAAGCTTCTTAGGAAGGAAAACAGTTGTTAGAGCTTCGTTGGTCTGTAAAGATGCCTTCAGTAGCTTTAAAACCTGTGTAACAAACAAGAAACATTTGGTTAATAAACCTCAAATAATACAAAATTTGAATATAACCCTTTGATGTTTTTTCATTAAAAACAATTTATTTTAGAGAAAATAGTACGTGCTTTGTTGTTTAATGCATTGAAATGTATTTTTTAAAAGAAAATATTAGGGAGTGTTTGATTCTTAATTTTTAAAATCATTTTTCAAAACAGTTTTTAAAAAACAAAGATAATAAATTTTGTGTAACTGAATACTGTTTTTCTCTGAGTTTGATGTTTTATGAGTTTGTTTCCAAGAAAAAAAAAAGGAAAAAAAAAAAGAGAAATAAAGAGTTTGTTTGATTCTTGTATTTGAAAATTGTTTTATATTCTAAAAAACAAGGGAAAAATGGAGAACCAGAACGCTTGATTGATTAAGAGTTTTCAAATAACACAAAAAAACACTAAATTTAAATAGCAAAAACAGTTTTAAGAAAACAAAATTTCGGTGTTTTTTGTGTTTTAAAAAAATTGTTCTTGAGAAAAATTTTCAAAAAAATGAATAGACAGGGCAAAAAGAATTTTTTGTAGCTTTTTAGAACAAAAAACAATTTTATTTTTCCAAGAAAATATTAAGGGAATTTTTGTAAAAAGGAGGTAAACAATTGATGGAAATCACTCATAACTCATAACTTCAGATTGTAGTTTGTGAGAAGTATAATTCCAGATATGGTAGAAAATGGCTTCACCACCAAATCATCATAGACCACATAGGTCACAGCTGCTATAACAAAGCCCCCATCTGTTTGATACGACTGAGAACCGGCCAGCGGGGGGCCGACAAACGGAACCTCCGTAGATATCGTGTACTTGCACTGTGGGGAAATGGCGCGAGGATCATCTGCTATGAATCTGTGGTATGATCCACACATGAAAAACTTTTTCGCCATTGATTGTTCCCTAATTAAGAAAAGGGGAATGTCGGGAGCTGATACTTGCTGGACTGGCCTGAGGAAGGAGTCCTTGCTTTTGTTAGGTTGCATGTATTCTTCATTGAGATTTTCTAGGCTATCATAGAGGTTTCCAAGGGAACCGACCCTGGCGTTGGTAGTGGGAAGCCTGATGTTGGTTGCTAAGGGAAGGGAGAGGAGGGTGAAAAGGAAATCCACAAATTCCTTTCCTGCCTCAGCAAATACGACTTTGTTAGATTTTGTGTCAACCAGAAGCTTCAGACTCATCATGGAGGAGGCCATGGTATTGGTGGGTTTTTTCTGTGAGAGATGGATGGATGATTAGGGAGACAGACCGCCATATATATAGAAAAGGACGAGGACGAGGATGGGAACAAAACCTTTGGAAAGGAAAGGAAAGGAAAGTTAAAACATCAACTCCATGTGATCGCTTGGGATTCCAATGCATAATTGGGCGCATCGTAACTGAAACGGTTCATTGAATAAGGGTTTATGCTGTCTGGTTCCTTAATGGTTTCATCACTTTTGTTTTTAGAGGTTTATTTTCCAAACATTTGACTAAATGACCCAATATTTTGTAAATCTAACCCTCTATATGCCTTTTTTTCGAAATGACTTATTTTAATAAAATACTTATTTACCATTTCATATAATTTACAATTATTTTTACAAGAGAACAATGAGGACATTTTTATCAAAATGATGTCAAAATTTTGATTTTCAAAAGATCTTTTAATCAAATCACCCTTTACTTTTCAATTGCCCCAGTGCTCAATGATGCATTGGGAACCTCACACAAAGCTCCAAACGGGGGCTTTGGCATCTGTTTCCATTGGCATACGTTAAAAATAAAACACGAAGTAGAAGGAGGATTAACCAGGAGAAGTTAAACAGTTTCAAACATTATCTAATTCGTGCCTGATTTGGCTGGCTCTTGGAATCTGTTTCAAGTAATAAGTGCATATACAAGAAGAAGATTCAGTCAGTCAGTAGGACCAATTAAGTCCCTGGGGGGGGTCATGAAGTTGTCACAGCACTATACAACAACCAGTTCAATTGCTACAAAGAACTCAAGAAGCAGCTTCTCCTGCAAACAGCATGTGATTCCAATGTGAGAAGAAAGAATAGAACATGAGGAGAACAAAAAAAATGCCTGCTTAATAATGGAAACAAAACCTGCTCTGGCTGAGCCAACTCTAACTGGAACCTCGTGACTACTAGCCTACCAAACTGAAAAAAGGAAAAAGAAAACAGGGGAGAAAAGAAAGGAAAGGGAAAAAAGAGAAAATATTTGCCTTCTTTAGGCCAGGAGGGTTAAAAAAGACAACCAACAAGCAAGCAAAGAGAGGACAATTGTGGGTCCAACTGGAAGCAAACTCGACTAAAAGGAAGTTGTTTAGAAATGACAGTCCAAAACCTACTTAAACCCAGACAAACATGAATTCTCAAATTTCCCAAGAAGTATTTGCAGGTAAAGTTAGTTCAGCAGTTCTACAGAGAGCAGCTGAAATATTTGAAACTTGCCAAGTTCAACAAGTATCAGCTATTTATGGTGAAGAAAATCAGATCAACATTTTTCCATTGAGGAGCCCAAATATCTTCTCCTGGGGATTAAATTGCTATTCTATTTAACAAGAATATCACAACAAACTAAACTATGGATGATCCACAAGCCAACAATATGCCACATCACTGAGAGAAAAGAGCAGTCTCAATTCCCAGCAGTGATGACTTTATTTACCGTATAGGCGAGCCGTAGTCGAAAAACAGGACTCAAAGGTCCAGCAACAAACAATCTCCAAACCAAAATAAAAACGCCAAAAAAATAAAGGAACTGGGGAAAGAGCGAGAGAAACAGCATGACTGAATTTCAACATATTAGAGTTCATTCATTTTCTGGGAAGTAATTCATACCTCACTGATTTTGTCAGGGGAAGGTCCTCCGGATGCCTGACTAATTACACCACCTAAAGAAATGGGAAAACAATGCGAGCTATGGGATTTCAGAATGTCTCCTTGACTGTGGTAGTGCTACGATGGATGCAACAACGCAAAGAATTCCACTGGTTCTTCATCCTCTTTAACAATCTGTTAATGTCCACAATTCAAAATGCACAGTTAAAACAACTACGAGATCATTCAAAAGCTAATCAGCATTTTTATGCAGACTTAAATCAGAGAAAAATAGAATGTAAGGGAGAATTTTTACATTACATAACATAGAAAACAGAAATCAAACTTAGAGCATTGAGAAAAATAACTCAGCAACCAATACATGTCAAATATCAGTACATCTTGAAATTGGATCAAAATGATAACCGACAGATATATTTAAGCTTCCTAGAGATAGCGAAAATCAGAACCATAAGAAATCTAACATCATTGACACAATATTACAGGTCAAATCACTAATAACAGTGGAATATTGAGGGGATCAAATGACCGAATCAATTAGACTCTGTCTGAGATAATTGTTTTGTGAGACGTGACATCATAATTCCCCTCATGCCTCAATCTTCTTTCCAATTTTAAGCTAATTTTAACGAATGGGTGCCCAGGAAGTATCTCAGCATGTTTCGGCTGGCAAAAGATTTAAATAAGATCTTTGTCCTGAAGATCATTTCAGGAAAAATGTTAATAACTCCAATCCACCTAGAAATTTCCCAAATTCATAACAACCCCTACAATTGTCTAGTTTCAAGAATAAAACGTTGTTTTTCATGCCTTATATGACTTCATATGAAGCACTCACATGAAAGAAATATGAAGGTGGTGACTCCAAGTCTTCATAACTTTAAAAGCCAAGAAAGCTTCATCGCATAAGAAATGAATAAACAGAGCACAAACTTAGAGGTGATAAAGAAAAATGAGAAACTAAAGAGAATTAAAAGGAAAATGCTAATACACAAGTTCTGTACCTTAACAGCAGTGTCCTCTGGCAGACCCAGCCGGGAACGAGCATTGCAACCAACTTGGTTCCAGTCAATCTCTTCTAGATCACCTACCTCTCTGCTGCTATCCAGATGAACCCCGTTATTACCATGATTGAAAGATCTTCCTACCCAAATATATATACTCCTATCCTCAGCTTTTCCTAAACCCGTACTAGGAAAGAAGAAAACAAATGCAGCTTTGGAATCCAGATCACCTGCACCAAAGTTTGCAACATTTTCTAAGCTAGGCCAACAGCATATTGATGGTTGTACTGGGTCACTATGAGCGTCCATCATTTCAGTCAAGACAGTTGAACACCGGCTTGACTCCAAAGGAGCATTTTTCAGTGTCTCATCACCATTCCTGGTGAAGCCGATGTCCTTATGTGAATCATCAGCGGCTACTCTACCTGATGATATCTGCAACTCGCATTGTTTGATTGAGTCCCAACCTCCAATTCTAGCACCATTCTTGAACTCTGAGACATGTTCTACACTAGGACTAGGACGAGGTTCAGAAATAGAGGAAGTGTTGATATCTATCCTCACAGCACCCTCTTGATTATTCTGTAACCTTGTATCATCGGTCAAAACAGGCAGCATAAGTGACTTTGACAAGCTACCTCTACGCTCAGCAAGGGAAAGGGGAAATCTCTTAGATTGTAGGGAGATTGATAGAGAAGAAGGCTGTGGAGTAACACTAACAAGGTCTGGATTGTTAGATACAGATTGAAAAGAAGTGTCAGATGAAGATTGAGAAGTGGTAGATGTGGAAAGAGACAAATTAGAAAAGGTGGACAAGGTCGATGATAGAGGAGGAGGGCAGGCAGAAGTTGAAGGAGACATCAGAGGGGACTCTGAAAAGTACTTTGAAGTACCACTAGAATCGGAAGATATGGAGTCAGGGGAGAGATAAGGTGATGAGGAAGATGAAGATGAAGATGAAGATGAAGATGAAGATGAGGATGAAGAAGAAGAAGAAGAAGAAGAAGATGATGGTGATGATGATGTTGAAGAATTTGCAGGAGAATGCACTGGTTTGTTCACAAAATTATCTACACCAACTATTAACATAGAATCTGAAAAGACCCTGTGAAAGGATAACTTGGAAGCAGAAATGAACTCCTTCATATTGCCAAAGGCAAACTTTCGTCTAAGCGCACTCCAACTGCTTTCTCTTACAGGAAGGCGGGTTTCATGTTCTGTCTCAGATGATGCAAAAGGAGGCACAAAACCCCCAGTGATTGCTTTCTTGAAAATCTCATAATCAACATTATAGAAGTCCACTTTTCTCTCACCAAGGCAAACATTAGCCATTGATTTCCCAAACTCCAACCCATTAACAGATTTATCCATCAAAGGCAGAAGGTTAGAAAAAGCATCCCAGAAGTATGACTGTTCTTCTCCTTCCTTGATCACTGTTATTGGCCCTTGTACTCTTTCATATCGAACAATTTGACAAACGGCAGCTTTGGCATCCCTTTCCATGATGACCTCACAATGTTTACCAATCCAAACATAGATTGCAGAAGGTACATGTACAATAAATGCACCCCTAGAATCAAGAGCAAATGGTGAAGGATCATTCAGCATTTTTGGAACAAGATGCAAAGGATCATATGGAGAGTGTGGGGCAATTCTATACATCCTCAGCAATGAACTTGGACTAAGAGGGAAGGCATGGACCCTTTTTTGACACTGCAACAACTGGCAAGCAAACCCCATATTGGGATCAGCAATTCCCCTTGCTGCTTTCACATACTGAAATGCATCTTCAAAACTCTGCCCTTCTCTCCACATAAGATATGCAATCACAAGCGATGTGGATCGAGACACCCCTTGGCAGCAATGAACAAAAACCCTTCCCCCCTGTTCTCTAACATCTTCAAAGTAGTCAAAAACATCGTAAAGGATGCTGGTAATGTCTTCAGATGGGCTATCCTGCAACCACAAAGTTCTGTACACAAAATCGGCTTTGAAATATTCAGGACAAACAAAACCCACACAATTGAGAATATGGGTGATTCTGTTCTGCTTCAAAATATCCCTATCCTTTGCAACTGCGTCTCCCCCAAGATATATATGTTCAGCAACCTTAGAGCACTCTTTATCAAAAAATGCTATCTTATCCCTCCTCACAAGCCCACCATTCTTATCCGGGTTCTTCTGAATCGCAGACAAATCAAGCTTCAGCCTATCTCCACCCTTATTCACGTCTCTCCCACTGGGGGTGGGTGGTTGTGGCCACTCCCCAACATCATCAGAACCAGCCTTTGGCCACTCATCCAAGCTCCTGCGAGCAATGGACAATGGCTGCAGCGGCGGCAAACAAGCCCGGGCCTTACAGTTCTGCTGAGATCGTGGGGTTAATGGAGCCGGAAACCGCCGGTTTTGACCACTGTTATTCCCAATACCACCGTTTGGATCTGAGCAATCCTTTTCATCAGACTCAGGGTTTCTCAGCCCGGTCCGAGACGAAGACCAGGAAGCCGACCGCCAGAAAGTCTTCCGGTTTCCAGCAACCTGGTACGGGACACGAGAACCATCTTCTTTCCCCACCATGCCCACTACAAACCCTCAATGCGGAAACAGAAACAAACCCAGATATCCAAAACACCTAATCTCGCAACTCCCACCAAGAAAACTGAAGATTCTCAACCAAACCGAAATTCACAGAAGAAAATCACACCCACAAGGGAAACATCCGATTGACCGAAGCAGTCACAATCCTACCAACAAATCCTGATCTGGGGTCCAGAGATTAGCTACACAAACAAAAAAACCCACCATCAAAAGCAGTAAATCCACCACTAAATATCCAGATTCAGCAGGAAAAGAAACGAAAACCCTAAAATCCTGAAGCAAAAATTTTGCCAAAAAGTAATAAAATACAATAGAAAATAATTCACCCGACTGTGCACTTTTCCGGGTTTTCACGAGCAAAACAACAGTATAGAGAGGGGAAAAAAAGAATAGGGAGAGAAAACGGGGTTAGGTTTTGGAACTTACAGGACAAGAAAGAGGTGACCATGAGCGAGTGAGGAGCATCCGAAAAGCGAGAATAGGGGCAGTCTGAGTCTTTTCACAAATTTGTTTTTGGGTCGTATGATTATCGTTCAACCCAACAAGACAATGGAGATTTGTAGTGTATGGAGAGAGAGAGAGAGAGAGAGATGGGATTTTTCAATAATTTTTGAAACGCAACTTCACATAACTTGAGTGTGCTGCTGCCATTATTCTTTACTCCTCATTCATTGCCAATTTCCCAGTCAGCTCTTTGAAAAAGACAGATTTTCATGAACCCTAGTCCGGTAAAAATATATTCATCTCTTTGATTTTCAATCTTTTTTTTCATTTGATTTGATTTGATTCTTATATTGTTTTTTTTTCTTTTCCCACTTTTTTTTGGACATCTTCTTTTCCCACTTTTGTCTGGTATACGTTGCTATTAAAATATACTTTTTAAATGAAAATAAACACATTTTGAATCAAATATTTTTTTTATGAGTTTCTAGATTTGATGCATTTTTAGATTTTCCTCTTCTAAAATATCCTATCTAATAATTAAAATTTTGAAAAATAAATTTAATATTTATATTTTTTATAGCCAAACAATTTAGTTACAACATAATATTGTAAACGTTCAATGGAACTTGAATCTGAAACATTCTCTCCCATGTCTTTTATTAAATAAATATTTTTATATTTATATCATCATATCGTATATATTTTTACAAAATTTGGGCCAGATTTACTAAATCTTTTTTTTGAAAGGGCCACTTTTTTGGAGGCAAAGAGACCCAAATTAATTAAATTAAAAATGAGACTTGTTATATCTATTAGATAAATAGTTGTCAAAAAAAATATCTATCGGATAAATTCAGACCCAATACCCTATAAATTTTCAAAATAAACACATTTTGAATCAAATATTTTTTTTATGAGTTTCTAGATTTGATGCATTTTTAGATTTTCCTCTTCTAAAATATCCTATCTAATAATTAAAATTTTGAAAAATAAATTTAATATTTATATTTTTTTTATAGCCAAACAATTTAGTTACAACTTATATTATAATATTGTAAACGTTCCAATGGAACTTGAATCTGAAACATTTCTCCTCCCCATGCTCTACTTTTATTAAATAAAAATATTTTATATTTATATCATCATATCATTATATATTTTACAAAATTTAGACCCGAATTTACTAAATCTTTTTTTTTTTTGAAGAGACCCACTTTTTTTGGAGGCAAAGAGACCCAAATTAATTAAATTAAAAATGAGACTTGTTATATCTATTAGATAAATAGTTGTCAAAAAAAAATATCTATCGGATAAATTTAGACCCAATACCCTATAAATTTTCAATTTATATTTTACATGAATTATAGAACTTCTATGAATCATAAATTTAAAAACAAAACTTTATTTGAGTCTCCAAATAAAAGGTTTTATTCATAAGAACTATTTTTAAAAAGTATCTTTTATAATTTTTTCAAACAGACTCTAACTCTCTTTAAGTATTATTGATATTACACAAAACTACAAATTATACTAGGAAATTTACAAATCACGTGATTTGACCTAAAACCCTTTTTTAAGAAATGGGGGGTTGAATCACGGATAATGGTCAAAATCTATTTATTAGATTCAAAGAAAATAAAATATCCAAAAATTATTAAGAAGTGGATCATTTATTAATGGATCATGTTTAGATTGATAATAGGAATATAAATGGAACTAATGAAATCATAAAATTTGAGCCTTAAGTAGATTGGTCTTTCTTCGGTCAAAATAAAAAGTAGACTGATCTTCCTTGGGAAAAGCCTTCAATATGCATCTTCCTTGGGAAAAGCCTTCAATATGCACTAAATGAAGTCATGAACCTCTCTCTCTCTCTCTCTCTCTCTCTCTCTCTCTCTCTCTCTATATATATATATATATATATATATATATATAAGTTTAAATATTACATAAAAATTATATTTAAATAGTATTTATTCTTGCCCAATTTATACAATAAAGAGAAATTTGTTTAAAAGGAACAAAAATAAAAGTTATTTGTAAATCTAATATCTTACTTTTATAACCTTAAAATATGCTCCCTTTAGACAAAATTACCATTTAATGTGTCTCTCCACATCACCCCTAAATTCAACAATTCTTGCTTATTTTCTTCTAATTTTTTCATTTCTTCAAGTTTTCTTCCTTTCAAATCTTCAAAAATGCAAACTTTGGTGCTCATTTTTTTTTATTTATCACTCAAAGAATCCCAACAATTTCTCTTCACCTGCTTAATCTTTATTCTTCTTCTTCTTCTTTTAAGAGCATATCAAGTTCAAGAAAAAAAGCTTATATCGGATGTGTTGTGAAGAAGAAGTGATTCAATCACGAGTCCATTTCGGCTTCTTAATCTTGTTATAAATAGATTGACAACACTTGAGCAAACTTGGGAAGCAATAATAAAGTCTAAGTTTTTAACACATTTTCTACTAATATTAGACTTAACCATAGTTAAGTTAACATCTTAACAAACTTGAAAGATATCAAATCCAGATTTCTAACATAGTTTCTATGCATATTGGATTTAACCATCGTTAAGTTAACATTTGAATAAACTTAAAGGGTGTCAAGTCGGTTCTAACAAGAACATCTGCGTTGAACATCATCGTTAATCGATATTTAAACAAACTTGAAAAAGGTTAAGTTCAGGTTTGTAACACAATAACTATTTAGTTTGGACTTAACTATTGTTAAGTTATATTTGAACAAACTTGAAGGGGATTAAGTCCAGGATTATAACACACTAGCTATTTAAATTGAACTTAACCATATATTTGAACAAACTTTGCATCAAATCTTAGACTTAACTATTGTAACAAAGTAGCTATTTAGAATCAAATCTAAAAGAGAATGGGTGAAAGAGAAAAGCTAGAAGCATAGGAAAAAGAAATAAGGAAAGGAAAATATAGGCAAAATGACAGTTGGAAATAAATGAGAGTAAGTTGTCATATGGTGGTTAGAATCATAAATTTGTCAAGATTATGTGTTTTTATCTTTCTTTTTTGGGTTTTAACAAAAAGAGTTAGATTTGTAATAACTTTTCCCTTTTCCCATTTTAAACGGTTACCCTCATAATAAAAGTAAATATCATTCAAAATAGTATTTATTTAAAAAAGACATTTAAGTTGTAGTTGCACTTAACAAGTGTCCTTGCATATCACACCAATCTTAAACAATAGAGCGTTCACCCTCACCCTTAAAACAAACATAATGGCATAGTTGGGCTTCCAATTTTTTAAGTAAAGTGGCAGTTGCTAATTCAGGCTTGGGTTAAAAAAATTTGAAGTTGTTTTTATAAAAGGGTTATTTTGCCTAAAAGTCAAATAAATATCCGTTGAAACCCAAACAAATTATGTTATGTTGTAAATAATTATGATAAAATGCTTAGCTTCTAAAGAGAATTATCTCCTCTCTTTATATATATATATATATATATATATATATATATATATATATATATATATATATATATAATTAAAGAGAAGAGAAAGGAAGAAAGAAAGCTTGACTAAAGGAGAGAGGAATGAGAAAATGTTGTTTTTCCCTAGATACCTTTACAAAAAAGAATGGTGAAGGCCCTTTTATGAAACACAAAAGATGGTTCAAATTACTCACCTTAATGGTGAGTTATAAAGTTCCATAAATGAGGGTTAATGAAAGTTCATTTATATAAAATGAATGTAAGTGTGGTTATTCATCACCCATATACATGCTTCAATTTATAACACTCTCCCTTGAATGACCATCATTAAGAATTTGCCTCATTAAAACCTTGCTAGTAAAACCCAATGGGAAAAAACCTAACGAAGGAAAAATAATATAATATTCATATGATGTTGTTAATTGCTCTTAGTGCAGTATATTTATCTAGTTAAAAACGCTACCAGGTAAAGCACTGTGAGAATGAGAAACTTGGACGAAAGGAAAAAGAGTGCAATACGCTAACATCTTGTCATAAGCATGCCCTCTCTCATGTCGATACCTTTAAGTTGGCGCATTCCAATCTTATGTATTAGCTTGAACTATTGAGGTTATTCGATGACCTGCCGTGAATAAGTATCTTTGAATTATCCTTTCGACCGTATTTATTTGAACATCAATTTTACCTCTTTTGGAGTTCATGTATAAGAACTTTAGAGAAATGTGTTAGTTCTATATCCTTTGATATAACCTCCCTTTGATTTGTCTTGATACATACGCGTATCTTGAATAAATGTTATCGGGTTGTCTTTGATGAAGTCTCACATGATTCTTGGATATGTTGAATCATTAATCTTAGTCTTATGCATTCACGACTTGCTTGCGTGGTCCTCATCTCTTAATGATTCGATGATGGCCATTATTTGCTTAAAGGATCTCTGTGAAATGGGTTCATTACAATTAAACATACATTGTTTGTGATCTGACCTTATGTGGGTGCGAAAGGTATCATGCATCGGCGTATCGAACAATTATTGTTTTACTGATTCACTGAGTAAAATAGACCTGTCGATTCATGGAGGTAGCGCAAAATATGATTAATATCATTCAAATGTCTTTGGGTTGGAGCAAAACTACACCTGGCTAATAAATTGACAAAAAAAAAACAATATCTGGTCGAGTACATTTAGCAAGATACATAAGTGCATTAATGACACAAAGATATGGTACTTCATGACTAAATAATTCTTCACCATTTTCACAAGGACGAAATGAGTCATTTTTCACATCAAGTGAACAGACAACCATTGGCAAACTTAAAGGGTGTGCTTTATCCATATAAAAGCGTTTTAAAATTTTCTTAGTATATGTCGATTGATGAATTAAAATTCCAATAGAGATGCTCGTCTACTTATTTAGAACAAATTTTATTTTCCCAGATCTTTCATTTCAAATTCACTTTTTCCAAATATTTCTTTGTTCTTGTGAGCTCTTCAAGAGTCCCAATAAGATTTAGATCATCAACATATACAACAATAATTGCAAATCCGATTTCTGATTTCTTAATAAAAATGCATGGGCATATAAAGTTGTTTGCATACCCTTCTTTCAACAAATACTCGCTAAGGCGATTGTACCACATGCGTCTGGATTGCTTCAATCCATATAGATATCGTTGTAATTTGATTGAGCACATATTACGGGGCTTTGTATTATTTGCTTCAAGCAATTTAAATCCTTAAGAGATTTTCATATAAATATCATTATCTATGGATCCATATAGATAAGCTATAATGACATCCATGAGACGCATATCCAGTCCTTTAGAGACTGTCAAGCTTATTAGAAAGCGAAAAGTGATTGCATCGATAACAAGAGAATATGTTTCCTCGTAGTCAATACCAGGTCTCTACGAGAAACCTTATGCTACTAATCGCGTTTTATATCTTATGATCTCATTATTTTCATTGTGCTTTCATACAAATACCCATTTGTACCCAACAAGCTTTACACCTTTAGGTGTTTGGACTATAGGTCCAAAAACGTCTCGTTTCATTAACGAGTTTAATTATGTCTGCATAGCTTCTTTCCATTTTGGCCCGTCATTTCTACTTTCGACATTCTTCCGCGTTTTATGGTTCGGGGTTCTCATCATTTCTTATGATGCCTAAGGCCATTTGGAAGCGAAAAATATTGATGATAATAACTTTGTTTCGATCCCATTTTTCTCTATTGTGCACATAATTTATTGAGATCTCAAAATTTTCAGGTACCTGTGCCTCTTCAATGACTAATTCTTTTTTTTTAACCTCTTCAAGGGTCTTTTGTTCAATATATGTTTCTACAAGGGCCTCTTGTTCACTAAATGCCTCTACAGGGGCCTTTTGTTTATCAAATGCCTCCATAGGGGCCCTTTTTTTTATCATGTACCTCTTTAGGAGTATCAATTCTCATTTGTGTTCTCCTCTTCCGGGGAGTTACATCTTTTGAACCAATAGGTCTCACGCAGGCGTATTTTAAATTCATTCTTGGTGTCCTTCGGGGACATTAGTAGAATGTTAGACATTTACAGCGGGATATGTGACTTTGTCACTTTCTTTACATCAACAAATGCATCTCATAATTGATTTGCAAGATTATGTAAATGAATGATCCTTTGAACTTCCAGTTTACATTGATTTGTATGAGGATCGAAATGAGATAATGTGGATGCATTCAAAGTAATTTTTCGTCGTTAATCTAGAATTGACTTTTCTCCCCCTAATGGTGGAAATACAGTTTCATTAAAAGACAATCACACCGTCGGCTCTAAAAACGCCGCTTGTTGGGGTTCCAAATATCTTATGATGAGCGGCGGTCAGCACTACTTGCAAATCTCAAGTCTACATTGTCATTATTTTGGTACGTTGTGGGGTGCAATTGGTATGGACCACCTGGCAAAACTCATAAGTGGCAAATATTTGGTTGTTTACCTAGTACAAGTTGTGAAGGGGAGTACTCATGGTAAGATGTTGGTCTAATTCTTATTAGACTTGCAGCATGCATAACAGCATATCCCCAAATAGATGCTGGCAATTTGGTCTTCATCAACAGTGGTCTAGCTATTAATTGAAGACGTTTGATCAAAGACTCCGATAAACCATTTTAGGTATAAACATAAGCAACATGATGCTCAATATTTATCCCAATTGACCTACAATAGTCATTGAGAGTTTGTGAAGTAAATTCACCAGCATTATCAAGTCTTATTATCTTGATTAGATAGTCAGAAAATTGTGCTCTTAATTTGGTCATTTGTGCAAGGAGCCTAACAAAGGCAACGTTTCTTATGGAAAGAAGACATACATGTGACCATCTAGTCGAGGCATCTATTAAGACCATAAAATAACGAAAATGTCCACATGGAGGATTAATAGGTCCACATATGTCCTTATGTGTTCTTTCTAAAATTGGTGATTCAGACATGATTTTATTAAATGATAGTCCAACTATTAACTTACCTTGTGAACAAGGGTCACAAGAAAATTCATTGGGTAAAAGAATCTTCTAGTTCTTTAATGGATGCCCAAGTGATTGTCTATGATTGTAGCATCATTGAAAGATCAGTGACCTAACTGTCATGCGAAAAGTAAATCTTTGGTCAAACAATAGTTCATTACAACATATGGCTCAATTGGCTTTATGGTCGTATGATATAACTGGAGAATGCAGGCTTTTATGACTATCTTTTCCATAAATTACCAGGCATATATAAACATTCTTTATTACTTTCATTCATAGTTTCGATATGATCTCCGTTTTGGATATCTTTAGTAACAAATTTCTTGTTGATTTGCTAGAGAATGTCGCATATTAATATGGAATCTAGTTCCATTTGTAGCATTATATTTGCTCTTTAGGCCTTCAATTCATCGATGTACCAAAGATGGTATTTACACTAGTGATTTATTCTTGTAATTTAAAAATATTTTTCTCTCGAAAGTTGTATCGTGGTTGTGCGATCGGCAATACATATATTACCATCATTCATCTTGGAAATTCAATAATACATAAATTTAGATAAAGATAAAAATATAAATAATAGATGATATTCTTATTAACTCACAATAACATACATAGAATTATTTAATATTTATATTTTCATCATCTGATAAGCGATTGAAATTATCACTAGGACTGTGAAAAGTATATCAAAATAAGATAGGTTCAGCCTATTTCCATCGTGAATTAGTTTCTATCCTTTTTCCTTTATCCTTTAATGATAGCGATCTGAGATCTGCAGAGATGTTTGGTCGTAGAAGCCAATGCAGAGACGATATCCTTCATTCCACATTTATGGCAAGTCTGCTTGGCTTTGAAGGTTTTTATATGCCTTTTTCTCCGTTTCTTGTTTTGTCTCACCATTATTAAAACCGGCGAGGAAATGGGTCTTTACTTTTGAAGAGGTTAGAAGGATGATTATTATAGTGTCGGGAATTTTGCCCACGACCACGACCACGACCACATCCACGCCCATGGGTTTGGGACGATATCACATTCACTTCAGGGAATGGTTCGGATCGATTGGGCCGAGGCGATGATTTCATCAAAAGCTCCGTTATTTTGTTCGGCTACTAGAGAGACATGATATGAACTGCAGAATACTTAGTAAATCTCACGGCTCTTTATAATGCTGCTAGAACATTAGGCGTGAAAACAGTGCGAGTTTTCCCCATGTAATAATATTAAGTGAGTTTTCTGCTGGCTGATGACTTGTTTAAAGACGAGTTATACCTTTGTCGGTTTAAATCTTGCAATCTCAGTGCATCGGTCATAAGCGGGCTTTGGTAAAATCACCGTTTTTTGGTGGTCAAATCTATCCTTCAAGTTATTCCATAGAGTGAAATGATCTTTTACAGTAGGATACTCATTTTTCAGATCCTCGTGGAGATGATGCCTAAGGAAAATTAGGTCTTTGCACAGTTCTGCTAAGACTCTTCATTTCCTTCTTTTGTTGTTTCTCTAAGATTCATGGAAGTTAGATGTATTTCAGCATCAAAAATCCATGATAAATAATTTTACCGAAATATCCGTGCTACAAACTCCAAGTTTTGTGAGATTTGACATTTTGGTAAACTTTTAATATATGAAAAAAAATTATAATAATATAATTTTACCTTTGTTGGAGCAGAATCGTGCTGATAACGTATTGTAAATAAATGTGATAAAATGTTAAGTTAAAGAGAATTATATCCTCTCTTTATATATATATATATATATATATATATATATATCCATGATAAATAATTTTTACCAGAAATATCAAATGCCACAAACTCAAGTTTTGTGAGATTTGACATTTTGGTAAACTTTTTAATATATGAAAAATGATAATAAATATAATTTTACCTTATTGGAGCAAGACCGTGGCTTGATAATGATGTAAATAAATGTGATAAACATTAAGTTAAAGAGAGAATTATATCACTCTCTTATATATATATATATATATATATATATATATATATATATATATATATATATATATATATATAGGGTATATACTCAAAGAGAGAAAGAAGAAATAAGAGAACTTAGACTAAAAGGAGAGAGAGAATGAGAGAAGTATTATTTTCTCTAGGATACCTTTAGCAAAGGATGGTGAAGGCCCTTTTTATAGGCTTACAAAGATGGTTCAAATTACTCATCTTATTGGTGAGTTATGGAGTTTCATAAATGAGAATTAATGACGGTTCATTTATATAAGATTAATGTAAGTGTAATTCATGAATGTAAGTATGGTTATTTATCACCCATATAAATACTTCAATTTATAACAGAAATTACAATTTTATAAAATTTTGAAGTATTAATACTCAAATATAAAATCAATGACAAAACATTAGTAAAAGTAATTACAGCTGGTAGTCAAAATCAGACAAAAGAATACAATTTTTGGTTCAATATTCTTCCACATTTCTTTTTCCTTTTCCTTTTTTTTTTGTTTTATTTCTTTTGCTTCTTTAAAAACAAATTTTCAAATTAAGAAAGCATTTTAAATTTGAAAAAACACTCTAATTTTAAATTTTTTGAATATAAGTTAAAAGTGTCTCTTAAAGATACACCTTCATATTTTTGAATTTACATTGAAAATCTCTTGAATAAACACTTTCTAGAAATTTGAAAAACTAAAAATGTCTCTTGAAAAAATACTTTCTAAATTATCAAAATAAGTTTATATCAAATGCTCTTTAAATAAACACTTCTTATACTTGTAAAAATTTCAATGAGTATCGAAGTTTGCCTTTTAAAATTCGAAAAATTGAAAATGTCTTTTGAAGGCGCCTTCTAAATAACTTTTGTCTCAACTTTTATGACTATCAAAACTCACATTTTAAAGTTTTATCCTATGTGTTAAGCTTATATATAAAAAAAACTACATTATATTTGGGATTAGTTTTCAAGCCACACTTTTTAAAGATTTTTTATTATTTTTATTATTTTTAGAAAACATCCCAAGTTGAAGGCCCCCACCCCACCCCCACCCCCACCACTTGGTCTTAAGCCAATTGGATAAAGACTTCTCGGACTGGCGTCACCGGCCTTCCCTTATGGGCACATTTTCCAAGTGAAAACTCATGGTTTTTCTTTTACAACGGTGGTTGTCTAAGTCGGTTTGCATACATTTCAACTAATTTTATAAAGCTTGAAATTTGCAATTAGATAAACCCTCTAGGAGAACAAACCCAAAATCAAACCAACAGAGCTACGCTCGAGTATATATATATATATGGAGAGACTATTTTGATGTTTAAAATCCTAAAAGGAACTTCCTTATAATAATTGTGTTCCCTTGTCTGTCTCACATTTGATCACTTTTTTAATCATATTAGAGAAAAATGCAAAGAAGAGACACGAGAGGGAAATATTTTCCAACAAGGTCCTGTTTTTCAAATGGTAGGGCCAAATTTTTTGGTTAGGCATGAAAGAAAGCAGCTTCCGAAGTCTATTCATTAACTACTATGTTGAATAGAAATGAAATGGATAAAGATCACCCTTCATAGAATTATGAGGAATAGACCGAAAATCTACAAAAATCAAATAAGAAAACCCAAATCATTGAGAATAACTGAATAGAAAATAAAAAAAGTGGGGTAGTGTCAAGTGTGAAGCAAAGACCATAGGAAGTAGAAGTAGAACTATGGTTATAAATCGTTTCATGCTAAAATTCCAATTGGGAGAAAGTAGGCAGATGGATATGATTCTAGACTTGACGGAACTCAATTCTGGAACTATACAAGAACTACAAACCAAGTTTAGTCGGTAAAAGTAAACTACAAGTCAATGTCAATATGTGGAATTTAAGCAAAGCATTTATTCAAGAGTCAGGATATAGTCACACATCATGGCGTCAAGAAGAAAACTTTGGCATTCTTGCGTCAAGAATTGGATCATTTTCCTTTTCCATGTCAGGGAAATCAAAACATTTGAGAAGGGTATAGGAAAGAAGTAAAGCACAAGCTGAAAGGCCAAAAGAATAATCAAAAGTTCAAAGAAAAAAAATGTCCTAATGGGATAGTTGATGCCTAAATTTTAAAAAGTCATTTGGATTGCTATGCTTAGATTATGATGTTTGGTGACAAATGTGTGAAGACATTCATCTATGGGGGATAAGGCGCATAAAATGCCCCGAAGACTTTCGTGTATGTCACACTTTACCTTGAAACTTTTTTTTTATCCTAAGATACCCTTGACGTTTACTACCATAACTCACTCATGCCCCTCCAATTAAAAAACAAGTAACAACCAAGCTGAAAACTTTGACACTTGTGGGGTATTAAATGAGCGTTTGTCCATCTGTGACATTTTCTAACAAGAGAGGCATGGGTGAGAGCTACAATAGTAAATGTCAAAAGTATCTTGGGACAAAAAAATGTTTCAGGACAAAGTAGGATCTATGTGAAAACCTCGAGGCATTTGTGCACTTTATCCCCTATCTATAAGGCTATGACACAACCGTGTTCTCTTCATGCAGAGCTCTCAAAGAGGATTCTCTGTTTTTGCTTTATCTTTATTTTTTCATGCATGGGCCTTTAGGGCCATTATTTGTGTAATCAGAATTGATTGAAGGAAAAATTGTGTATCTTTCATTGATCACAAATAACCTATTTATATATACAAGACAACCCCTAAACCAAATGGGAAAAAATATAAAGTTTCCTAACTCTATATGTTTCCTTTTCTCAACCAGTTTCTAATTCTACAATACTATAACACTCCCCCTTAAGTTGGAGCATAGATGTTAATCATGTCCAACTTGTTACAAAGATAACTGACTCAATCCTCACTCAAAGGTTTTGTGAAGATATCTCATAATTGTTCTTCAGTCTTTACATATCCTATAGAAATCAACCCCAGCTTGATCTTCTCACGACAAAATGACAATCTATCTCAATATGTTTGGTTTGTTCATGAAATACCAAGTTAGATGCTATATGCATGACAGCTTAGTTATCACACAAAAGCTTCGCTAGTATTGAAGTTTCAATGCCCACTTCCATTAATAATTGGCTTATCCACATGATCTCGCATACAGACTATGTCATAGCTACACTAGACCACGAGACAACACTTTGCTTCTTACTATTCCATGAGATCAGATTTCCACCAAAAAAAGACACAATACCCTAAGGTGGATCTCCTATCTTCCTTAGATCCTGCCCAATCTACGTCAAAAAAGCACTCAATTCTGGTATGCACATGCTTCTTATGCAATATTCCACGTCCAGAAGCTTCTTTCAAATAGCATAAGATATGCTCTACAGCTGTCTAATGACTGACTGTGGGAGATGATATATACTGACTCAAAACACCTACTAAATAAGTAATATCCGGGCGAGTTACTATAAAATAATTCAATTTCCCAACCAATTTTCTATATCTGTCAAGGTCTTCAAATAGGTCTCCTTCCTTAATGATTTGCACATTATGAGTCATAGGAGTACTACACGGTTTAGCACCCAATTTCCTTGTCTCAGATAACAAATCAAGCACATATTTCCGTTGAGATGATGATAGGTGCTTTTCGTACATGTTTTTATACCATTGATCACCTATCAATCATATGCTTTTATGGTATTTTTGAGGCTCTAATGCTTAATTTTATCATCTTATGGCTCTAGGTACATTTTGAAGCAAAGAAAACATAATAAGGGTCAAAAAGATGAATTTCTGGGTCATACCATGACCTCCCATGACTTCAAGAATGATATAGATGGGTTCTACATCTCTCAAGCTTTCCAACGAGTCCAAGATCACCTAATTCGGAGTTTGAATGAAAAAGATACGGCCTCGTAAAGTCAATGGAATATTTTCCAAAACAACACATGCAACAACCCTCAAAGTTTGTGCATTTCAGTCTACCTAATGGCCTCCAATGACTCTAAGCTTGATATGGATATATTCTACTCTCTCCTAGCTTTCCATAGAGACCAAAATCATCACATTTGAGGTCGGATGAGAGAGTTATGATCGTTTCAAATCAGAAGGTGAAATCTGAATTGCTGATACATTCTGGTTCGTTGAGGCGAACTAGAATGTTCACCACGGTGAAGATCCATTTTACTTTGATTTTCTCTCATTTTACTTTGGAGCTGATATTGAAGATTCATCTGCTAAAGGACCTCCTACAGCCTTGGAGCAAAGTTTTGAGAAGTTTTCCACCTTCAATCTGTTTTGTATCTCTAAACTTTACTCTTTTCTCATTTCTTTCTCTATTATTGTTGTAATAAACATGATTTTGATGGATTTGGGGGTTGTAATGAATGACTAAATATCCTCTAGGGTTGATTATTGAAGTTGATGCTTGATTATATACTTTTTAGAATGGTTTTGTGAATTTATTCTTGTGTTGATGTTAGTCGTATTGATGGATTACTATGGTTTTCGCTGGAATCGATTTATGTTGGAGAACAGCTTAAGACTCTCAGGTGCACAAGGGGTTTCCAAAGTGACAGTTAGAAATATACCCTTAGGCCTTGACCTTTACTCTTAAATGTGTCTCAATTGACAAAATCAACCTAATCTAGTACTAAATGAATTTCATTAGGAGTAGCATCATCTCAGCATTATGTGAGGATTGAATGGACAAAGAGGTGATCGATTCGAACATAATCCGGGTAATCATATCGTATGGACCGAGAGGTGACCAATGGGATTCCCAAGGAAAGAATTACCTTCTAAAAGTATCACATTTCATGACCTAGATAGACCGAAAGGAGAATAGGGAGTGGGTGTGAGAAAATGAGGGGAGACATGAAAGTGTAAACTTGATACCAGTTTCCTTAGACAAACACAAGTATATTTTCATTAAACCAACACTTCATGAATATAAATCATAATTGCATCAATGGATATAATCAACCCTAGTATCCTTCCCTACAGTTTTTCTTTAAAATCAACCAATTTACTTGTGAATCCTACAAAATCAATTTTAGATTCGTTTTGTTTTTAGTTTAGTTTATTTTAGATAACCAACATCCTAAATCATCCTTCCGCTCAAATAGTGAAATTCTTGAATAGTCGAGGTACTCAATCCTCACTAAAACCACACTTTCCCTGTGGGATCGATATCTGGACCTTAGGTCCATTATATTACTTGTACGATCCGTACGTTTGCGAAAATCGCTAACAAGTTTTTGACGTTGTTGTCGGGGAAGGTACAGTTTGGTTTGGATTGATATTTTGGCAAAAGATAAGTTTTGCTAATTTGAGCAAAAATTTTCTTTTCATATTTTCTTTTGTATCTTATTTGTATTTAGTATACTTCATTTTTTTTCTTTTATTTTGTATTTTTTCTTATAGGTGTTTCGCATAAATGAACAATTTATCGATAAATGAGCGCCTATATGCACTTGAGAAAAAGATTGATGCTCTCACAAACCTCATTAACCAATAAACTCGAAGAGCACGCAATTATTTCAACTACAATGAACGTCATTACTTTCAACCCCAACACATCATGTCGAGCTGCTATCATTCGGGTTTTGAGAACATATGAGGATTTCCCTTATAGAAGCCAAAATTTTCAAAGTCAAGGAGGCTTAAGTTACAATTATCAAGAACAAATCCAGCAACCTTCTGATCAGGAAATGTTTTATGCCTTATGGAATGAGATAAAGAAATACAAGGCCGCAGGGGAAGCCAAAATGAAATATCAAGTCACCAATGAAGAAGCTCATATGACAAACTTAGAAAATCCAATTGGGCAACTAGCCCAAACATTAGAGGAGCAACATTTTAGGGCACTCCCAAGTGACATAAAAGTTGAGGACAGAAGAGAATGTAACTTTGTGCCTTTGAGTTTTAAAGAGGAAATCTAAGAACCGACATTGGTTGAGGAGAAAAATAATGAACTTGTGACACCCCAAAACCGGGGGTCCATTGACAACCCATCAACCCTCTAATACTGCGGATGCCTGGCTAACTCCGACACCACTCATGAATCGAAAGCAAAGTCTCTTTGTAATGGGAGCTCTACCCCAAGGTACAAAACCCGTCCCAACACCAACAATAACCACAGTGGTCCACATGCGAGTAAAATAATGGCCACTTTGGCCCCTACATCAATAGTCACAAAATACATCAACTATATATAATAGTTCAAGAGTTAATAAATTACTCTTTATTCAACATATATTAAAATGTACAATTTCTAATACATGTTATACAAAATGACAATGCCAAAGCTACAACCCGACTTTCTTCTAAACGCGGCCTCTAATGAGCGTCGGTCCTCCCGTATCTCCCTCGGTGACTAAATGGTGATTCTCCCTCGACAGGCGGAGCAAAACCCGCGAGTGATAATTTCTACGTGGTTACTTCCTCACCTAAGTGCACATGTCATGGCAAACAATCACATCCAAGCAATTATACTTAACCTATTCAATGTCTACATGCCCAATCCCATGTCCCGAGTCCTCACCGACTCCCTCACACATGCCTAAGCCAAATGCGAGTAAAATCACAGTTTTCAAAACAAAAGCTTTTTGTTCTCGAAAACTCATTACCGAGATTCGGTAAATATACTGGACTACCCTCCGAGGAGAATTGCTAGATAACGCTCCGAAACAGTCATGGTCCTCATCCGAAGTGATCTGTTTAACAACTCTCCAAGGCAATTCTTCGGAAAATCTTCCGTCGAATTCATTTCACAAACATTTTTCCTTTTTTTTCATTTTCGTGTCATGCACTCACTCCTAATATTCTAGGGTGCCCCAGTGCATATGGAATGCATTATGTCAATCCCAACAACTCATGCTAATATATAAAACATGTATATATTAACATAATTGAATCATATAAATCATGTTATGCAAATTCACCATCAATAACACCAAAATTAGCTCATATGGGCTAATTAGCAAACACAAGCAATTCATTTTGAATTACTCAACATCATAAAAATCACACCAAAAATCATGTCACATTCACGCGGAACAAAGAAATCCCTGCCGCACCGCTCACTCGCCACAACAATGATGATTTTCTCCATTCTAGCTCAAATGTTTTGAGACCGAAAAACATGGCTAATCCAAGCCTTAGGAACACCCCTCAACCATTTACATAGCTCTTAGCCAAAGAACACGAGTAGGAAAAAGATCCTACCTCTCTTGGAGTTGCTCCGAACTCCTCAAAACTGCGGTTCACACGTAGCTCCTCGGGCCAAGGCAACACCTTTACTTCTTACTCCGTCGAGAACCAACGGTCCGAACGACCGAAAATCTAGAGAGAATGCACTATCTATCTCTCTAAAATCACAAACCCAAGCTCATTGCCCATTTCTCCTTCATTCTGCACGTTTTCTTCTTCTTGTTTGAGAAGACAACTATTCAAGCTTTGTCTTATTCTCATTAACATTTGCAAGAATTCCCTTCATGTCCCTTTATCTTGATTTTTGACACTTGGCACACCCAGGCTGCTCATTTCCATCATCTCTAATCTTGCAACATGTGCTTCAAGAGTACATGTAGTAGATGACTTTTGTCCCATCACATGTCTCTCAAATTCCGCTTTTACGCACCTCGACACCGGGCGCCTAGAAAAAGTGAAATTCGCCCTATCTCGAATTTGACTAAATTCGATGTGATATCTAGATTTCGCGAGACGATCCCAATGGCGAAATCCGTTTCATCATCCGAGATCTAGAAAAATTTCTGTGTTTTGACCGAAATTCATTTATTTTACCATTTTTTCCAAAAAAAAAAAAAAAAAAAAAAAATTGAATTCCTTTCTGCTTTTACATTCTTCCTTCCTTAAAAAGAATTTCGTCCCGAATACAATCACAACGAATCACATGCATATGCAACGTGTACTATATCATGCATGTAAACTAGTCATTTAAGTATTCAATGACTAAACCACGTACTTTCATCCCTAAACAAGAATGAATAGGTAGCCCGCATCGTGTCATCGCGCTCCCACATTGACTCCTCCACTCCACGGTGCTGCCATAGCAACTTCACTAGCCTCACGGTCTTGCATCGCAAACCCGATCCCGCTACCCATAATGCACACCGGTCCTCCGGCGTCTCATCCGTGTCAACCCTCAATCTCTCCCTCAATCCACCACACAGCTGGGATCCGGGAGTGTACCTCCAGAGCATGGAGACGTGAAACACCGTGACACCGACATGCCGGGCGATAAAACCAACCGATACACTACGCGCTCACCCCTCTCAGCATCCTCGGCGGGGGCCCAATGAACCTCGGCGATAGTCATGCGCTGGCCGAACCCGACCACTCATCTTTAAGCATCACCTTCAAGAAGACGTGGATCTCCAACCCTCGAACTTCTGCTGGTCGACGTCGCACACGCAGCTCTTCTCGTCGACTCTAAGCCGTGGGAAGACGTTGTCGTTCAAGCTTACCTTCTCGAGAGGTGTCTCTAACCCGCATTAAGACCGCTGATAAGCTTGAGCTCCTCACCTCGCCCAACATATCTAAGTGATCCGCACGGGCCTCCCATACAATACCTCATATGGTGCCATCCGGTATACCACCGATAACCGTTGTTATAAAGTAATTCCACTCATGGGCAAATGCTCTTCCCAAATTTACCCTTATGATCCGTGACCCATGCTCGCAGCATGTCCTCTTAACACCGTACGGTCCTCTCCGACCGACCATATGTCCGCGGTGGAAAGTCAGACTCATGGTCGGTCACAGGCTCCATAGCCTTTTGGAAACTCTTCCAAAAGTGCGCCGTAAACCTCGAGTCTCTATCCGACACTATGGATACTGGTACTCCATGTAGCCCGATCGATTCTCTCGATATACAACTCCGCAGATCTCTCCAATGTGAAGCGTCATCCCCACTCCGCCAGAAAATGTCCCCGACTTCGTGAGCCGGTCCACTATCACCCATCACGTGCAGATCATGTCCTTGCGGTGTTCGGGTGGGCAAGTGGGTCACAAAATCCATCGTTGACGTGTTCCCACTTCCACCAACCTTCACCTCCAATGGTCAAGTGTACTCTCGCCGGCTTCCTTGCGGCTCAAATCCTTAACCCGCCGACACGTGAGACATCGTCGAACAGAAGTCCCCTACGTGTCTCTTCATTCCACTCCAAAGAATACCGGCGACGAAGATCCCGGGTACATCTTCGTGCCACCTCGGATGCACGGCAACCGAGAGCAAAGGAAACTCCGAGAATCTCCCTCAACCTGGCCAACCAGTGGAACCACCACTGCCCCCATCAAGACTACCATCCGCGGCGGACGACGAACCCTCATCACCCGCACTGATCGCACCCTACCCTCGATGGACACCATCCCGCCGTCTTGCCCCCGGGACTCGATCACTGCCAAAAGAGATTTCTGGGTAGTCACTAAACCCCCAATGCACCTGCGGCTCGCTTGGTTGCATCAGCCCCAAACTGTCCCACGCCTTGAGCATCCGCCACTCCCGTAGCTTTATACCAGCCAATACCCCGTGACTTCACCGAGTGTGCATCGGGGCCACCACATTGCCTTACCGATGGTAATGCAAAGTGAAGTCATAATCCTCTAGAACTCCATCCATCTCGCGCCGCTCATATAAAGGTCCCAAGGAAAATATACTGGGACTGGTCCGGGAGTACACCCCGAACTCCTCGTCAGATAAGTAGTGGCGCCAAATCTTCAAGGCGAAGACTACTACCACAACCCTAGCTGTCGTGTGTGGGATAATTCCGTCATGATTCTTCAACTAACAGAACCATAAGCTACTACCCTCCCTGGATCGCATCAAACACATCCCGCCCGCCTCGAGGCATCACACAATATATTGTGGCGCCCCCGTCCCATGTCCGAACTATCAAGATAGGAGCCGGCAGCCTCCTCTTCAACTCCCCGGAATGCTCAAGACGGGCCATCCCAATCAAACTCGACCCTTTCAGGTCAATCTCGCCACGCAGGCGCTTAACGGAGAATCCTCAATGAATCTCCTTCGTAGTATCCAAATAATCCCAAGAAATTACGATTCGAAGACCGACTTCTACTTCTCCTAACCTCATCACGACTTCGACCTTCTCAAAGGTATACCGACATGCCTAATGCCGACACCACGTGTCCCAAAACCTCACCTCAGTAAGCCAAAACTCGCACTTACTGAACTTAGCATACAACTGATGGTCTCTCAAAGAACTCCGTAAACGATCCCTCAAGTAATCCTCATGCTCCCACTGACTAGAGTAGATCAAAAATGTCATCCACAAAGACTTCACTATTAAATTGATTTAGATAGGTTGGAATACCCTATGCATGAGGTCCATGACTGCCACATTCGTCAATCCAAAGGGCATCACTGTAAACTCAAAGTGCCCATAACGCGTTTTAAACGCCGTCTTAGGTATTATCTCGCTCCCCAACCCCCGCCTGATGGTAACCGCTATGGTTGTCCGTCTTGGGGAAGTAGACTCGCCTCCTCTCAACCGATCAAACAAATCACAATCCTAAGAATGGGTATCGACTCGATCGTAACCCGTTCAACCGCCCGTAGTCACACAAATGGCGGTCTTGTCCTTCTTCTTCACTAATAGAACCGGAGCGCCTCATGGTGAAATGCTCGGTCTAATGAACCCCTTGTCCAATAGCTCCTGTAGCTGGATTCTGAGTTCCTACAACTCAACTGGTGCCATCCTATGCGGCGTCATAGAGACGGGGCTGGCAATTGTGGTGTAACTCGACACAAGTCTATAACCTCCAGAGGCAATCCCGATATTAATCCGAAAACATCCTCATACTCGCAACCACTGAAGGAGATCTTAAGTCTGGGGCCTCACTGCCCTCCAGGCGCTTGCTAGCCTTAACCCGCTTAACCCGGTCCCTAACACCTCGGACTCGTGACACTCATTCAGTGGCAAAATATCATGCTTGTCCCCGAAATACAACACGTAGTACCGCCCCGCGCGGTAGGCGGTGTAACCCTCCTACGCCACAATCGATGATCACCCCAGTCGTCGCCCATTCCATCCCCAAGACGACGTCGAACCCCCACACGCCCACGACCCTCGATCCATCGTGAGTAGAATCCCCGAGATCCTAACTCGCAACCATGACATATCATCCCTATCTCGCCCTAATCCCTGTGGGAGAACTCGCTATTACAAGGTTATCTCTCCAAGGCCTTAACCTCTAAGCCCAACTTCTATCACAACCGATGCAAAGAATGAATGAATGCGGGTACCATAATCAAATAACACTCTTGCCCATAGACTAGATAGCAAAACGCATTCCTCGTATGACAGTCAATCAGCCGACTCGCCCGGCAGGATGGCGTAGACACGCCCTATATCCCCCGATGTCCTACCCAGGGCCTCGCCCTCTCCGCTTCTCGCCATAGTCCGGCCTTCCGTCGGGCCGTACTTGGGAGGTACCCGTGCAACTCCCGGATGTGGAGGAATATACCGGGATCCTCTCATGTCCTATCAGCCGATTGACTGCGCCATTCAAACCCTGATTCTTGTCTGGGGGATGAATCTCTCCCTCATGTGTCTAGCCGGGCATGATAAGACACCATCTCGGCCCAAAGATGACCGATAACCCCCGACCGTCATTGGTCCGGATGGCCACTACTTTGGAACCTCGTGAACTAGGAAGCTCCTTACTTCTTTCGAATCGAAGAAGACTGACTCTCCTTCCTTCTTACTACTTAACACCCGTGACCCGAGTGCTCGAGAACTCGATCTCCCCTACGTTAGGGTCGCCCCAATCCAAGGAGTTCATGTCCTGTAGGAGAAGTCCTACAATCCTGCCCCGAATGGACAACTTCAGCTCATTCTCCTCGAATCTCCCGACTTTAGCCATGTCCTGTGTCCATGAAGGTCATCAGCAAACAAAGAATCTGAATCTAGCCACATACGATCACCACATCATAGTCCCCCCCGTCTGGGCCTCTGTGAACTCTCGAGCCTCTCGCACGACGAGCAAGATCCGGAAAATACTTACCCATGAACAGCCTCCCCTGAACTCGCTCTATGTCATTACCTCTAAGTCTCTAGAGATCTTTGCCTGGCTCACACCACTACTCAGCCTCACCTCTAGCTAGAACGTAGCTAGTCTAATCCTGGTCGTGTCAGAGGTAATCTCCATAGCCTCTAACACCTTCTCGACCGCACGAACTAATTCATTCCGCCACCATCGGATCTCCTCCCTATGAACGCCTAAGATGATGTGCCCTAAACCTCTGGAAAGTTACCTTGACCCTCCCTGCTAATCACTGCACTAAACAGGCAATAAAGCACAGCCCGTAATCCCTACAACCTCAACAAAAGCTTGTTGGTCAAATAATGTTGGTGCCTGACCAGTACCCTGTGGACGACCTCTACGTCCTCTCCCGTAACTAGTCATCTACACATGTCCAATGGCAAGTTAAATTCTAATGCAGTATCTCTAAGGTATAAACACAGCCCCGAGACACTATAAACATACAGAAAACATTTCATACACAATGTCCATGCATTCATAAGCAATGCAAGACAATACTTCAATATATTAAATCATATGCAACCAAATTTTTTTTTTTTTTTAGAAAATTTCATTTTGAAAGATTTTATTTCATTTGATTTTATTTGATTTTTATTTTTTTTGAAACCTCATGAACAAGGTTTCATGAACAAAGGGTCCCAAATAAAGGATTCCATAACAAGCAGACCGAGTCAAATCAAGATACCTGTGCACACTCTCGACTTCACTAAGGTGGCATAAAGGCACGCACTACGCCCAGCGCCAGCCGTGTCGTATGCCAGATCAGCGCTTTGTCGCAAGCTCCGCCACTGCCTATGTCAGAGTTCCTCGAACAGATCAGGTCGCAAAGAAAAGGCACGCACGAGCGCCGCGGTTGCTCGGGTCGTGTCGCAACACGCCGCCGCCAGACACGTGTCAGCGATACACCCCAAGAAACAAACCTCCGCCTCCCGCGTAGATAATCGCTTGTATGCTGACACGCTTTCGCTAACTAGACCACCACACGACACAAGACCGACGCGATTCCAACCCCCGTCCGCCGCCCGCTCCCGTCACTATACAACGCCAGGACGTTGAACACTCACCCCAACCAAACCTCGCATGCACACATAAAGCGCGCTTGCCGGCCAGTGTCGTGGCCTCCTCGACCTTGTCGTGGTTGTATCGTGGCCCAGCCCAGCCCGCATCGCGGGGCCGACCATGCAGGCCCCCTCATACGCTTCAAATTGCTGCGGTCACGATACAATCAATTGTATCGTGACCCAACACCAAACATAGGCAGTAGCCCATCCAGTTGCCAAAAACTGTTTTTTTTTTTTTTTCATCATTTTTCTTCTTCATTTTGTTTCACCTACTGGAAGACCCAAAAAAAAAAAAAAATTCATTTTCCAGTAGAACAAATAAATTTATTAAATTTTTTTTTCCATTGTTACACACTGTAAAACCTCAGAAAAAATTTCTTCTATCATTTTTTTTCCTATGTGCTATTTACTAAGCACACAATCATACAACATACCACACACAAATCATACACAACAATTCATGTTCACACATCACACAACAATCATCAAAGTGCACAAGGAACGAATGATCGAACATTCTATCGAGCCATGTGCATTCATATACCCAAACTCGATACAAAGCCGTGACTCAAAACCGAGGTCCGTTTGACAACTCGTCAACCCGCATCACCTGATGTCGTAACCCAACACAACTCATGAAAATCGGGTGAGTCTCCTTTGTATCGAGTCGTACCTAAGGTACAAACCTGGCCCCGCCGCACCCTTCCTAGTGACAGAAATCGCCAGACCACAAAGAACTCCCAAATCAAGCTCGCCGAATCGACTAAGTTACCATGAAGCTAAGCCGTTAAAACTCGCTTGAAATCGCATTTGGAAAACGCGGGTTATAAAATTTTCATTTTTCTATCAAAATTACACCTTTAGATTTAACTAAAATCCCAAGAAGATAACGATCGTGACCTGGTCAAGCCCAAAATACAAAATCACCCTACAAAACAAAAAATACACTCCCAATGTTTCCCAAATGTCCAACTGATAACAGCGACTCCTCTCGTCCTCATCAAAATATAAGATAAGGATCAATCATATATAGTTTATAGCAACCTCGTTTTTTCTCAAAACCATGCATGCATATTTTTACAAAAGATATTTACATATACAAAAATGCATAAGATGAATTTTTTACTTAGTTTTACTTACACCTTATCTTATATATAATCACGAACACAAATAGTTTAGACCGAGGATCCTTAAAAGGTCTTTCGTCAGACCTACACCGAAAAATTATTTTAAATGTAAAACTCGTGAGCCAAACTGTCGTATGCATTATAAGTTCTAAACAGTTGTTGGTCTCCGTCGTTTGTACTCTAATATGAAAATCAGACGTAAATGGTTGTAAAACTGCGAGTGAGAAACTGAAGCTTTGCTATGAAACCATTTCGAAAACCTGCTCAAAACTATTTCGCTAAAACTGCTTTCAAAGGGTGGTTATTATCCGAAAGTGCTATATCAGAATTCATAACAACCATCAGGTCTATTTTCTCTGAATACTCCTGTGGCTGATGCTACTGAACCCTGGGACCCTGCATCAGAGGCTGAACCCTTAACACTACCCGCCAAGATTGTCCACGACTTTGATCTTATATAAGATAATGGAACCTCTGAACTAAAATGCTGGGTGAGGAACCTCGAACCAACACTCATCATGTACTAAGTCAAGACGCTAACTATATACCCTACGCAAGAGGCGAATTAATATAGAAGAGAGACGAGACGAACCCCAACTGCTCGACTGCAATATACAATATAATATCCCATAACATCACACAGACAATCCGAAATAAGATCCGACCGGAACCGGAATTTGCGCTTATCTAGGGTTTTGCTAAACTAGGCCAAACTGCTTTTTTAAATACTCCGAAATCAAACTTTTCACGAGTATAACAACTGGAGGTAAAAAAATTCCTTTATAAATCTATACTTTCAAAGCACTTTACAAACTTGTACTTAAAACACTTTTATGCAGAAACATTTGAGTACTCACCTTTTCTCGACTAATTTCTTTCAAATTCTGTCAAGCACTCTAGATTCTCGTCTGATGCTCAAATCGCCTTACACAATTCATTCAATTATTTAAAATGCCCTCGCCTTAACGCTTTAACCATAAACATACAATGTGGCTTCAAATGACTATATCGAACGAACTTCGATTCTAACAAAACTTTACGTGCTAGTCCCATTTGATATGGACATCGATAATATGATGTGAAATTGACCAATATGTCCATACACATTAAATGCCCTATAAAACTATCTGCTTTAAATAATCCGACCGGGGCTGGACTTTCCATATAGCTCCAAAATTCGAAATGATTAAAATTTCGTCCGATTTGTCCACTATACTCCCGAAATTTCAAACCCGACCGTCAAACAAATCGGGGAATTCAGCTACGATCGTCTAACACAAATCCTGAATATTCCTAAAAATTTCTAAACCCGCCTAAAAAATTTTGAATCAAGATTACACCTTTTACTGGTTTCCAAGAAAAATTTGCCACATAAACCTTTAGGTTTGAAATAAATACAAGTACAAACTTTCTACCTTTTAAAGCTCTGACAAAAGGCTAAGATATTGGTACCTATGCGTAGCTCTCTTCGCGTATACCAATTTTGCCTTCTGCTCCGACGAACGCCTACGATCCGATTTCCGTAGATCTGAGAAAGAAACTAAGAAAGAAAAAAATAAAAATATTTCTCACCTCACTCATGCTCGCATCATTCCACCGCTCTTCGTTTTAGCTTTTTTGTTTTTGTTTTTGTTTTGTCTATTATTATTCTTTTCTTAATTATTATTCTTATTATTTAGATAAATAATTTCTATCATCTGTATTCGATTCTATTTCATCCCGAAAATCTTATTTATCATAATTGAATATTCTTTAAATATTTGCCTTTCGAAATTTTCTAAAATCCCGCTTCGTAGTTTTACTCTAAACCTGTCGCTGTAATTCAGAAAACATTCCGACCGCCCTGAATTTTTAACGAAAACTTTCCTAGTTACTAGGATTTCTCACGAGACGAGTCCTAACGGCACAAATTGCTTCGGCCATCCGAGATCTAGAGAATTTTCGAGACTTCCCCTAATCCATTTGTGGCAATTTATTATTATTATTTTACTATTTAAACTTCCATTAATTATACTTTCACCCTCCACTTTCCTTGTGACTGCAAAAGTGCCATACACCCTATTACGACACTAAAATAATTAAGAAAGCCCTCAGCGCATTACACGGTTACACATACCGCATAACTTCCTGGATCTAAGCCATGTCAACAATTAACAACGACTAATGGGCCTCCTTCATCAATAATTATAAAATACATCAACTATATACACAATCAAGAGTTTAATAATTACTCTTTATTCAACATATATTAAACGTACAATTTCTAATGTTACGTTATACAAATGACAATGCCAAAGCCACAACCCGCTTTTCTAAACGCGGTCTCTAGTTGAGCGCCATTCTTCCCGTGACCCTCCCGCACCCGAATGGCGATCCTCGACAGGTGAGCAAAGCCCGCAGCTGAGCATTTCCTACGCAAGCATTTCCCACCTAAGTGCACATGTCATGGCAAACAATCACATCCAAGCAATTACATACAAACCTACTCCGAATGTCTACATTGTCTAATCCCATGTCCCGAGTCCTCACCGACTCCCACACATGCCTAAGCCAAATGCGAGTAAAATCACGCTTTCAAACGAAATCTTTTGTTCCTCGAAACCTACCACCGAGATCCTAGAAATATATTGACTACCCTCCGAGCGAATTGCTAACGCTCCGAAATGTGATTTCACATCTGATCCTGCTGATCTGTTTGACAACTCTCCAAAGCAATTCTTCTGTAAAATCTTCCGCCGAAATTCCTTCATAAACATTTTTCCTTTCTTTCATTTCGTGTCACGCACTCCACTTAATATTCTGCGCCCAAAGGCATTTAACGATTACTTAACCCAACAACTCATACTAATATATAAACATGATATACTAAATGTAATTAAATCACATAAATCATGTTATGCAAATTCACCATCAATAACAATTCAAAATTAAATTTCACACAAGCACTAGGAAATACAAACAATTCATTTTGAATCACTTAACACTAAAATTACACTAAAAATCACGTCACTGATTCACTTGAACAAAGGAAAAACCTCGCTGGCATTGTTCACGCCACAACAATGGGATTTTCTCTCCACTTCCTGCCTAAAATGTTTTGAGACTGAAAACACGGCTAATCCAAGCCTCAAAACATCCCTAACCATTTACATGACTCTTAACTAAAGAATAACACGAGTAGGAAAAGTTCCCTACCTCTTGGAGTTGTCTTGAACCTCCCAAAATTGTCCACACATACAGCCCTCACAGAGAACAGCCTTACTTGTTCGTCGAGAACCGACTCGCTCGACGACTGAAATCTAGAGATAAGGCACCACCCTCCTCTCTAAAATCACAAACCTGGGCCTGATGGTTTATTTCTCCATTCGCACGTTTTCTTCTTCTTGTTTGAGAAGAAAACTATTCAAGTTTTGTCTTACTCATTAACTTTGCAAGAATTCCTCTATGTCCCTTTATCTTGATTTTTGACACCGACACAATCTGCTCAGCCCATTTCATCATCTCTAATCTTGCAATATATGTCACAAGAGTATATGTAGTATGTGACTTTGTCACATCACACGTCTCTTAAACCTATTTACCAAGACCCATTAATCCTAAGTAGTGTCTCGAAAAACGTGAAATCCGACCGTTCTCGAAATTCGACGAAATTCGACCGTAGCCTGGGATTTCACGGCACGATTCTAACGGTAAAATCCGCTTTTGTCATCCGAGATGAAAATTGCCGAACTGTAAATTACGATTTTATCTTTTTTCCGAAAATTGGAATTTTCTCAAGCCCTACGTAACTTGGCAATGAGAAGAGCTATAAGTGGAAAAGAGGTTGAAGAGCACCATCCGGCAGACTTCACAATCGATAATGTCTCTCGCTGATTTGATAAATTCAATTTCCCATAGACTGGGGTGGACTTAGGTGGAAGAGGACCAACAAGCCTCATCGATAATAATATCTTCCAATGCCACGTCAAGCATGGATCGAAGAGAACATGTGAGATGACCTTACGGAAGCTGGTGAGGAAAAAGTGAAGTTCAACCTCCACCAAAACATACAACTTACGGATGAAGAAAAGAATTGTTGCATGCTGATAGAGAGCTAACTTCTACATTTTGAGGAGCAAGCATCCAAAATCCTTCAAGAGGAAACTTTTGAAGGATATAAATTTGAAGCCAACTCTTTCCCCACCAAAGAGTTGACATTTGAGCTTTTATCGCCTATTCCGGAGGTGGAGGAATTCATCCTCACGAGCAATGAGAATGAAGAGGGAGTATTGGTCACAATGGATGAAGGGTCAAAGCTAACATCTCGGACTTTCCTAATGAGTCCAGCTAGACTCTAAAAATGGAGCAGCTCTTAGGAGGCACCCCAAGCAAAAATAAGGATTTCTATCCATTTAGTATTTTAGTGTTTTTAGTATGTGTTACATGTTGATTTTATTTTAAGTGTTTATTTGATTTTTGCTTTTCGGGGCATTGAAGCTGAATCATATTGAGGGAATTTCATCAAGACCCACCTCAACCGGAACCTAATGATCACACTTGATCATCTAGGAGAGTCCTCTATTCTTACCTTTTATATTTCATACATTGACAATGCATATTTTAAGTTTGGGAGTATTGGGGGTGTCCTTTTGTTTAATTTTTTTTTTCCAGCTTCACTATCCTGTTTTTAGTATTTTTAGTTGCTATGTGTTTAGTTTTAGTATGTTTTTAGTTTAAAATAAAGGGTAAAAATGGTTTGAGTGCATGTTGTTTTGGATAGTTTTTAATGACCACTGATGAAAACTAATCAAACCTCTTATAGCTTGAGGAAAATGAAAGGTGTTTTTATAAAATCCATGTTTGACCATATTGTTGGTTGTGTTTAGTGATAAACTCTTAACACTTCAAAGCACAAGTCTGAACTGATTAACCAATTTTGCTTAGCTTAGAGAACACTTATGAGACCATAATTTTCTTAATCTCTAAACAACTCTAGAACTTGTTTGATTATCGCTTGAGGCAAAATCCTAGACACCACAATATTTAGGAGATGATTTAGGTCATCCTTGGACCGATTGTGCCTTTCTAGCCAACCTTTATATCAACATATCTATAGTCACCCTTTTTAAGCCTAAAGAAGCCTTTTTCTTTGTATACCAAGTAAGTTCCTTACCCTTTTATGTATTCCTTCAATTGAAAACCTTATTTACCCATGGCATGTGTGATTGCTGATGCATTATGTTGAAGCTATGTGGGATTGGGTGATTGATTGAGGTTGATGAAAAAAAAAGAGAAAAAGAAAGAAAACAAAACAAAAGGAAAGAATAAAAGGTTGAGTAATTTTGGTTTCGTAACCTTCCTACCTTAAGTAAGTAAGTTCCTTAGGGTGTTCTACACCTAGTACCTTAAAGTTAATCGGGTCTAGAGCATCACCCAAAACCGCTAAATGGGGTCTTAAGGGAACTAAACACAGCCAATATACACCTTGTTTGTTGTTATGTGAATAAAAATGAGTTTCTTGGGAGCCAAGTGAAGTATGAAGCATGAAACAGAAGGTGCCTGGGGTGATGTAACGTTGGTGAAAGCCCAATGTGTTTGAGGAGATGAACAAAAGTGAAAAGAAATGTATGTCTTTTGATAAATTTGAGCCAAAAAAAAAAAAAGACTTTTATCATGCCTTTGACCCAAGCCTTACATTACAAACTTATTTAAGACCTTTTGATCCTAGTGTTGTGGGTGGTCTACATTAGTAGAGAGTGATATGAAAAACAAGTCTATTGAGTCTATTTCATTTATTAAGAGATCCTTCATACACTCTTACTTGCATAAGTCCATCCGGGTTGCAATTGGTTTATTTGGGTAAAACTGCACATACACACGCAAGAGTTTTCATCATAAGCCAATTTATCATGATGGTTTGACTCTTTGTTCAAAAAGCTATCACCTTGAGTTTTTCTCCTTGCTATTTGTTTGGTGAGATAGTTGAGGCAAAAAAATTTAGCAATCATTTCAAGAAGCATTCTCACTCGTGATTTTTACTTGTTTTGTCTTTGAATAATTTAGGGAAATGGTCTTGTTCTTTACTTAAGGATAAGAAAAATGTCAAGTTTTGGGGTATTTGATAGGTGTTTTTCATACATGCTTTTATACCATTGATCACCTATCAATCATATGTTTTTATGATGATTTTGAGGGCTCTAATGCTTAATTTTATCATCTTATGGCTCTACGTACATTTTGAAGCAGAGAAAGTATAAAAAGGGTCAAAAAGATGAATTTCAATCATATTCATCATCTCTATGACTTCACAACGAGAGGTGATGGATTCGACATCTCCGGGCATTTCCAATGAGTCTAAGATCACCCCACCCAAGTTCGAATCGAAAAAGAGCACGGCCTCGAGTTGGGCGGAGGATTTTCAAAAACACCACATGCACATTTTCAGTCTACGTAATGGCCTCCAACTCTAAGCTTGATATGGATAGATTCTACTCTTTCTTAGCTTTCCGTAGAGACCAAAATCATCACATTTGGAAGTCAGATGAGAGAGTTATGATTGTTTGAAGTTAGAAGGTCAAATCTAAAATTGTCGATACATTTTGCTCCGCTCGTCTGGCCCCGAGCAAAGAATATTCGCATTTTTGCCCTTTAGCGCCCATTTCCCAAGCATAATTATAAATACATGTTTTTAGACTTTATTAGGTTCCACTTTGGTGGGAGAACACCTATCTGGCATTTCTCTCATCCTAAGCTAGAATCAACCTAGGTTTTGATTTTCTCATTCTACTTTGAATTTAGTTAGAGATAGATCCAAATGCTAAGACCTCTTACAATCTGAGTTAAAGTTTTGAGAAGTTTTCCACCTTCAATTTATTTTGTATATCTAAACTTTTACTCTTTCTCATTTCTTCTATTTTTTATGGATAAAAACAAATATGTATTAATCTATAAAAGAAAATATTAAACTGTTGCCCAAAAGTACTATGTGAGTAGATATTAAAGCAGCCTCTAAAAGGGCCAAAAAGTACCAGGAAACCCACCAAACCCAAAAAAATCATCCGTATCTATCCATGTTAGAAACCATTAAACTTCTATCTCTATCCCTAATTAAATGATATTAGACCAAGACCAAAAAAATTATAAATGAAATAATTCTTTAATCAGACGCAGTTAGGGCTAGCATCATTATCAAAGGTCATTCTATTTTTAATGCCAACGCCGGAAGAACATGCAGGAGCTACCCACACTTTCTACGCTTTTCCTTGACTTGGTTCCTCAAGCAAGGAGGACCAAATTGAGAAAGGAAAGACTCACCTAAAAACCAACGATAGCTAATATAAGCTCCTTAGAGTATTCTTGAAGCCAAGTAAAGAATAAGAAGAAGATTTAAGGTTTCCTCCTCCTCCTCCTCACAGAGGGAGCATCTGTTTGCTAAGGGTCTTCCCCACTTTTTGAGTTGATCCAATATCAACACCTTTCCCCAAGACACCTCCCAAGCAAAAAAGCTCATCTTTAAAGAGACCAAAGGGTTCCAAACTGATAGAGCAAGAAAAGACCTTGAATCGGAGGCAATGCGGTTCAACGCCTCATAGAATAGCTTCATTGAATAAATACCTGAATTATTCCCTTTTAAGACCATCCTATCTTCCCTATTTGAGACCACTCTCCAAGGTTGAATCATATGCAGAAAATTCTCCACTTCTGTCACTTCCCAGACATTAAAAGGCCTACTAAAACAAGGGGTCTATTCGCCTTCATTCAAGATGTCCCAAACCTCCCTAATCAAAACCTCTTTTCGGACAACCAAGCTAAACAATGTTGGGTACGCCATGCATAAAGCCACCTCTCCACACCAAGCATCCTTCAAAAAACTGACTCTACTACCATTACCAACCACAAATTTGGCATTTTTAAGGACAACCTCCCAATCTTTCCTAATTTCTTTCCACAAGCCTATCCCAAAACTATTCCTACTCTCCCTCGAACACCATCCCCTTTGCATCTCACCAAACTTTCTTCTGATAGTCTTCCTCCACAGAGAATTCCTTTCATTGGCGAACCATCAATTCCACCTTCCTAACAAGGCTCTATTTATCTTGTATAATCCTCTAACACCCAAGCCGCCAACCTTTTTTTCTGTGCATACCGTGGCTCAATTCACTAAATGAGGCTTCTTCTCTAGGTTACACCCACCCCAAAGAAAGTCCCTCTGATTTTTTTCCATTTACACACCAAACTCGGGATCCGAAAAAGAGACATGAAGTAGATAGGAAGGTTTGGCAGAGTGCTTCGGATAAGTGTAACTCTTCCCCCTTTGGAGATATATTGGCGCTTCCAAATGGCCAATCTCCTCCTAAACCTTTCCTTAATAGGATCCCAAATCTCGACCGATTATGCTGGTCCCCTGTAAGACTCACGTGGTATAAGTGTTCGACTTTGCAACCAACTTTGTCAGCAGCCTCAACATTCTCCCTCCCTCTTATAAGGAAAATCTCGTTTTTGCCCAAATTGATTTTCAGCCCCGAGAGGGCCTCAAACCACATCAAAATCCATCCCATATAAGCCAAATGGTCAGGATTATCTTTGTAGAACAACAAGGCATCGTCGGCATAGAGCAAGTGCGACAACCCCAACTCCTCCTCTTCCCTTCTACCTCCAATCTAGAAACTGCATTAAAGAAGTTCCTTCCATAACCTTGCACTCAAATCCATTTAAAATATCCATTTCCAAGACAAAGAGATACGGATAGGGGTCCCCACTTCAAGCCCCCGTGCTTTCTCGAAACTCCACTAAGTCTCATTGATTAAGATTGAGAATGAAGCAGTAGACATGCACCAGGAAATCCAAGACAACCATCTTTGGCCAAAACCCTTTCTCCTCAATACCTCAAGCACAAACTCCCAATTTAAATGGTTGTAAGCCTTTTCAATGTCTAGCTTACAGACCACCCCTCCATCATTCCTTCTCAGCATGAAGTCCACAACCTTATTCGCAATTAAGGCAACATCTAAAATTTGCCTTCCTTCCACTCCAAAGCATTTCAGCGGGAAACCACTTTGCCACCAACTTCTCACCATTAGCTAGAATTTGCCAGATCTTATACAACCCCCTCCTAGCAAACTAATAAGCCTATAATCTGGATGTCCCTCTACATTTCTTTTCAGATCATCACCAAGAAGGCAAGTAGATTTGCTTTCTCACAAACTTCTTCTCAAAGAACTCCTTGAAGAAATCCATCACTTCTACCTTAACAAACTCCCAACTAACATACCAGAATGCGATAGGGAAACCATCTGGCCTCGAGGCCTTCTCACCATTGAGGCCTGAAATGGCTGCAAAGACTTCTTCTTCAAAAAACCTATCTTCCATTCTATCAGCATCCTTAGCTCCTAAAACCTCCAAAGGGATATTAGGGAAAGCAGGAGGCCATCCCCACGGCTCCGACAGTAGACCTTTAAACGTGTCTACAATCCCTTTCTGAAGGCATTATCTGTTGTGAGCCAAATATCGTTAATTTTAATTTTGTTTATTGCATTTCTCTTTCTATGCGAGTTGGCCATTTTATGGAAGAAACCGATGTTTCTATCCCCCTCTTTAAGCCACAACTCTCTTGACTTTTGCCTCCAAGAAACCTCTTATAACATAGACCATCTTTTGTAATCATCCCTAGCTTTAACTCTCTCCTTAGACTCCTCTAAGGAAAGCTCCCTCTCCCTTCCTCCTCCAAAGTTATCCCAAAGAACCCACTCTATGTGCGCCTAAGCCTTTGCTCCTTAATATCACATTCCACACCTTCCAACTTCTCATGTGCCCGTGACAAAACTCGTAGAACCTTTAAAGCTTAACCCTTGCCACCACTTTTTAAGGAAATCTTTAAAACCTTTATATTTCAGCCACATAGTTTCAAACCATAAAGGAGAGGGGCTCCTCCATCTAAGAGAATGGGGAAGTGGTCCGAGACCGGTCTAGGGAGAGTACTCTAGGTCACCCTACTAAAATAACTTTCTCAATCCCTTGAAACTAGGAACCTGTCAATCCTAGACATCACCTGGCCATTACTGCCTCCACTCCAAGTAAAAGGACCTCCCTGCAGTGGCATGTCCCTCACCCCCAGGTCGTCAATGACTTCTACGAAATGACGCATGGCTTGGGTAACTCTACCACCCTTTTTGCTTTCACTAAGGGAGATGGTAACTTTAAAGTCACCCCCAATACACCACGGTCCTGACCATAAGCCTCTCACCAACCCTAGTTCCTCCCATAGGTTTTCCTTTAAATTGGCAAACACTGGGCCATAAACACCAGTGAAGATCCATTGAAACCGTCCTCCACATTTCTGAATTAACGAGAGACAGAGAAGACCCATCTCACAGTCTCAATGACCTCCAAGACTCTCTTATCCCAAAACAACATAATGCCTCCTGCAGTCCCCGTTGCATCGATTGTACCCCAATCTGAAAATCTCCCAACCCTTAGGCTTCGAGCCATCCTAAGGGTCATTTATTGAATATTTGTTTCCTACAGACAAACCAAGTTAACCCGCTAATCCCTGATGAACTGTTTAATAACTTTTCTCTTATCTGGATTATTCACCCATCTTGCATTCCACGATAAAATTTTAATCTTCATCCTAGCTTTAACAAAAGATTCCCCCTGTCTCTGATTGTGCCTTTCCCACTTCTTTGCCCACCATAGTTTATCGTGCACTCCAACTTCTTCAGCTCACGTTCACGCCTAGACACTGGCGTTTGTCCCATTTTCGATCCTTTATTCTGGTTATCCAACATCTATAGCATAAGATCAATTATCTGAGGCTCATAACCCACAGTAGAAAATCCCAGAAATTCGCTAAATTTTACCAACATACTATCCTCCTATCTTTCATACCATTCCACTGGTAATGGAGTCACTTTTTCTATCCCCTCCCCTTACCCAAAACCCACCATTAGTCCTTCTTAACCGGTTCCTCTTGATTAGACCTTAATATGTGATCACCCAAATTTCTGTCACTGCTACTTAGAACTATTCAATCCCCGGCAACGACGCTAAGAACTTGATTAGACCTTTTTCCATATACCAAATTTTTGTCACTGTTATTGGAAAGTTGTTTAGACTCCCCTGCAGTGATGCCAAAAACATGTATACATGATTGATTGTTAATGTAGACCATAAAACTACAACTTATTTCTAACATGACCACTAAGGACTCTTCAATCCTCAACAGGAATGCCAAAAACTTGTTGTTTGACTAAAAATTATAAGAAGATGTTTTATGATGTGTATGTAATAATGAAAATTTATTATTGGTCTAATTCTCTACAAATGCACAAGTCATACAAGTAATACAGTAAATTTTAAGTCCAGATATCATTCTCACGAGGATTGATGAGAGATTTAAAGATCAATTACCCAAACTACTCAAGATCCTTACTATTTGAACTCAAAAGTATAAAATTGGTTTGTTTAAACTAAAGAACAAATGACTAAATAAAATTTTATAACTATAACTAAGAATTCAAAATAAATTGGATTGGAGAGTTCGTTGAGTGAAGTTAACACTGGAAAATAGATCAATGTATAATTATCAATTTCTGCCATCATTTTATAACATAGTTCAGCCATTAGTTTGAAATCTGAACTTGTCAAATATGCAAGGTAGTATAGTTTGGATTCCTCAATACACCATACATTTTACTTATTAGAGATCCATGTTCCTTCCGATTATATGGGTCTAATAAATTACTTATAGGATATAATCCTCTTTCTAAGAACTGTGTATTTTTCCTTTCCAATACTTCATATCCAATTCTTAGGACTGAAGAATTATTGCCCCCATAGACAGGATAATACAAGCCTTCTCCAATCTAATTAATATTTCATCATTCGTATCTGATCAAAATCTTTATCTCCTTGATTAGATCTATGTTAACACGAGATCAAGATCATTCCATCAGACATAGGAGAAACCTCTAATAAATTAAACTGATACATCAACCAACTAATCCTTACACCATGAGTAAATTAGTGATCTATCAGAGTAATATTTCAGAGTTCATTAGTTCCATAATGTTAGTCTAGCATACCCCCAATAATTGTTCTATATGCTCAGGAATCTCCATCTCTATGTCACTTAAAGGGCCTCATGAAAATCAGAGCAAGATACAGTCCTTTTCTGGATACAAGCTACTAATATTAAGAACAATTCATTTCAAGAACAACACCAATTAAATAAATTCAAGATTTCTAGTCATGACATTCTTTTAAGTTGCGCAAAAAATAATAACTAACATCAATCCATTCCCAGAAGGAGCTTAGTCTTTCAATACCGGATTGCGAATAACAATGACTAACTGATCAGGAAAATTCACTGAAATTGCAAGCAAACTGAAATAAATAAACTCTAAAAAATTTCCAAATTCCATTGAAATCAGACATTAATAAAAACCAAATTTTTACAATGAACCCAACTTAAAACTTCAGCCCAGATCACTACTCAAATCTAAAAAAAATACTAACTAGAATGTAAACTGCAACTAAATCGACGAAAAGAAATAAAATAAAATAAAATAAATAATATACAAAGGAGACTCCAGCTACCCAGATATTCCAGTTCGAATTAGTTGCTTACTATTCCCCTTAAGAGCTTTTACATTTATAAGCCTCGTATCTGGGCCCTAAAATGAGGCTAAATCACGCACTCAAAATGATTGCCACCCCAGTCGATGTCGAGAGGATGCCCACATCGAATTGTCAATGTTCGCAATCATCTGAGCTAGTCGCACATTTGAAATCTAGCTTTAGGCAATTCTCAATTTTCTCAATGATAAGTCAATGTTTACGATGTCGCACAGATCCGCAGTTGTAGATTAATCTCGATGTCGCGACATCAGCCTTTCCCGTTGCGACATACAGCTTGATGTTGCAACATTGAAGATTTCACGACACTAATTGCAGTGTTTCAACTTGAATGCTCGTGTCATGTCACAACATTATAGTTCTATGTTCCATGTTACACATTTGGATTGATGTTACGACACTGAGTCGATGCCGCGACATAGCTTACTGATGCTTTTGCTCTTACATTTTTGCCCTGATGTCGTGACATTGCTTGTAGCTCACTTGTCAATGTCACGACATTGCCTCTAGCTGTGTCTCGATCTTTCAAATGATGTCACACATTTGCTTGTCTCCGATGCCATTACATTGAATCTCGTTGCTCAAGTCCTCTACTCAACGTTTTAGTCGATGTCGCAACATTTATTCCCCGTGTCGTGACATTTGACTCGCTCCCATCACCAAGGTCGCTTTGATTGATGTCACATTATTTATCCAATGTCAACATTGATGTCTAGATTCCAGCGTTCAAGCTTCGCCAAGGTCGCCGACATTTGATTTCGATGTTGCACGACTTAATGGATGTTCGTCACGATGTCATGGCCATGTTGCGACATCTAAACAATTCAATTCTTCTCACCGCGTGCAATGTCAGAATATGCCCAAAAACGTCGGACATCGATGGCCGCATAATTTGGATTGCCAGGTTGCTCATGATGTTGCGACATTGGCATATCTTTGTCTTCCCCTCTTCAACTGATGTCGTGACATTGCTATAACGTCAAGACCTTCTCCTCATAATGTCATAACATTGGAAATTTGATGTTGCGACATTGGTCATTTCTTCAGACAAAGGCTGATTACCCATTTATACCGAATTCTCGCTTTTCCTTAAGTTCCTGAAACATAAATCACAAAGCTCTATAATTTGCATTAAAATAAACCTTTAAGCCGTGGTAAAAATTATACTGAAAATGGCTAAAAGATGAGTTTTGAGTCATCACCTCCTCTTCCCGTGTTTCTGTGATACACTAGGCGCCCTAGCACAGGCTTCTAAACCCATCAATAGACGGGATAAGCTACACCCCCCGAATCTGATCCATAAAGTAACACCTTTTCTTATTTCCCACATGCATCCTCTTAAGCCTTTAGACACTTCTTCTACCTTAATATCAAAGGATTAGGCTTCGAAGGCCAACCAAGCCTTACCTCCCCTTTGCCGAGGGAAGAGCATGGTTGTCAAAGATTATAATACCTCCCCTTTCCTTCTCTATTATTGTTGTACTAAACATGATTTTTGATGGTGGATTTTGGTTGTAAAGAGGCTAAAACATCCTCTATAGGCTGATTATCGGGGTCGATGCTTGATTTATATACTTTTTAGAATGGTTTCGTGAATTTATTCTTGTGTTGATGTTATCGTGTAGTCATGGATTACTATAGTTTCGCTTCTAACTGATTTATGGTGGAAATGAGCTTAAGACCAGTGCACAAGGGGGGTTTCAAAGGATCGTTGAAATATACCCTTAGGCCTTGACATTTACCCTCAAATGTGTCTCAATTGACAAAATCAACCTAACCTAGTCAAAGAAGTTTAGGAAATTAGGAATGTCTAACACTAAATAGTTTTCATTAGGAGTAGCAACATCTCAGAATTATGTGAGGATCGTATGGATCGAGAGGTGACCAATAGGATTCCCAAAGAAAGTATTGCCTTCTAAAAGTATCACATTTCATTAATTTTGGGATAAAACCGAAGCTTAGACAGGAGCAAGGCAGAATCGGCGAGACACTAAAGTGTAAACCCTATACCGGTTTCCTTGACAAACACAAGTATATTTTCATTAAACCAACACTTCATGAATATAAATCATAATTGCATCAATGGATATAATCAGTCCTGGTATCCTTTCCTACAACTTTTCTTTAAAATCAACCCATTTATTTGTGAATCCTATAAAAACAATTTTTAGATTTGTTTTGTTTTTAGTTTAGTTTATTTTAGATAACCAACATCCCAAATCACCCTTCCACTCAAATAGTGAAACTCTTAAGTAGCCGGGGTACTCAATCCTAGCTAAAACCACACTTTTCCTATGGGATCAATATCCGGACTTTTGGTCCATTATATTACTTGTACGATTCGTACACTTGTGAAAATCGCTAACAGATAACATAATTCCCCACTTACTTCTCATGACTTCAACACTCAATAAATACTTCAACATTCCTAAATCCTTTGTGTGAAACTGACTGTGAAGAAAGGATTTAAGAGACATATACCTTGAGTCAGCCATAGTGACTTACTAATGTCATCCACATACACTACTAGTAGAATAATACCATAACTAGAATTTTTATAGAAGACAGAGTGGTCAGATTTACTCTTCTACATGTCAAATGTCTCAACTGCCTAATTTAATTTGTCAAACCAAGCATGGGGACTTTGTTTCAAACCATACAGAGATTTCCGAAGACGACACACATTCCCTATCTTCCCCCGAGCAACAAACCCTGAAGGTTGTTCCATGTAAACCTCTTTCAAGACTTCCATAGAAGACATTTTGGAGCATCGTTTATGTAAGTCCCAATCATAAGAAGCAGCAAGAGAAATGAGCAGACAAACAGATGTCAAGTTAGCTACAGGAGAAAAAGTATCAAAATAATCAACGTCATAAGTCTAAGCATAACCCTTAGTAACAAGATTCAATCTAGCAATAGACCCATCAGGATTAAACTTTATGGAAAACACCCAACGACAATCAATAGCCTTCTTTCCACTAGGTAAAGGCACCAAATCCCATGTACCGTTGTCATCAAAGCCCGTGATTTCCATCCAATTATGCAGATTGAACAAATGGTGGTGAGATAAAGCCGCACCTTTACGCGCAGGTGAGATAGAATCAAGAGATGTGGCCAAAGAACGTTATGAAGACGACAAATGGTTATAGGAAACAAACGTAAGAGATTGCGAGCACATCGACATTTACCTTACGAAGAGCACCAAGATCATCATTCCTGACCGGATCCGATGACTAAGAACCGATGTCAATTAGAGACTGAGGGTTCTAGCCAGAATATACCCGAAAGTCATCGAAGGTTTAACAGAACAAGAGCCGATAGGATTCATGGAGCCGATGAACCGCGAGGAAATAGTACACTGACAATCATCCTCCCCATGTATATTTGGGGAGAAGAAAGGGAAAATGGGGTAGTCTCTAAGAATGTAACATCGGTAGACACAAATTAACGTCGAAGAGAGGGACAATAACATCTATACCCTTTCTGAATACGAGAATATCCTATGAAGATACACTTCAAGGACTTCGGATCAAATTAAGACATGAGGAAGGACATCTCGAACAAAGCATGCATCCAAATACCTTAGAATCAATAGGGATGTTACATTATTTTGGAACAACTAAAGGTAAGGAGTAGCCCACTTTAGAACTAATGATGGCATCCTATTAATCAAGAAACATGCGATAGAGACTACATCAGCCCAAAAGTATTTGAGAACATGCATCTGGAACAAAAGAGCTCAAGTAGTCTCAAAAAGATGTCTATTATTTCTCTCAACTACCCCATTCAAAGATGGTGTATCAACACAAGAGGTCTGATGAAGAATCTCACATTGTAACATGAAGGACTAAAAGGTTCTCGAATAAATATTCCTAAGATTATCACTCCTCAATGTTTCGAATAAGAGACATGAAATCGAAGTTTGAATTTCAGAACAAGAGACAAACAGAAAAATAGGAACAATTATTCATTAGATAAAGTCAAGTAACGCGAGAAAAATCGTCAACAAAAGTAACAAAATACTTAAACCTAGCGGAGACAAATCGACAAGGACCCCAATAATATAACGAATTAACTAAACTGCATATTGTCGCGTATTGACTCTAAGGCTCAAATGCACACGATGAAGCTTAGCATATTGACATGACTTACAATTCAATGAGGATAGACAGAAATTGGCGATATTTCAATGCAGTAGGCTACACTCCCAAACGACAATGTAATCTCAATGAGGTAACAACTCGAGAACAAGCAAACGTACTCGACACTCCGTGTTAAGAATGTAGAGACTCCTGCACTCACGCCCTCTACCAATAATCCGTCACGAAAGATTCCGAATCAAGCAATAATCGTGAGCAATGAGATACTCGTAATTGTAAAATGCGGTGAGTTTACTCACAAAATTAAATTAAAAGACCATGCAGAACTCATAACATAGGTCAAAGAGAATCAATGACCCATGTGGAGGAAGAGAAAATAAAACGTGTGTTGGTTTTACTTGACTCAACGAGTGTAGTGATAGAAGTAGATGCAGACTTAAGTGATTTTTGATACTGAGATGACTGAAAGCTTCCATTTTACGTTGTAACCTCCTACACTTCAGGCGTACATGGCTTGGATTATGGCAATAATAACACGCAACTCTTCCCGAGTGTTTCTTGTTAGTTATAGAAGCAGATCTAACTTAAACAAGTCGCTAAAATTCCAAAAAATATCATAAAATTGGATCTTGCGGGGAAAAGGACCACATTTCCATGAAAAACACTACACTAGAATAGAGCGTGGCCCTATAGTCTCAAGCAAACACCCCGATATTATCAAGGTCGGCCAAGCAAAGAAATGTAGGCAAAACTCGAGGAAGAACTCCTATCGACCCAAAATTTTGAAGGACTGCTCCGACAAATCGAACAGCAAGTGGAGTGGTTGGGGTGGATGCTTGCTCCGCTTGCCATACACTAGAGGGTTAGCTTCATCGCTGTGAGGAGGTCCCACACGCACACCCTTCAAGCCACCGCATTCTTATGTATTCTACTGCCGATGGCCGACGATCACTCCTATGGGGGCGGTGTCACCCCACTCTCCCTCTAGATGGGTGTTTCAAAAGAATTCCCATCGAATTTCTTTTCTTTCTCTTCGTGAAATTCCTTCTCGATTTCCCTCAGATCCAAGCCCTAGGCTCTGATACCATGTAATCATTATTGATTGAAGGAAAATTTGTGTATCTTTCATTGATCACAAATAACCTATTTATATACAAGACAACCCCTAAACCAAATAGGAAAGAATATAAAGTTTCCTAACTCTACATTTTTCCTTTTCCCAACTAGTTTCTAATTCTACAATACTATAACAATTTGAAACACCTGAAAATTTTGCTCTTTTAAGGAGGTTACTTTCCAAATATTAATGGCATTTTGCTCCAACCTACTCTTCTTCTCAATCTACTACATTCTCCCCTCTATTTGGGATGGCTTACTTCCCCACAAAAAGAACCCAACATAAATAGAAAGGAAGGAGGGAGATGAAAAAGAATTCTATCTATGCTCAATTTAAGCTTGATGACATCATTGATGTGTCAGTTTTGGGTGGATTCCTTGGTTCGGAACATGTACGACTACATTGTGAAGAAGTTGAGAAGAAGCAATTTCAAAATGCTCTACTCAAGTTACATGACCAAAGTCCCAAGCATTGCATTTTCACCTTGGCAATTTTACTTGACAATCGTAATTATCAATGTATTAATAATCATCCAGTAACTATTGGAACTCATGTAAAACCGAAATATCATAATATGAGGATCCATAGGATCAAAAACAATCAGTTCATTTGCCTGATGATTACTTCACACATGTCATGGATTGTTCAAGATGAAACCTAGTGGACATTCACTGACAATTTTAACTAGTTCAAGACTTCCCGGGTTTTTTTTTTCCATATTTCAATCCATAGGATGCAAGGGAGGGAAGGGAAGAAAAGAAAACCTGGAAGGGTACACCTGTTGACAAAGGAATAGAATTTGTGGAAATTCATAAGGCTACTATCAAATACAAATGCCAGAAACACTCACACTGAAACCAGAAAGAAATTGACTTACACTTCCGGTTTCATACACAGAGCACAAGGCAATAGTGACCATAACGCCATTCTAAACTATAATAACAAGCTTCTGAGGTTCATCTCTTTTCGCAAATTACAGTGACCTCACCAACATTGAGCACACCAAAATTCCGAACCATCAACATAAATATACAAAATCAATGAAAATATCGTAGAATTTATCATACAAAGCACAGGCAAGGGGCTTAAGATATACAAAGTTACCTAATATGACAGTAGAACAATTATTGCTCATAGCATGATCCAGGTCCATTTGGAGGTTGTCGAGCATACTTATTTGTGACTGGAGCAGCTTGAACCCCACGTCTATTTAAGAGGCATCTGTAGTAATGCAACCTTGGTAATGCATTTACGGTAATATTTTTCCCTGATGTTGCTTCCCTGTCGCTCCACAAGCGCTCTAAAAAGAAAAAGGGGAGCAAGAATGGTATGCTTAACAGCAAAAACAAGTAAACAAAAATAAAAACAAAATACAGTATTTAAGGCTGTAAATTCTATTTGGTGCCTTAACACAGACAGGAAGAACATTTGACAGCAGATGAAAACATGTTTATGGAATAACATCTATAAAAACCATTGTTTACATCAGTAACAGGATGATGGTAACTTGCAACTAAAATATTTCAAATTAAAGAAAAATCATGAGAACCTTAGTTTTGGCAACTAGGATTCTTTATTCAGACAAAATGGGGGGAGAATATTAGAGAAAAATTTTCTACGGTGCCTCGGAGTGATAACAAAAGTGCAGAGCCTCTAGCCCTTTTTAATGAAAATGAGAATATAATTAACACCACCTAATCAAAAAAAGGCACACCAAAATAAGATGGATAGATCAACAAGAAACCTCTTTAGCATCAAAAAACGAGCTTAACGAATCAACAAAACCAAAATATATACATTTAGGTTCTATCTAAGGACTTTACAGCCATTAGCCAGAGAGACCACAAAAGAGGAGTTTTTGAGAGTTTGCTCCAATTGTTCTTAATTAACAAAAGCTCTACAATTTCGTTCCTTCGAAATAGTATAAAATAAGTATAAAGAGGATACCCTCCACATCTTCATGAGCCTCTTAACCCAAACCCTGCCAACTTGAGGACTCTATCTATTCACTAAATCCCATAACCCCTTGCTTTTAGCTTTTCTAGAGTCAAAATTCTCTACTAAAAGAATCCTACTTTTGTTGATAATCATTGGATCCACACTACTTCTACAAAGAGAAATCCATCCTCTTTCCACCTCCAAACAAGAGTAGAAGGCTTTGACTAAAAGATTAGTCCACCCTTTGATTCTTTCCTTGCCCAACTTCACTAAGTACTTTCGCAACTAGAAATACAAATTTTCTTGCATGTTCAATTTACTTTGAACATACAAATTTTTTTAAGGTTACCTACAATCAGGGTTTTTGCAATAAAATTCCCCTTTGCATCCTAGAGGATTTGAACTCAAGTTCTTTATTCTGCCCCCACTGAAACCATTAAATATTGAACCATTGGGCCACAACTCATTTTCATTATCTTTCTAAAACATACATTACTTACCTATGCCCCCATTGACATTAAATCCTGGCTCCGCAAAAAAAAAAAAAAAATCCCCTTTGCATCCCAGAGGATTTGAACTCAAGTGCTTATTCTGCCCCCACTTAACCATTAAATATTGAATGATTGGGCCACAACTCATTTTCATTATCTTTCTAAACCATACATTATTTAATCCATGCGCAACAAACCCCAGGCTCCGCCACTGCCTACATGTTATCTAATGTATGCTGTTCAGGCATCCTGTACCAAGAAGCCACAAATCTGAATGTGGTTTATCCAACCAGCCCACTGTTTGGATCTTCTAGAACGAATTCCAGATCCATTTAAAGTTTTCACTCCAAGAATCAAATGATGACATTATATGCACATCCACAATAGGGAAGATGGCCGGTAATGGGGAGATTAGAAATTCTCATGCCAACAGTGCACTTGGACATTCCTAGAACATAGAGAGAAGTTTCATTTCCAAAAAATTATTCAAAGGGTATACAAGAAGATAAAAGAATACAGAAGTATCAAGAATTACATACAAAAAATTATAAGAATACCCTCTGGTGTCAGGGGAATTAGGTCACAATCTAGATGGGATTCCAAAGTTGGTTAGTAGTAGGTAGACTACAAAGAATAGAAGAATTAGCATGTACAAAAAGGATTTAATTAAGTGAACCACCATGGAATTTGGGGGAGAAAAAGGTACCTGAGTCATTAGAAATATCTGGACACCACTAAAGAGAACACTAATTTATTGAAAATTTAAGGAAATCGTATTAGATAATAAGAATAAGAATAAGAACAAAAATATTTTTAATTTGAAAATTTTTTAGTCTTCAACTCCATCAAGGGCCAATATGAGGACATCAATTAGAAAATGCTAGACAGAGATCTACAAAGCATTCCATTTTCTTTTTCAGTTTCTGATTCATAAGGACGAGAACAAACTCCTATGATAAGAATTTTCTGGCTGTAAGCATCAATTGTAAATTTATTTCACTCCATACCTGCAGCTGCAGCAGCTCGCGGCCATATTGTTTGCAGGACATTTGAGGTGTCCGCTACCTCACTCCACATGCAAACTTCTCCTCCAAGCACAAGTTCTTGTTCAGAAGCAGCATTTATTCCTTCCAATGGCTCTGCATTATAGAATCCTTCCCAAGGGACATCAATATGGTCAAGATACCAAACTCCTTGATTGCTGTAAATGCACCTGAAACCCTTTGCAACAGCCTTAGGACAAACTCCAGGGCCCAACCTGCAGTGATATTAATATTGTTTGCAGGTGAAAATTTTTTATCTCATGGTGAAACTTCCTTGAAGAGCTCATTAAACACGAAAGAAGGAAACAAAAGACGACAAAAAATCTTCATCTAAAGATGCTACAAGAAAACCAGAAGAAGAGATAAACCAAAAAGGAGAACCAGATACAAAAACCCAACTCAAGAGGAGGGCAAACTATGCCTTCGAAACTTGTAAGTGCCTTGGATTCCGTATTGGCCAGAAAACAGCCTCTGGGCCCTCTACAGTTTCTCAGATTGTGGAACCCATCGACATGATTCCCTTCCTAGATGGAAAAAGGGATCCCATTAGAAACTCACCAATTATGTACCACAGTCAGTGGATTAAGGTTTGTTGCAAATGTGTTGAAGGTTTCTTCCCTGACATGACAAAACTCAAATATGTTAGAAGTTTCTATGAATGACTTACAAAAAGTATATGCTAGTATTCAGTACTTATAAGTTAATTGAGACATCAAATTAAATTCTTATCAACCAGAACTTATCCCCCTCTACTTTTTTTTTGTGTTTCTGACCAGTTGCAGAAGTAACCAATAAGGTTTTGTTTAGTTCACACATACTGATGAATATAATTTATTCAATTTTAAACTTTTCCTATTCCATCTTTGTCGACCTCCCAAATAGAGTTTCTCAGATTCCTGGTAAAATCCAAGAAAGAACAAGTGAGAACACGCCCCACTAAGAAACTTGCCCGGCAGTAAAGAAAAAAATCCAGGGAAAGACCAACATACAGCATGCTAATTATATTTTTATTGGATAAGTCACCATACCAGTTGACAGGGGTCCAATTTTTTGAAATTGCTATTTTTTGAGCCCTGAGTACAAAATATTGATACGCCTCTTTAGTAGTCATGTTGTGATCTTGAAGCCTGCATTAAAAATAGATCCATAAACTGAATAAACATTAATGAAAAACTTAATCTTGGCCTTGAAGAGATCAGTAAATGCATAAAAAGTACATTTAGATGTTAGATGGAATCCTTCATTCTGAAAAAGAAAATTTTTTGCTGGATTAATATGTCAATGAACACCATTCATTGAACCAAACAAACTATAAAAATGTGAATAGGAAAACATTAGACATGAGGAAGATTTCTATAAAGAGGAATGTTAGCAATCAATAATGTAAAAGGCATGATATTCGTATTAAACCCAAATCCCACAAGCTTAACCTGCCCATAAGCTTAACCTTTTGGGAGGTTGGTCATTTAACATGAGCTATGTAGAACATAGTGCGGCCCAGGAGGTCTGTATGGTTGAGACCTCTCTCTGCAATTTGAATCCCCATTTATTGATTTGAAAGTTCATGAAGAACTCTATTTGGTTTGTTTGCTTTCTCACATGCGGTGCGGGACACACGAGATCTCACATATGATGTGTGTTAGACCCAAATCCTGCAAGCTGGAGGCTTTTGGGAGAGTTACAGTCAGACATTAACAAATAAAAATATGTGCCAATTATTTTGAACATATGGGTGTGCCCAACTGAAACTGATAAAGTGGGTAACTATAATGAAGTTTCTAAAATTGGATTCTCCTAAAACACCTGCAACCTGATTCCAGAATAAAATTCTTGGTAGATTGGATTGACTCCACACAGCAGGGTCAAAATGAACATCCATCCCACCCCAAATATGTGAAAAACAAAAGCTCTGATTGCTTACTCCTCTAGGACAGGTCCTCTAATTACCCGTTCAAACCATAGAATTAATCATAAAATGATTTATTATCAATCAAGGTGTTCATAATCGCAGCGGCAAGAGCATTAAGCCGTAACAATCAAAGTGAGAATATATACCATTGCTGCACAACAACGGGTAGAGTTCAAGCAATCTGTGTCAAGATATTGAACCATTTAAAAAATAATAAATGTCAGAAGGCATACTAGTGTAAATTTCATTCAGAAAGAATGATACCACTTGAACAAAAAAGTTATGAATCACAAGTATGTACAGTACAGAGGACAACAAGACTACAGTTGAACCACAAATTGCCACCACTGAAGTGTTGTAGTTTGGTTTTTCAAATTCTGACGAATGTTATGAAACGCCTATAGCCGACAATTTGACTTGAACAATATGCATTCTTAAATAGATTCATTGACTACCAGCTTTTGCTACTGACCAGATTATGTGCGCAGTATTTCTAGCAAAAGAGGTAACAAATGTCTATGGAATATGGATACAAAGTTGAAAACTCATTGGGAATCAATATGTAAGATCTGTATCTGATTTGGTTTTGTTATCATATTGTGAGACAAATCTTGTTATTTCACCATGGCAATATAAAAAATGAAATGGAATTGACTCTTAGAGTTGTTCCCCGTTTTATAACTACTTTTTTTGTCTCCCTCTTCTATTTCTTCTTCTTTATTTCTGCCAGTCTTTTTATTAGAACAGTATCTTTGACATGGAGGTATGCAACATTTTTGGCTGATCAGTTTTCATTTGATTAGACTTCATGAAACCTAGAAGATGCCATCATAATGCTGCTAAAAAGCAAAAAGAAAAACCAGAGAAGCCTGAATATTGGAGCAAGTGAAGATTCAAAAATAGCAAGAAATTGAATCTTTCATAGCTCTAAGAATTCAGATTTCATCTCCCATATAATGTAACATGCATTTAAGTTAGCGGTGATAGTTAAGGTCATTCATAAACCAACCCCCTTTTCTAACTAGATAAGATAAGTTTTGCCAAAGACAGAATGAACTAAATATCAGTTAACATTGTATCAGCTCATTATCATGATACAGATTGTCTATCATGACCAAACACTCTAATACACAATCTTAAACTCTCAAATTCATGAAGAAGTGGAAAAATAATCTACTGCAGTTGTAATAATCTATCATTTTATGTAATAACCTCTCGATACTTTAATGCAGTAACAATTTTTTAAAACTAACAATCAGATCTAATCTGAGCAGCGAGATAAATACCAGCTGTCTGGAAAAGAAGAGTATAGGATAATAATGCTTGCGTATAAAATATAGCATCTTTTTAGCATAAAGATAAAGGATCCCAGGTTTTTACAACCAAATCAAGCAAAGCATAACACAACCCAACTCCTGGAAAATCAAAATACCCTGTCTCTTGATAATTGGAATGGTAGAACCAAAAGATCATCATCATTATCGTTTTCATACTTACTAATTAAATGAAAGGCAAGTCTCAAAGCTTCATGAAAGAAAATCTGTCTTTCCTGTCAAAGTTAGAATGAAGCTTAAAGGAAGAATTCATACAAGAGATTTGCACACCCAAAATGGAAGAGCTCAAAAGGGAAAATTTTTCTCATGTCTATGAAACAAAAAAATTCAGTAAGTAGTTTATAGTGGAGAATAGAATAATTGCAACACCACCTAATTTCTCATAAACTATGATATAATAGTCTTCATGATAAAAATGTTTAGCAGTTTCAAAGTTTCTAATGCAATGCTTACTGTTTACCCAGATTACGCATGTCAAGAAATGATGAAGATGTGAACCCTTGAGGCCTAGCTCAAGTGGTATGGGGATGCAAAGGATTTGAGGAAGATTCTAGGTTCAAGTCTTAGTGGGGACAAAAATTTACCTACCAAAAAATAAGTAAAAATAAAAATGATGAAGACATGGGGCTCACTATACCCTCTCAAGCAGGTACAGATTGGCATGAGTTAACTCAAGTCAGCATTAAATAGAAAGCTTTCCTGCCAAACCACATTAGAAACACCTAAAAAGAGGATCCACAAACCCTGGTATATAGACCATAACTTCTCAAAGTTTCACTTTTTCACTCTTTGACATATGAGTTGCATATTTTTCCATGACATCTATCCTTAAACATTACTCAATAATAAATATTCTTTCCAAGGTAGAAATTTCCTAAAAATTGGGGACGCAAATGTTGCAAAATAATGAGAATAAATTACTTTTCAAAAGGCAATCATGGCAGTTGACGTTCTTCTTTAAGGTTTTATCATTTATAGATTCCAATACTAGCACAGAAGGTGATCGGTAATGACTCTGTATGGCATGTTCTGTGGCTAATGAAAAAAATCTGAGGAGCCACAATACAATTATCAGAGCTGGGCTCCAGGATGGAGATTGATCATTTTTTCCTATACATCTTCGATGACATAATCCTACTAGAAGAGATTACTTTGAAACTTCCATTTGCCCCAGGGAATCTCATGATATGGGAATGGTTTTTGTGAAGTTCTTAGAAGCCAAGGCCACTTATTGTCGTATAGGTTCTAGGTCAGAATCCCAATGTAAGAAGAAGAAGAACCATGCCACCCCGTGTCTTCTGGAAACGGGGAGCAAGGGTAAAGTGGGAGCAAGAGGGTAACGTGGTTTGGAATGATGATAGAAAAGATAAGTGTTCTATAAGAACCATGCATGCCACCCTGTTTCAGATTGGGATTATTTGAAATCCTTGGGTTGCATCTAAGGTGAGGGTTTTGCCCAAGAAGCTTATTATGGGAAAATAATTTAGGAGCTTGGACCGGCTTTGAAAGAAGGGTTCTGGTTCTTCCTTGTAGTCAACACTTAGCTCTTATATAAAGGAATTAGGAATCGTTGATCTCCTCCTGAACCCTTTCTCCTTGATGAGTGGAGGTTTCTCTTTCTTCATTTTTTGTTCTTCTATATCTCTGGGAGCGATACAGTTTGTTAATATATTGTCATCTTGAAAAAAAAAAAAAATTGATCACCTCTTTGCTTCAGTATTATTGTGAGAGCAAGCATGCCTGAGTTGCACTAGTGTTTTGGTTTATTTGAGGATCTCCCAGCAGGGTTATTTCAGGATCAATTCAAGACCAGCCCTCTAAGTGATTCAGTTAACTTCTGGTTGGTGAGTGCTTAGGAAGGCTTGGAGAGCAACCCCCTTATGTATATTTTGGACTTGGAAAGGAAAGAAACTGAAGAGTGTTTGAAAACAAGGAGATGTCAAATCAAAGCCTTAAAATTCTTTCTTTTACAATAATGCTTTGTGGATTCAGGTGTGCATTCATGAAAATTCTGTGTCCTTAGTTGATTGTGTAGATGGTTGGTTCTTCTTGCAAATTATGGAGCTTATTACTTCCCTCCATGTTTGTTGCTTTAAATGTTGTATGGCCACGAATATCATATTCTGACTTCTTTACTGGCTCTTAATCTTTGTAGTTATCAAAATAAAAATAAAAAAGAATATCCATGAAGGAATTCCCTCTTCACAGCATTGCTCTTGTTTAAAAAAAAACACATCAGATATATGTAACAGGTAACATAGGCTACAAATCCTCCAATGAGGTATGGTACAAAATGCATCCCTTCCTATCTGCTTCGCTGAATGTTCTCATAACATAATAAAGTATCTGCCTAACTTATAGCTGCATGGAAAATGCATATTCTACTGCCAGCAAAATTATAATCTCTATCCTAAATATTTTTGCTTCATCCACTAAATTAAAACTGCTCCATGTGATTTTAATAACCAGGTACTGACACAGTAATGGATGTATCAAAATCACTGGTGTAAAAGGAGAATCTTTTAGGGAAAATGTTTGAGCATTAAGACATTTAATATGTTCACAAGTTTGTAAAATAAAACATACATGATAGAATAAAAAATTATTTTCAAAATATATCTTTATAGATCAATTGTTTTTTTGAAGGAGGGTTTAAAACCTCCATTGCTCGGGTCACTGTTAATCAGGTTGACAATAACCTTTCATTTTACAGAGTCCCAACTGGAGTGATAAAGTGCATTAGGATTATTCGATTCATACAGAAGCAGCAACTGCAAAGATACAAGACAGAAACATGACCACTACTAAAGGAAAGGCTTGAATGGAGCTTAACCTGTCAAAATTCCAGAAATCATATCAAAAGTAAACTCTTTTGAAACATCAAGAGGCTCTCTACAGGAAGGAGAGGGCCAAAGCTCAGGATATCCCTTGCCCCTGCATAGAAAAATATATAACAAATTTGAAATGTCATGTGTTGAAGGATAGTCTAGATTACCTAAAATAAATGCACAACCGGTGAATGAAGAAGCAAAAGTTTCATTATTTCCATTGTTTGACTCATGAATTTCCCCAAGTATCCATGAGCTATAGCCTATGACATTACAAGCTGAAAACTACAGATCTGGTCCCGCTTCAGACTCTAATGAAGATCAAACATGGGTCAATCCAAGAGATAATAAATCAATGATTGTGTTGCATTAAAAAAAAATCAATGATTGTGTTATTATTATGTAAAGTCCACTACTTGAAAAGGTTTGTGTGCTACAAAGCTGTCAAAATGATTGTTATATATTATTGAACCAAAAAAAGGTCTTGGTTGGTGTGTTACAGCTGCCATTGTCAAGTTCTGGAATACAGACAGGCATGAGAACAAGGCGGGCGGCGGGGAAGTAAGGAAAGACCGCGTTCAATACTTTGTACAAACATATATCATTGACGTAAAATTTGTTCAAAAACGCTGCTGTAGCTCTGCTTCATGGTGAGCCGAAGCATCAGGGTATCGCATTTAGGCTTGAAAACCTGGCAGGAACTTGTTAGAATATTCGGACTGGACTTGTTCAAACTCAAACTACCCTGCAAGAAAAGCTTTTCACAGGCAGAACCATTAATTTACCAGCCCGTAGCTTTGGAGCAGCACATTTTTGGATAATACTGTCCTGAGTGAATTCAGAAAAAGAATATTCTAAGTATATTTCCACCCTGAAGCAGAAAACTGAAGATTCCACTCATGGGATATGTAAGAAGCATGGGTATGGTTCTAATTGAAAATATGTGACTGATACAACCGCCTTTGCAATCAAAACACCTCTCTAGGCATCACATACTTGATCACTTTTATGTCTAAAAGCAAGTTTACGTGCTAGTATATTCATAGATGAAGATTAGTTAACCCTGAATCAATATTTTAACATCATCTACTCTGATTAGATGCATAGGTAGAAACTCATGTTTGAGCTCAGATATTATAAATACCACTTTTCTAGGCTATTTTTCCAAGAAGTCATCAATATAAATAAATTAGTTAAAAATGAAATCTGTGAAATTCAGTGCGTGCTTCACCTTCCTATGGAACTTTTCCTTGCATGTATCAAGATATGTTTGGTTCCTAGAAAATTTGAGGAAAATTACAAGGGAAAGAAAATAGACAGGAAAATTGAAGTATAGAAAAAAAAAACATATATTGATTATTTTTATATGCTCCTTTGAACTACTTATCCAAACACTCACACAATAATGTTCTTTTGTATTTTATGTGGTAAACCAAATAGATGAAAATAAATTTCCTTAATATTTTTTTTGCTTTGCTTAGAACCATCTAGAACCAAAAATAATCAATCAATTTCCTCAAAAGAAAACGAATACCAGATAGAATACCATGATCTTGACAAGGAATTTTTCATTTTGATAGGTAAAAAAATAAGTGCTTTACCATGATTCCGCATGACCAGGGATATCTATTTCCGCCATAACATTGATGCCTGCCATAAATGATGGAGAACAACTTTTAAAAAAAGGCATATATAGCCATAGATATCTTACAGCCAGAATGGAATTCAACTTCCAATGATACCCAGCTAAAACTGAAACTGAATTGTTTTCCGTTAAAGAAAATCTTGGACTCCCTTAAGAAAAGAAAAATGTTCGGAACATGTTAATTAAAACCATACAAACTTTGAAGATAGAACAAACCTCTCATTTTGGCAAAGCTTCAAATCAAAACATAACAGGGAAACATGCACCAGAAAACAAACTGTTAGAACATTAGAAAACAAAGAAATATTGAAAGCAAAATACCAAGTTAAACCAAAAAAACATGAATCAGGTGAAACATTCAGAGAGCAGAAGTGACAAATTCTGATTTGTCTCTGATTCTGTATCACTCTGCTCAATTTGATCCATATAATTAAAGATACCAGATCTTCTTTAAATCCAAAAGACTTCATAGATTTTATTAAAATACAAGATCAATACAAATGTATTGGTTTAAATAAGTCTTGCCAAGATATATATTATAAGCTAGAAGCTTTGATGAACAATATTGCTAATTCAGACCACAAAAGGTAGAAATCAATCCTTAAAAATGCACGATAAGTTTTAACGTGGTTTGGCGATTATGCATACGTGGATGAGAGAAAATATTCATATTATGAAACTGGAGAACAGATTGGAGTATCAAAGTATTTGCGACAACAAGGAGAAAAAATATAGAATACCAGGTGCCTACATCAAGAAAATGCCTCATAAAACTCTCGATCTCTCAAGCCACTTACATCTACGCACACCTCCAAATCTCTCATAACTTTTTCCTCTCGTGACCTAAAATATTTATAGGGATATTCCTAAAAGTTTTCCTTATTCTATAAGGAAACCTAATTTTATAATAATATAACAAATAGAATATTATTTACAAAAAGGAATTAATACTAAATAGGAATTTGAAACATATTCTAACAGTAATCTATCACTTGGATTAGAATTCCATCACATGTGATAAAAGAAAGTAATCGACTCCACCTTGAATGAAATTCCTTTTATCTTCATCTTATATTAGCTTAGTAATCTTTTGTTCTTTCCAAATATCTTCAACTTTGAGCTTCGGTAATTTGTTATAACTTCTAAAGCTTTGATGAACAATAATATAGATTAAACGCATAAGATAAAGTAAATCGCCAAAATCTTGCGAGAGGTTTTAACGTGGTTGACGATTATGCCTACATCCGTGGATGAGAGAATATTTCCACTATTCTTGAAAACATAGAGAGCAGATGAGAGTATCCACGTATTACTGGCGACTAGGAAAAATCCTGAAATTCACAATATAAGATGCAGTAATCTGAGAAAATACCTCATAAAACTCTCAATCTCTCAAACTCTTACATCTCTGCACACACCAAATCTCTTTCATCCGTGGATGTAGGCATAATTGGCCAAACCACGTTAAAACCTTTCGTGCATTTTTATGATGATTTCTTTATCTTTGTGTTCTTGAATTCATATTATTGTTCATCAAAGCTTCCGCAGTTATAACAAATGTTTCAGAGCTTTAGGTTGAAGATATATGGAAAAACAAAAGATTACGAATCACAAAAGATGAAGATAAAAGGAATTTCAGTTCAAGGTATAGATGATGATTTAATGACCGATTTGGTTTTAAATTGTGTCCAGATGAAACCCAGTCGTCTTTTGTGAAAAGAAAAAGTTGAGAAAAAATTAGGGATCTATTGTGGTAGCAGAGGGGCTGGGCCTCTCAAATTGATATACTAGGGTTTATTCCCTATTCCGTTGTACTTTGTAATCTCTCTCAAATTGATAGTGAAGCTTTCCCGCAAAGGTTTCCACATAAGTCTTGTGTTTTTCCTTTATTTCGTATTTCTTTCTTGTGCCATTGATCATAACAGTGCACATAAACGTGTGGTTTATTATCTACATTGTCAACTGAAAGCAAATGTTTTTTCACTTTGCCTATTCTGTTAAGAAAATCTAAAATAAAAGTAGCAGCAAGAGTGATGAAACTTATCACTATGCAAACAATATAAGTCCCGACTGTGTGGGGTCACCACTGTTATATTAAATAAGTTACAGAATCTTACTTGACAATATCATATGCATCCTCAACTGTGTATCGCTCCCACTTTGTATATGCACCTTTCCACAATTTCGGATATGTTGGTACTTCCAGAGGAAATGACTGTTCATCAATAATGTGCCAGTGGAGGACATTCTACCAATTGTAATTCTCAGAATCAGAATTACAGCAAGAATTATCAGAGAAGCAGGAGATGGATAAAAAAACAGATGAGTGGTTACAATAAATTCTAATTTGAAAATTAGAATGAGAAAAGCAACATCTTACAAGTTTAGCATATGACATAGATTCAATTACTTGTTTAATTACATCAATTGGTAAATAGTGCCTTGAGGTATCTGCAAAAGAACATAAAATAATATACATACTAAGGTTGATTCCCATTAAAAAAATTTGCAAACTTAATTTCCTGATCAACAAAAGAACAATGGCTTACCTAGCATAAGACCACGATATACAAATCTTGGTTTGTCTTGGATGTACCATGGTGCATTGTACACTTGTACAGTTTTAGTTCCATAATCAAAAGCACATAATTGGCTGAATGTCTGTACAACAACATAAAGAATAAATAAATATAAAAGAGGGAAGAGAATCCATATTTCATTTTAGAAACCTACTTAGAATAAGAGCTTTAGTCCATCCAATCGTGGGAGAGATGAGTTTGATACAATCCTAACAACAGGCATTTTCTATGAAGTGGTTGCTCTCAAGTCTTGAATCTGTGCGCTCAAGCCTGAGAACCTGTGACTTTGGCCACTGAACCAATAGTGGCACCTATGGAAACTTCCTAACAAATAAAATAAAGAAAAATGACACTTTTATGATCCCTTCCTCTTTATTTTCTGGTAACTTTCTCTCTAATGACCAAAAGAATGATCAGGAACCATGTACACCTAGCTCACGACTTCTAAGGATTTAGCATGATTTCATTACATGATAGGAATCTAAATAAAGGGCTCAAAGTATAAAGGCCAGACAAGATTCCAACGATTAAATTAAACAATGACATAATACTCTTATCATGATTGATTGACATCAACAGAAGACTGTCAAAAGAAAGAACAATGAACCAAAGTGGCTCATACTATAGACCAAATGAAAAAAATACAAAAGTCCCTTTCACTATTTAAAGACAAGTGCCTAGGTAATATGATTTCCATCTTGTGCAACATACAAGATACAGTAATGTAATGGTCATAAATACATTATATACACATACCTCTAATCCACGTAATGCGCCATAAACAGTATTTGCCTGTAAGAAACATGATATTAAAACAGTACCATCTGGAATGAAAAGCACAACTCTCTATATAGGTTCATGGATGCATTAGATAGACTTGAGAAATAAACCCAAATTATTCTTATAAAAAGAGACAGAAATAAACCCAAAATAAAATAGAAATACAATATCTAACTATTTGATTGTTTGAACTAACCAACTTGAGTTATTCCTTAGGATAAATATCCATGTGTGTGTGTGAAGAGAGAGAGAGAGAGAGAGAATGTGGAGATTCATTAACTTAAGGAAATAGAACTCAAAAATTGAGATGCTGCTTAACAAATCCAATACAACTATTGCAGTTAAATGCCCAATTACTGAACCAAATATACAGACAGAAGACCTTGAATTATTTAATAAGTTAACACTATCTTGGAGAAGATAAGAACAAAATACATGGATGTTAGTTGAGTGGCAACATGGAAAAAGAAAAATGAGAAACAGATGCACCTGTAAAAAGTTAAAGTTGGCACAAAAGAGGAGTCATCTAATATGAGTTGGAGACTCCACAAGAACAATCGTCCAAAGGAAGGCTAAAAAGAATTGAGGCAGTAAGAAAGACAAAACTGTTAATGATTCAAAGGAGAGTACGTCTCCAAAAATAGTTGAATAGAGGAAAAAGCTCCTCACAGCAGGCCTAAAGCCGGTGGGGTTTAAGAATTCATTGAGCTGGTACAAACTTTGGTAAGCCATTATGATTGAAAATATAAGAAAGGGATCCAGATGTTAAGTGATTAAATGAGTAGAAATTGTTTGCAATGGCAAGCAGTCATGTTAATACGTAAAAGTTCTGCAAACTGTCAAAAACTAAGTCATCTATAGTTATTAAATTATTCTTGAAGCAGAAAGTATTAAACAAAAAAATCAATGATTATTTCCTGAGCATTCAAATCCACTGTACTAGAATACCAAGCTTAACACTAACCATGAACATGCATCAACTGTGGATATATAAGAAATTCAGAACATTGCTGGTGACATGCATCAAACCATGGACATGGCCTCAAATAAAACAATGTGAAGACGGATGAAAAAACGATCATCAGATGTATATCATAACTGACTCAAAATATGAAAACAAACATTGTGATGCCACCACCTCATAAATGTGTATTTGCTCATCACAAAAGCTCACTTCCTTCCTCATTTAATTATGCCTTCCTCCTCTTCCATTCATTGAAATTTGAAGTTGTACAAACGAAATTAATTGTAAATCAGATCAAACTAATCGCTACAAACACGCATCCCATAAGTAGCAGGAAATGGGAGAAATACTGTCTAGCAAATGCAGCATGACACTTAACCAATAACCAGATCAATCATAAAGACTGTAGTAGGCACCAAGACTCGTGTTAACTACATGCCCAAGACATTTTAAGAATTTGTATCTTTTATACATTTACATCTGGTCTAGGATGTTCAAAACTATATATGAGCTAAAACCAAAAAGTTCTTGTCACAAGTTACCTCAATTGTAGCCTCCCCAATTATTGAATGGTCGTCATTTTTTGCCACAAGCAAGGAATAACTCTCATCCACACCAAGTTGAAGCTGCATAACAAACAAACGGCTTTGGATTGGTAAGCACTGTAGAGGTGAGACACCTAGAAAATAATTGAGGCTGGCACAAGGTTTTCTTCTCTTTCCTTTTCTTTTCTTTTCCTTTTCTTTTTCCTTTCCTCTTTTGTCCAACATGAACGGAACAAAATTTCAACAAAACAAGATCACATTTATCTCCTCCAACCGCCTTCAGATAAATTTTAAAATTCAACAACACAAAACCAATTAATCTTGTTTCGATCAACATCCCAGTGTTTTCCGAGCAACCAAACAAACACTAAAACGAACTCACATTCACATTCACAAAGTTCTCAGACTCACCACTTCACTGGAGGAGTGAACAGTAATCCTAATTTTGCTAATATCATACACCGATCTCCCCCGGAGCTTCAAAAACCTACTGCTGTGCTTGAATATAATCCCTCTGTACCTCAGAAACGCCTCTCTGACAATATCGGAGCTCCCGCCATCGCCGCCGACGACAAGCGCGAGGTCAGGGTCCACCGCAAGGATGTCCTTCCCGGACGTGAACTCCGATGGCAGGGGCCAGAGGTAGACGAGGGAGTCATCGAAGTCAGAGGTGGAATTGAACCCGAGAGAAACGCCTAGGGCACAGAGAAACGTGAAGAAGACGAAAATGGAGGAGAAGAAGTGGCACGGAGCTGCCATGAATCCGCAGAAGAAGTTCCGATGAAAATCGGGAACAATTCGGTTATGTACAGTAGAGAGATGGGTTGTGGATCGGATGACTGCCTGTTCCAGCTGGAGTCCCGCTGACTACTGTTTCAGCTGAGTCTGCTGGGACCAGCGAACAACAAACAGACCTCTGCTGGTCAAAACTAAACCGTTTATATATCGCATATTCCTTAATTTCACATTTAAATTTATTTTGTGTCGATACCCTTAACAACCAGTGGCTGTAGTTTAGTGGTAAGAATTCTACGTTGTGGCCGTAGAGACCTGGGCTCGAATCCCAGCAGCCACATTTCTTCAATCTATGTTTAAATTTTTAATTTTTAAGCTGCTTTATTTCCTTTTCAATCTATGTTTTAATTTTTTTGTTTTAATGCTGTTTTTCTTCAATACAATTATACTATTACCAAAACTACTCTCAATTAGTTATGATGCATGCTTTGCCTAAAAGGCAATTTTTAGTAGGGGTGGGAAGTCGTAATCATGTCTTTTTTTTTTTTTCTTTTTTGTTTTACAATAAAACATTTTTTTATTATGTAATACTGAAACTTGAATATGAGACTCCCTTTTTTTAATGAAAATAAATGTTTTTATCATTTTAAGATTTGAATATTTTACCAATTGATTCAAATACATGATATTTGTTAACATTTATCAATTATCAACTTGAGTGTCAAACAATAATCTTGTTAAAAAAAGATGTTTAAATATAACTCAATTATTATTTGGGTGACATGACAGGCAACAGCCACATTCCTTCAATCTATGTTTGAATTTTTTTTATTTTTAAGCTGCTTTATTTCTTTTCAATCATGTTTTAATTTTTTATTTTTATGCTTTATTTTCCTTTCCAACCATGTTTTAATTTTTTATTTTTAAGCTACATTATTTCCTTTTAATGCAAGGTAATATTATTACCGAACTACTCTCCAATTGGGCGCATGATGCATGCTTTGCCTAAAAGGCAATTTTTAATAGGGGTGGGACGTCGTAATCATATCTTGAATTTTTTTTTTTTTTAACAATAAAACACTTTGTTAACTAAAACTTGAATTTGAGACTCTCTTTTTTTAATAAAAGTGAATGTTCTATTTTTTTAAAATTTTGAATATTTTATCAATTGAGTTAAATATATGATATTTGTTAACATTTATCAATTATCAATACGATTATCGAAAAATAATCTTGTTAAAAAAATATGTTTAAATACAACTCAATTATTATTTGGGTGACATGACACGTCAAACATTGTCATGTTTCATTTTTATTTTTTGAATATTTTATTTTTAAGCTACTTTATTTCCGTTTAATGCAAGTTAATACTATTACCAAACCACTCTCCAAATGGTTGCGTGATACATGGCCTTGTAGGCAATTATTTGCTAATATTAATCAACATAAACACGACACAAATAGTAATTTTGTTAATAAAAAAAATTTAAACACTTAATTCTGAAGCAGGGCATGACGTGTACTTACCTATAAGTACACTCCAACAATTTCCTCTTTCCTATTAGAGCATTTGTTTTTAACTTTTTACACCACCTAACTCTGAAGCAGGGCAGGTCCACCCTAGGCCTTGAGATTTTGTAGCTACGGTGATTGTTTTGAATTTTATAAAGGTAAGGGGTGTTTTTTTTTTTTTAATTAATGGTAAATAAAACTTTTGTTTTGAATAGTTTTTAATAGGGTTAAGTAGTTAGTTATTTTTTTTAAAAAAAGCAATCTTTTAATTTTTATTCAAATTTTGAGAAAATAAATTTAAAAATACTTATGGTTTTATTTAATTAGTATAAAACGAATTACGAGAATTTCACTTGAATCATAAATCCAACTCCATTAGTAAGCCTTAAGGAAATTATATTAATTTGAAGCATTTCCAGACCCATGCTTAGGATTAACAATTTTCTACTTTATATGAAAAACTTGGAAAATAAAACCAATATTGAATTAGGTCTTTTTGCCTGTGTATTTAGACATGGAAATAAGAATATCTACTTTGTTAATCCCTAATTGCTTGAAGTGAAATGGTCAAAACATTATCATCAAAATGTCTACCTACTAATTCTCATAATTGGAATCATTTTGGCTTAGAAAGATAACACTTTTAGGCTATGTAACTTTGTTTGATTTCTAGAAAGTTTGAGAGAAAATACAAGGGGCAAAAAATTAGAGGAAAAGTATAAGAAAATGAAAAAATGAAAACAAAGTTAAATCCTATAAGTTATTTTTAGCTATTACTTCGAACTAATTTTATTTATTTTTATTCGATTAATATGAATAAAATACAATAATAATTGTATTTATATTTAAAAATACGCTAAATTCAAAATAATTGTATTTATATTTGATTTTTTATTTTTATAACCTGATAAGCATCAGAAAATCATTTTCCTTCTATTTTTTCTTCTTTTCTTAGTACTTTTAGAAACCAAACATTTTCTAATATTGAAAGGAGTTGAAGGACCGAAGGGAATTGTTGGAGAAGCAAGCAACAAAAATCGAAAAATATCAATCGATATTTTGTCAAAATTTTAGTTATTGTTGAGTCGATGGGCTCAATCGATATCCTCATAATGGTCAACAATTTTTTGACCATTGCATCAATTAATATTTTAGTGAATAGTATTTTTAGTGATTTTTCTGTTTTCCTTGAATATTCAAACTCAGTACCTTTAAAGCGAATTTACTAACTCTCCTCCACTAGGCTCTAAGTGCAATTTGTTATTATAATTTATTTTATTATTCATGAATATTTTTAACAAATAATTTTTTTTTTTATAAATCATAAAAATAATTTATTTCTCATTTTAAATATGATGAAATATATTTTACTTGAAATAATTAAAATTTAAAATAAAATAATTTATTTGTTAATAAATAAATATAAATATAGTTTATGAATTTCAAATATTTTTTGAAGAGTTAATTGATATTATCATTTTTTAAACTTATCAAAATAATTTTAATATATATATTCTGATTTATTTTTAATATTTTTGTTTAAAAAATTAAATATTTGAATAATTTTTAATTATCGATATTTTTATAAAAATATCCATCCAGATATTTTAACATATTTATGATATATATAAAATCCAATTATCAATATATTTGTGTTTACCGATATTTTGATACTTTTTCAAAAAATAAAAGTTGTAATATTCAAAAAATCTCAAATTATTTCTGGAATAACTGTGGGACCCATTCTTAGTTGATTTAAGGAAAAAAAAATCAATATTTAGTTTCTTTATATTTATTGTTATATATTTTTAAAATCATTCGCTTGTCATTCTCTTCTACATTTTTCTATCTCCGAATCAAATCTTTTTTCCGAGGAAAAAGAAAAAAGAAATTAAGAAATTCTCTTTTCCCACTTTATGGAAGCCTCCTCTTCCTATAGGGCTTACACCTTTTTTATTTGTTTATTTTACACATTTACAAGCTCATGGAATCTCACCTACCACTCTCATTCTTTATTTTTCTTTTTCTTATTGTCTTTTTCCCATTTAAATTTATTCTTTTACTCTTTCTAACCACACATTGCCATGTGGTCCTCACTCCCTTCTTATTGGAAAATCAAATATATCTAGCATTCTTTTTGAATTGTATGAGGGTTTACAAAAAAAAAAAAAAAAAAAGTCACTGTTATTATTATTATACTCTTCTTTCTTCATGTCAGTTGACAAGATAATATCATTGGGAATAGCTCAAAATAACATATTTGTTCAGTGTTTAATCAGGTTTGTATTTTGGACTTTTTGTTAAAAGCAATGTGTTTTCAGTTTGTTTTTTAACTTTTTTTTATGATTTATTGTTAAATTTTTGAGATATTTGAAAAAGCTAAAATATTTAGTTGAATTTTTTTAAGAACATGGCTCTGATACCAATTATATGCAGGATCTTAAAACAACATACAATATTTGAAATTAACTGTGTCTGACAGGCGTTGTTGCAAAATTTCTATTGAAGCTACCGGTTGTGTGTTTAGGAGAGTTCTTGATTTGGGCGCATATCTTGAAGATTTAAAATATTTGAGCATTAGAAACGTAAAACTGATGCATATATTTGAATCAAAATAAACTTTTATTTGAAATTTGGAACTTGATGCTGACACGAGCAGAGCTTGTACGGTGATTGAGCGAGATCCTGAGTTCTTTAGTAAAAACTTCTCTATATAGTTTTATCTTACTAAAACTTAGCACAACACACAAAGGAACATCCCTCCTTATATAGAACATTTGAACTAACTTGCGCAGATCCGCTGGATTTGAAAATAAAGCATTCAGCACGATGCTTCTGTTGACAAAGGAATCTTATCCAACTTTTGAAAAGGGGCCAACTTTTGAGTCAACTTTAGTCTTCTTATGATAATGGAGCATGTACTTTTTGAAAAGCGATGCACTTTATCGAAACTGACTCTGCTTTATTCAGCATTTCTCTTTGATAATGGGAGCCAGGCGTCGCGTCATTCACAAAAAGTCCGCATTAGATTGTCAAGAAGCTTGTCTTCATCGGTCAGCCCCAATCCTGTGATTCTTCTTTTGAGGCATCAATAGAAGCGTCGATAGAAATTTGAAAAGATTTTAATACGGGGTACTAACACTAATTCGCAAAAAAGGCTTTTGGTATGGGCTGTGAAGTCCCAGTACTCGGGGAGTGTATGGGAGTCCATAGCACATGTTTTCATTCTTGGAATCTTGAAGTAAGCTATATCTTGCCTGCATCCTGTCCCCGAGTCTGTGATTGGGATGTGGTTTCTTTGTTTATTCACATTTTAAGATGGCAGCCTGTCTTCTGTTAGAAAGGAAAAGAGGACTTGGACGGAGTTTTGGGCTAAGGAATTGGGCCTGGCAAAGGTTGGGACCAAATTGGAACCTTTTGCTTTGTAGGCTTTTTGGACTTGGGCTATTGAGAATCAAGGCAATCCTTAATGGACTCAAAGGATTGGGCTGGAGAAGCTTTAAAGGCTGCCCACCATTTGATTTTAAACTCCTAGCGAATCTTTGGGAAATGGAAGCAGCGAAAGACATGGAGTGAATTCCCAGCAAAGAATCCAGGGATTTAATTAGGAAACGAGAAAGATGATGAATAACTATTTCCCAAAGGGAAAAAAGCTTTCACAATTTGCTTTGAAATAATCAAAAGATTTTCTAATTTTAGGACAAAAAATATTTTGAATAGCTCCCGAGAGAAAAGAGTCACGTTCATAATAGAGTTTGGAAAATTTGTTTGAATTTTCTGATTGAAAATAGCAGATAGGAAGATGTTCTTTAATGAAAGTGTTAAGCCATGCGTCTTTGTAATCTAATGTGATCGAGTTTGAGGAGCAAAATTTTGAAAGCATGTGGTAAAGGACTTTTGTTCCCGATCCTTTGATTATTTTCAAAATTTGCATTTTGGAATATCTTCTTCCGATATCCTGGGGTTCTTGACTGTGCCGACTTGAATTGATTCGTATCTCACAAGTATGATCGTAGAATCTCTGAGTTTTGAAATATCATTTGAAAGAAAATATTTTCTTTATTTTTTTAGACTAAAGAGCACAAAGGCAGTTAGTGAGCTCCCAGAATTTGGATAATGATTTAGTTCCCTTTTAATATAAGTTTGTTTGGGAAGTGACACTTTGGGCTTTGGAATTTTGCCCAAAACTTCAAAACGATTTGAAGTTTGGCCTTTGACATTCACATGGCTCTTGTAGTGGGTTTATTAGGGTCTTGTTTGCTCATTGTCACTGTAAAAATTTCCGTGAAAAGAAATCAGGTAAAACATTTGAAGATCTGCTTTGATAAATTCGATTTGAATAATCTGAGATAAAATTCTTTATGCATCACAGCTGTAAAATCTTGTTTTTAAATAATTTTGTGTTTTATCTTTTTGCAAAATTTCCTTTTTACAATCAACCCTTAAAAGAATTTTGTTAAAAACATCACTTTGAAATTTTTGAATGCATAAAACAATGGCTGAAATTTCTTTTTTAGCGAAATTCGATGTATTTATTTGAGGCCATAAACACAGTGAAATCTAACAATTGAGAATTTGTTTTGAAAATCTTGTTTTAATATCGCTATCTATAAGGGCATGCGCTCTGCATTATAAGGAAGGAAAAACCCCACGGATGCTGAGGTCCTGGCCGGGGAAGTTCTCTTTGGGACTCTTGACTGACCACATTTGGAAGTATGTTCATTTTGACCAAGGTAAAAGGATTTTCTTTAACCTTTGAAATAGAGTTTAATCGAATGGGTTGGTTAAGAAATCGGATTTACGTAATTTAAGAACTCTTGAAATCCACTATGGGCTGGGTTTTATCTTTGATTTTCATCAGGAAATTTGTTAACAGAACTGATTTACCTATGTATAAGTTTTATTTGGCCTTGATGAATATCAAATCCTAAAAGGCTAATATTTGTTTGAAACAATTTTATTTTGTGGCCAGAGATAACCTAATCCATTATCTCTTACAATTTTGAAATTTTAAAATGTTTGAAATGCTCTTCTATTGAATTTGAAAAGATGAGAGCATCGTCGATGTATCTTCTGGCTTAGTATGAATCATTGAAGATATCATTCTATCATATTTTATAATTGGAAGAATATTACCAGACAATGTTACATTCCATCTGCAATGTTAATGTTGTAAATCTTTGTTTTTGTACCTATCTTCAAGTTTAATCTGAATTTGCCAAAATCTAGATTTCATGTCAAATTTTGAAAAAAATTGTTGCATTATAAATCCTTTGAATTAAATCTTTTGTAAGGTGCTAGATACCTAATCCCATTTATAAGACCTTATTCGGGTTTACCTGCATTTATGACCCCAATCTTAGTTTCTCACTCATTTAAGCTTTTATAAATTTGCAATCAGGGAATGGCTTGGTCTTATTAATTTTTTTGCTTAAGATCTGTGTTCTTTTTGCAATATTCTAAAAGTTCTTGACTCATTTGAATTGGTCTTGCCTTTGTAGGAATTTGTTTTTCATTAAAATCCTTTTCATATGGTAATGAAACCATATGTTGTTTCATATTCCAAAATGCATTTTAGTACTGATATAAAATTATTTCACTTCTTTTAAATTTGTTTCGTCTTGTCTTGAATTTGTTTAGATTTCGAAATTTTCTTGATCTTTTTTGTATTGAATTTCTTTTTTGAAATTTTTACATGTTCTATTGTTTTGTTGAAGTAAGTTGTATAAAATCCCCGAACGATTTATTTCTTTAACCTCTATTCCTTTTATAAATTCAAAATAAAATTTCTTGATTATTGTATTTTGTTTTAATATGACTATCATGCTAAAAGGGATATGGTTGTGTTAGGAAAGGTGCATTTCTCATCACAGTTTTGATGTGGCTTATATTTTTACTAGCAATAGCTGAAGTCTTAATATATATCTATACCATTTTGCAAATATTCCTTTGTAATGGTATTTGTGACCGAACCTTGATGGATCATTATTGCGATTGAAAGTCTTTGAGGAAGTTTTGCAATGTAATGGGATTCATCACTACTGTATACAATTTAAATCAGCTCTGAGTCAATGAGGCTATAAAAAGTTGGTTGAAAATGAGTTGATTTTTATCATATTATTTTGTATAATCTTTGTTTTGTACAACCGTCCATCACGACGAAAGTTTCCAATTCTTCACAGCTTTGGTTTGTAAAGGTTTCTTTTTTATTTTCTAAGTTTGTTATTCTAACATCTATGTTTTGAGTAAAAAGTTTTATTTCATCAATTTGAGCTTTTATTTGTTTTATTTCTTCTTACCAAATCTTTGTAGTGTTGGTTCTTGTTTGCCTCATATTGTGCATTATGTCTTTCATTTTGTAAGAATTTGCTAAGTTAGTTTTAGATTTTGGTCCAGTATTCTGATGTTCTAAGACTTTTCTTATATATTTTGTCCTTAGATTTAACACTATCATTAAGTTTGAGTCTCTATCATTTCGATGAACAATTCTTGATCGCTATTATCATGTTTACTTCGACATAAACAATTTTCTATTTTTCTCTCTTTTAAGGTTGTTTGAGATTATCGGTCGAACGAAGTATTATTCTCAGAATAATATTCTTCTTCTTTATCTGATAAAACATTTACTTTGTTTTTCATAATTTGGACACCTTTGTGTTGGGGCTGACCATTCAACATCTAACTTCTTTTTTATGTTTTTCTCATTTGATTTAAAGTTTAATTTTTAAATTTTTTATAAGGCTTTTCCTTATAATGCTTTTGTTTTTTAAGTATTTGAAGAGGTGGAATTAGCATTTCAATACTATGTTGTCTCCACAAAAGAACTTAAATCTTTCTAGAGGCTTTTGGTTCTTTTGGCGATATTTGGATTTAAGTTGGGAACACGATTTTAAACCTTCTTTTTCTACTTGTCTATAAATCTCCATGGTTCTAGATCTTACATGGGAATTGTTCGTATGTCTTTTTCTAAGGAGTTCTGAACTTTCGTTAAGAGCTACCTTGGAAGACTATAAAGGAATTTCTCTTTCAAAAAGATGCTCTTGCATATCTCTAGACATTACTTTTGCTACCAGACAATATCGATCTGCAGGCAAATCCTTTAAGTGTTCATTCTTAAATTTTGAAGGATTTACGATTCTTTTCTTCAAATATTTTTGGATCACTATAAAATGTTTAGTTACCATATACGCTGAGTCTTATGGCATCTTGCTCTCCATCTTCATTATACTTTTTTTGTACACATAAATCTTTTCTTTTGTCGGTGAAAAGTTTTTCCCACCAAAATTTTAATGTTCGAGTGATCTCGAGGATTAATTGGACAACATTATGATCATCACCTTATCAAATAGACCAATTCTGCCATTTGCATTTGGCGAAAGAACAACAAAAGATTAATGTTCGAGAGACCATATATTCCGTTAGATGTACAATTATTATAACTATTTTATTTTTGTTGCTTTTCTTCAAATTGTAAATCTGGAGGAGTTGGTCTTTGATAAATTTTTTTTGATATTTTATGCCAAGTCTTTAATTTATTTATTTGTCCAATTTCTTGTTTTGAATTTTCTAAATTTTGTATAAATGTTTATGAAATAGAAGAACATGTTTCTGATCCACTTAGAAAATTTATTTGATCTTTAGAGGAAGAAGGGTCTTTTAATTCCATAAAAGCCAGTTTTTGAGTTAAGATTTTACTAAATCATCATTATTTTTATTTCCTCCTAATTTTAGAGGTTTTAGGGACTGAACAAGGGATTTTGGATGTTGCTTTTTTTCAATTTCTTTTATTTTGAAGTATTGGAGACTCTTTTTTTATCTCATTCTTTAAATTGAGAGAGAAATTATTCCTAAAATTTGATTTATAAAGTATTTTGTTGTTGGATTCCTTAATATCTTAATTTTATAGTTCTAGATTCATCATCTTTTGAAGTTATTGTTTTGAAAGGTGAAGCTATAATTTCCACACCTTGTGCCATTATCCTTATTTCTTCCAAAGGGGGATGGGTAGATACTACTTTCTTTTCAGAAGTAGTATTTGGAATCCATTCCTTTTGGAACATATTTATTTCTGCAAAAGGATAATCTATTTGATTATTTGCATAAATATGAAATATATAAGCGTTGGAATATTCGTTTCATTGTTTGATGTCCAATTTCATTTTGCCGTTTGTTCGTATTTAGAAAAAGCGTTTGCTTTCTCGGCGCTGTTTTAGTGTTCAGCTACTGTAAAAATTCTTTGTCTATTTCAAACACATTCTCTCATCATCATCATGGCCGAAACGGCTCCTCATTTAGTGACATCATTTGAGAATATATCGTTGGAGCACTATCGGAGAAATTTGAAATCGCTATTCTGTTCTTGTATATTTTAAATATGGAGATTGTAGAAGAATAAATACTTTTCTTCTTAGATTTAAATTTGATTGTGTTTAGATCCACCGAGAGGAGTTCGAATTTCTAAAAGAATTCGAATATCTTGCGAGAGAAAATTGTTCTTAAATTTTTTCTTTTACGTTTTTTAAGATTGATCCCAGTGTTTTTTCACCATTCATAATCTCTATAATAGACATAAGTTTTGGTTGCTCTGTGGTTTGGAGAAACAGGTTATTTATTTCTATTCAGCAGATTGTGTTAAACATTACGAATTAGGTTTTGTGTGCTGATGTGAGAGTTCTTTCATTCTTGCCAAATTAATGTTTTAAATCTGGAGGACAAAAAAGACAATTTGGGTTGACTATTGAAGTCGTACTTTATGGTATCTTTATGCTATAAGTATGTTCTGGATCTAGGATCCGTGTCTGCGGATTTTGGGTTTGGATGTTTAGAGTCAAAGCTTTATGAATGCTCTGATCATTCATACAGTCTAACTCTAGGTTTGGATAACAAGTAAAATCTGCAGTCGGGTGTATTTGCCCATTAACTAAGGAGTCTTGGAATTGATTATATATTTATCAAAGACATATGCATATAGGTTTGTCTAACCTAATCTTGTTAGGGTTTAGTAATTTGCACCAGGATAGCTCATATAAAATTTTAAATTTTTCTCTTTGTAACTGTTCTAGATCTCTTGAATTACAGGGAGTTCAATAGTCTACATCTCAGATCCTATTGAATGATATTTTAAAAATTTTGATTCTATAATCTCTTTTGAATTAAAAAAATTTTCTATTTTATCTCAATTCTTTGATGTTTTGTTTTGGCATTTCAATTTTTATGTACTGTTCCCAATCTTCTATGGAAACAGACAATTTGTTTCATATTTTTTGATCTCATTTATGAATTTTTCTAAGATGACATTCAATCTAGATGAGACTGTTGCCGAACTTGTTCTATAGTTTTGATGAGGTACCATTTCTACATACTCTTGATGGTGGGTTCGCGCCAGAGGACACCAAGTTACACCCATCCACAATGAGGATTTGAGTGACTGGCGGTTCGGGCTGACGATTATTGAAGGATCACCGTTAATAATGAGTATGACCAACTTCATCATCTAGTGCCGAGAAAGAACGGCAACCGCATTACAATTCTATCGGGATCTCAAAACAAGTTGAAGACCGCGTTCGTTCATGAGGTGTTATTCGATGACATTCTTCCGGTGTACGATGATATAATATTGCTCTCTATTATTTTAATTGTAGTTCCACGGTCCCAAACTGGTGTCGGATTGGTACATTGCAAGTAATCCTGTTGTGACCTGGGTGGTGATCTACGGTGAACGTTAAATACAAATTGTTGAGATCCCAGTCTGTGATAAGGAATTGAAACAATAAATTTCACTCAAAAACTTGCAGGAACAAGTTGTACTAAATTCGTGGATTAAATGGCATCTTAAGATAGACTCAATGCAATATGAAACTCAAATGTGCATTTTAGAAGATTAGAGCGAACATAAAATTCTAGGAAATACCAAACAAAACGTAATTATAAAATGAAATTTTGAATTCAAAAGTATTATAGAATCAAAATTTAAAGTATGTTCAAATATAGGATTTGAAATACATTTATGAACTTCATTCAGTCTAAACTGAGTTACCAAGAAAAATTTGGTGCATACAAGGGCTGTCAGGTGGCGCTTCAAACTGTAGCAGTCAGAGGTTGAGACTTCAAACCTATGCATGTTGATGCAGTAGCAATCAGTTCAAGGAACTACTTTTTTAGGGTTAATGCAATAAATACATCCTTTGGACTGATGTATTTGCCGTTATCGAAACTGAGTTAGGCGTATGATCATTGTGTTCATAGCTTTGTCTCAGGCAGCATGACATGGATCTCACAGATCAAGGAGGACACTCTGATATCCAGGTATCTTATAAAGTGATAACCGAGTGATAAACCCATATTTAATGTTTTGTCTCTTTCAAAGATGCATTAATTGTAAGCAAATGAAAGACTCTGGTCTGTCTTTGAAGCCAATTCCTTGAATGCAACACAATCTAAGGAATGGAAATTTCAGCAGCTCTTATTAAATAAATGAGCAACCAAAACTTATGTATTATGAATGGGCGGAAATGTCAGATCGATTTTAGACGAAAAGAAAAATTTAAGAAAATCATTTTACAGAGATCTTAGTGCAGAAATTAGACTCATCAGTCAGTGCACAATGTACGGGGCCCACACTGGCCTCACGAGGGGTGGTCAGCCTCCTGAGCTATCCCCACCCCAGCTCCACGGGGTTCTTTGCTTCAGTTGGTAGTGGGAGGCTCACGCCGAATGGTGCTCCCTGGCCTGTGGGTCCAGGTTCGAGCCACGGAGCTGGCGCCTTTTTGTAAGGGCCGCTGGCCTTCAGGCGGTGGTCCACTCCTGACTATCCCAGCTCAGGGTTTCTTTGCGCCTCAGGTAATTTCGAACGCGGGACCATGAGCTTAGATGCCATTCGAGGGAGTGGTTCAGCTACTATTATTCTAACTCAGATTGGTGGTGGAGTTCTGAATGGGTATCTAATTTCGTAGTGGGTTTGGGCTCCGGGCTGGAAAGAAACCCTATTGAGCTGAGAGGATGGCATGGTGGGACCGCCCTGTTGGATGGAGCAGGGTTTGGGGCCCTTGAGCGCCTTTTTGTAAGGGCCGCCCGGCCCACTCAAATGAGGGGTGGGTCATGGGCTATCCCCACCCCAGCTCACGGGGTTTCTTTGTACCTCAGTGGGCTCGGGCACAGGACCATGATCGCCCAGGTAAAGTGGTGATTTCAGCTCTGGTATTTCTGGCGTTGGTAGTAGAAATGAGTATCCCCAAACCGTAGTCGAGAATTAACCAGCAGGCCAGCTCCGTATTAAGAGACTCGGTCAGTAATGAGACTGCCTCGAATGGGTAACCACAGCTACGTAGTCAGGAGTTGGGCGGAGCCCGAAAAAAGCCCTGTTGTTGGGATGGCACAGTGGAGTGGGACCACCCCTCGTCAGTGGAGACAGAGGGGTGAGCACTAAAAACTTCCTGTCAGACCGCCTGTTGCATCAATGAGGGTGGTCATTTCCTGAGCTATCCTAACCACAGGAGGTTTCTTTGCCTCTGTGTGGCCTCGGTACAGGATCGTGAGGCTTTGGAATCACGAATTCGAGTGGATTGCCTGCTTCGAATCTGCAGATTGGTAGTGGGAGCTCATAGATGAATAATAAGGCTGCGTCGGGTTCGATGTGGACGAAAGAAACGCAATAGTGGGATGGCGTGAGTGGGACCACCCTGTTGGAGTGGGCGAGAGGTGGGGCCCTTACACACAATCAAATTTAATCTGAAAAGTAGGTGTTCTCTATGATTCGATTTAAAATATAAAGAAACAGAAACAAACCAAATTCTCCAGTTTGATTCTCGACATATTCTCAAATGATGTATATAATGAGGCCTTCCCGGCTCTATGATGATGACAGCGAGAGAATGTGTTTGAAATAAACAAAAAGAATTTTTAAGAAAAGCCAAAATCTTCAAAGCATGGAAAGCAAATGAACCTCGGCATTAACAAATGAACAAAGGGAAAGATTTAAGAAAATGTGTATCAACTTAGGCTGAAAACGGAAGTGATAGAATATTCAAGTGTTTACCTATTTTAATCATCTATCACCTCAAAATAAATCAGCCAGTTATGTCCTTTTGTAAGAAATAAATGTGTTTCCCAAAGAAAGATGGTTCAAATATCATCTGAAAGAAGTAGTATCTATAATAGGGTTTTGAAAAAATGGGGCTCATGAGTCCACTTATATTTATTGAAAAGATCGCCCATTGAAACACCATGAGTCTTTGGCCTTGACTGAGGCGAAGACCCACGGTTAACGACCAGGCCCATTAAACACTCGGGTCTTTGGCGCCCATTGAATGAGGGCCCGATTGAAAACAGGCGGAGTTATGGATAATTGAAAAAAGCCGACGTGCAAAGTCGAACAGCAGTCCATCGATAAGAAATAGAGCCGTCCCAATAACATATTATCCACGCCGTCTAACTAAATCTCACGCGGAAAATAGATAATTCGCGATCTCGCAGCTCATCCTGCCAGTTCTTGAGATCCGCTTGTGAGGAAGAAAGATAATTCTAAATATTTGCTCTTTCAATATTCATATCGGAAGTCAGATCTGCGACCACGAGGCGGGAAATATCATTCGGCTGGGGAAAGAATCCCTGAAAAATCACCATCCGGCGAACTTCATATTATAAATACCCGGGCCACCTCAGCCGGTGAGGTCTTTGCGTACCAAAGAGCGTTTAGCCCTCTGGCGTTCCATCGCGCTGAAGGCGGCAGGCGTGGATGGCTGAAGCCCGCCGTTCCCGCTCTTCGCGCCACAATAACGCGGAAGGTGCACTCCAAAACGCCCTTCTTGAAACTTGTTAGTTCGGATTGTTAAAGCGACCCAGTTCCGATGGCTGACCCGGCGCTCACGAGCGGTCAGGTTGAAAAAGGCATCGTGGTTGGCATTAGTATGGGGCGAAAGAGTTCAGCGCCTGGCTCAGGTAAATCTCTGCCGGTCTTGATGGTGCTGACTGGAACCTGGCGAGAACCGCCCGATCACTACCAAGGATGGGGTCACGGGCGGCGCGGGCGAAGCAGGACCTCCTGGAGCGACCCAGACGTCTGGTGACACGAAAGAATTGGGCGCCGCCTCTGACCAGCACGATAGGAGAGTTAGGTAACTCACCAAGCAAATACAGCATACGGAGCCTGACAAGCTTAAAAGTTCTGACATTCCTCTCGCTGAAGAAGACAACACAATCTCGACATTCCCAGAGTCTGACTGACGAGAGTCGGTAGGCGGGGGCATGGACCCTTACAATTGTTTGGAGGAGGCGGCGAGCGTGACACTTGGAAGGCGTAACTGGGGCGGGCCGTGCTCAGCGAGAGTGGAGGCGATCAGGACGAGAGGTTCAGAGCCTCCGGCTGAGAGCTGGTAGTGTGAAGGGAGGTGGTGGAGGGCTGTGGCTCTTGACCTTATGGACACCTTGGTGGAAATAGTTGGGTCACCCATCACGGTAGGGGTGCTTATTCCCTCTTCCAGTAAAGTGGGATGCCTGGGTGGGCGATCGATGATCAATCAGAGATCAGTTGGTCATCTCAGCACTTACAAAAAACCAAATGGAGCTGTGGGTATCTCAAGATCTGTGTAGTAAAGCTTCGCTATCACGTTAAAAGTACGACCTTGGCACAGTTTAACAAGCTTGCTATCGATACTCCTCGTTCAGAGATTATCATTCACGTTCATCCCGCCATTGGAGCCAGAAGCATTATAAGCCAAGTTACCATCTATTGACCATCAATGACTATGAGGCACGGTCTCATCTTTTAAGGTTCAAGCAGAATCTCTAAGGTAGATATACGGCGAGAAGTTCGATCAGCATTTGTTCTTTGGGTTAGGGGTGCGATGAAAAAGAGACGCCAGATGGCACCCATCTCTAAAATCTACTCAACAAACATGGTTGAGGTGCTTCATGAGAAGTACATTCGTGAAAGAAGCCCTCATATCAGAAAGGAGCTCCTCTACCCGTAAAGAAAAAGCGGGACTGACTACAGCGGCAAGGCGAAGCCAAAAAAGACAAAGCGGCGGGAGAGGGTCTCAAGAAAGATGGAAAGCGGTCCCGAAGGCGATAAACGCCAGAATGCGTGCGAGCCCACCTCGGCTTCGAGAGCGACTTTGTTATTCTACCTCGGCGGGATTCGCATATGACCTGGGTATCACGGGTCTACGAAGTGTGGCGAAACGAGTTCCTAAGGTGGCAAACTCAAATGAAGTCAGACCGCCACAGAGACAACACGGGTATTACGGGTTCCATAGGGACTACAGGCACCGCGCGGATGTTACGCCCACAACTCGAAGGAAATAGAATTATATCCTGATGATGTCTCCAGGCGGCTTCTGCCCCCAAAATCGACCTCGAGAATCGGGCTCGGAACCGGGCTGCGGCTCGGCGACCACCACCGCCACCTCGTGACAACCAGCCCGGCGCAATGACCTTTGGGGAAATCCGTGATCTCGAGAGGATTTGTGGGAGGAATCCAACTCGGCCGAGGCCCCATCAGCGACATCAGTCGTGAGGTAGTGGAAGTCTCTGGCGGTGTCAGCGCACCGGCTCGACATGCGCAACATTCGACTCGGTCACGGGATGCGGCGCCCCATGGCGCGACCCGCCCGGTAGTGGCGGTTGTGGCCAACCAGCGGTCGATGATTCTGAAGTTATGCGCGGGAAGTTAATTTGACATCATCGCCGCCTCGACGCCGATAAGATGGGCATCGGAAGAAGAGGCTGGAAGCCGTTAGCACCGTTGCGAGGATTCTCTGAAGTAGCCACCCTTTGGCTTTCGATACAACTAGTGCTCACCTTGGAATCCCCGTACCCGAGCTGGCGGCGGCAGATTCCTGGATTGCCTCCGCCCCGTCGCTTATAATATCGTTTGTTAAATGAGACCCACTGCTCTTCAATCTGATAAAAGCCATTCCCTTTGCTTACCACATGATGATCAAGTTTCCCTCTAGTAAGCGGAGTATGAATGGTTCGGGAGATGACGAGTGGCCGGGGGAATGCTACTCGGTAGTCAGCGAAGCAAAAGGCGGTCGATAACATATGTACGGAGCCCAGGCTTTCTGACATCACTGTGGCCTTAGAGGTGCTCACCCGACTGAGCCCTCGGAAAAGTGGAACTCATCATCGATGGATAGCGACCACTGAACACCTCGCCTATACATTTCCAAGATAGCAAAGGACCTCGAAAGCCACTCTCTTCCCATTTTTGAAGTGAAATGAAAGTGTCTGGCGTGGAGCGACGAGCATGGGAAGGATTGACCCGCGGTAATCATACCTGGGCAGGCATGACCATCCTTAAACGTTCAGACAAAGAGGAGGAGCTGGCACGAGAAAGTAGCGATCAACAGGAGGTCGGCGACCTCCTCCAGCGAGGAAGCCGTCAGGAAGGTGAATATCTGAATGGATTGTATTAACGTCGTGTAGCTTCAACGACAATGGCGACTCTGCGTCGACTTCAGGCGTCAGCGAGCATGCCCCGAAAAGACGGTTTCCACTGCGCGAATCGACCTCGCTGTTGCCCCGCCTCTGACCATGAACTCCTCGGTTCGCGAATTTTCTTCTCCATTCCTGACGGATCTCAAACCACGGTGACGACCGAAAGACCCACCATTCATTCTGACCACGGGGGAACTATTGTTGCTCGTGTGATGCCATTTGGCTCAGAACCACGGGAGCTACTGTTAAAGGCTGGTGACCAGGATGTTTCAGAAAACCGTAAGGCTTTGTGTGGTGTACATAGATGACATCTTTGGTAAAATCCCCTCTTGCCCGAAGCTCCACATAACTCCATCATCAGAAGTTCCGGATCTGAGAGAGTCTGACATGAAGCGAATCGACCCAGTGCGCCTTGAGGAGTATAGTGGGAAAATTCCTAGGTTTCATGATCGCGACAGGAATTGAAGCCAATCGAACAAAATAAAGAAATTTGTCTTCGACATGCCATAGCCCTCGAGCATAAAGGGAAGTCCCAGCAAGTGGCGAAGGTTCTGCTGCGTAGATTTGTATCGGTACAGTGATATCTTCAGGCCTTTCTTCCAGTTTTAAAGGCCTTTTCAATGGGACACGAAGTCACGAAGAAGCTGTTCTCAGCATTGAAAACATCTTTAAAGGCGCCCCCATTCTAGTAAGCCATTGAAGGGAGCTCCTCACTCACATGTATTTGTTTGGACTTCTCGATGTTTGTCCTGCGTCGGACAAAGGCCCAGAGTCACGGCGCTGGTTACTATTAGGTAGGGCTTTGAAGGAATGGAGGAGAGGTATCCGAGGATGGAAAAACTAATCTTGGCATTAGTGCCCATGACTGGAGCTCATGCTGTACTTCAGGGCTCGTACCATGGGGAGGTTCAATGAATATCCAGATGAAGCAAGTGTTGCATGACGAGACCTCGGGAAGGGTGATGAGTGGGCCCGTAAATTAGCGAGTTTGATGACGCCAGATATCGATTAAGAAAAGCGCAATAAAGACGTTCTTGCGCGGACCGTCTTGAGTTTCATCTTAACGAGCTTCCAGAATGCTCATTGTGGGCCTCCCCATCCAAGGAAACTCATAGATGGTGCAGCAACCATGAGAGCTGGAGCGTGTCTGAAAGCCTCACGGGAAGGAATGAATAAATGATGCAGCTCGATTCAAGATTAAACCTCGACCATGGTGAATGTGGCGAGTGCGCAGAACCTCAACTGTGGCTCTTTGGAGGTACGGCAGGGTCTCTGACTCGAAATTTGGTATTAAAATGAATAGAAGGCCCTCTACAGTGAAAGTGAAAGAATGATCTATATAAAAGTGCGGATTTAATGAAAAAGTTGACTCTTTGAGTCGGAGTTCAGACATATCCCGAGCGAGAGAACTCCGGCCAGATGCCTTGGCAAAACTAGTGACAACCTCACGGGAGGACACCGTGGGGTGACTTTGTTGGAAGCCGCACCACGAGGCTGCAGATCTTTGTGGCGTGGAAGTTGCCCAGTCGGGTCAGGAGGCAAGTTGGATGGACCCATTTGGGATTATAATAAACGGGCGATCTTGGCGACAAAGAAGCGTCTAAAATTAGAATAAGATTAGCAGTTAATGTCATGGGGAAGCGCTACAAGCGAGGTTTCTTCACACCCATCCTTAAGTGCGTTACGAGGAAAAATGACCAGTATGTCTTGAGAAATCGTGAGGTGTATGCGGAAGCGTCTCAAGAAGCTGGGGACATTAGAAGAGGAAGAGTGCAAGGCGGGGATCTGCTTGACACTTGATACTAAGAAATTAAAGAATTGAAAAGTTAAATAATTTTTTTTTGCTAAACCCTCATAAATTCAAAAGAATGCTAGATATGATTTTCCAATAAGAAGGGTAAGGGACCATGGCAATGTGTGGTTAGAAAGAGTAAAGAATAAATTTAAATGGAAAAGATAATGAAAAAGAAAAATAAGAATGAGGCTGATAGGTGAGATTCCATATGAAGCTTGTAAATGTGTAAAAATAAACAAATAAAAGATTTCTTCCTTTGAGGAAGAGGAGGCTTCCATAAAGTGGAAAGAGAATTCTTAATTTCTTTTTCTTTCCTCCAGAAAAAAAGATTTGGATTCGGAGAGATAGAAAAATGTAGAAAGAGAAGGCCATAGCTTTGAATAAATTTTAAAATATATAAATAAATAAATATAAATAAAAACCAAATGGCTTGATTTTTTTTTCCTTAAATTCAACTAAATAGAATGGGGTCTACAAAGTTATCTAAGAAATAATTTGGAGATTTTTTTTTTTTAATATTACAACTTTTATTTTTTTAAAAAGTATCAAAATATCGGTAAACACAAATATATTGATAATTGGATTTAATATATATCATAAATATGTTAAAATATCTGGATGGATATTTTTATAAAAATATCGACAATTAAAAATTATTCAAATATTATTGCTAAACTAAGAAATATTAAAAAAATGAAATCAGAATATATAATATTAAAATTATTTTGATAAGTTTAAATGATAGCCATCAGGCTAACTCTTCAAAAAAATATTTGAAATTCATACACTATATTTATATTTATTTATTAACAAATAAATTATTTTATTTATTAAATCATTATTTTTATTAAATATGTTTCATCATATTCACATCTAAATCAATTATTTTTATGATTTATACAAAAAAAATTATTTGTTAAAAATATTCATGAATAATAAAATAAATTATAATAACAAGTGCACTTAGAGCCTAGTGGAGAGTTAGTAAATTAAGCTTTCTTACTTGGGTTTGAAAACGAAATATCTGAGTAAGAAAAATCATATCAAAATATCGAGATTTCACCAAAATATTAATTGGCGATAAATGGTCAAAAAAATTGTTGACCAGGAGGATATCGTATCGAGTCTATCGATCTCCACCAATAACTAAAATTTTGACAAAATATCGATTGATATTTTTCGATTTTTTGTTCCTTGCTTCTCCGACAATTCCTTTCGGTCCTTCAACTCCTTTCAATATTAGATAGTGTTTGGTTTCTAAAAGTACTAAGAAAAGAAGAAAAAATAGAAGGAAATGATTTTCTTATGTTTTATTGTGTTATAAAAAATTTTAAAAAATCAAATATAAATACAATTATTTTGAAATTTAGCGTATTTTTAAATATGCATCTGATTTATTGTGTATTTTATTCATATTAATCGAATAAAATAAATAAAGTGGATTCGATAATACTAGCTAAAATAACTTATAGGATTTAACTTTGTTTTCATTTTTCAATTTTCTTATACTTTTCCTCTAATTTTTTTTCCCCTTGTATTTTCTCTCAAACTTTCTAGAAATCAAACAAAGTTACATAGCCTAAAAGTCTTATTTTTCTAAGCCAAAATGATTCCAATTATACGAAAATTAAGTAAAATTAAAATATTTGGTGGTAATGTTTTGACAATTTCACTTCAAGCAATTAGGGATTAACAAAGTAGATATGTTCTGTTTCCATGTCACAAGCCTGACAAAGACCCTAATTCAATATTGGTTTTATTTTCCAGTTTTCATATAAAGTAGAAAAAATTAAGTACAATCCTAAACTGTGGGTCTGGAAATGCCTTCAGATGTCTCTTATTTCCTTAAGGCTTACTAATGGAGTTGGATCTCTCTCTCTCTCTCTCTCTCTCTCTCTCTCTCTCTCTCTATATATATATATATATATATATCATATATATATATATATATATCAGTGACTTCTATTTTTTGTCAACCAAAATAAAAACATTATATTTACTTGAAAACCCTTATAAGAAAAAACCATGGGAAAAGAGAAAACTTTTATATGAATATAAGAAAAATTACAAAGTATAACGAAATAGAAAATAAATTATAATATATTAATATGATGAAAATATCAGGTCCATACACAAGGCCCATGCTATCACAAAGAAATGACTCTTTGTTTCAATTTTTTTACTTCACAAAAATCATAATACAGACCTTTGGTTACAGCATAAGCTCAGCAAGGTGGATCGCCAAATCAATTACAACAAGTTGGATCTCTATTAAAACGTGAAGATGGAATCTACTGATGTATAAACGAATGATGAACATGCTATAATGAAAAAAAAATAATTTAAGTTTTCAGTGAATTTTCCCTCCATTTCTACATTAGAATGAGACCAGTACAGTACTGTACAATTAAAGAATATAGGTGTAAAGATCTATACCCGACTATGTAAATCTTCTTCATAAATTTTATCATTTATTTAGTGTAGGACATCACAAACACTCTCATGCATATGTGATGTAAGAATTATGTTTCATATCAAACATATGAATAAGTTTTTTCTTAAGTGTGTAGAAGTTTTTTAAAGTCATGATTGTTCTTTTGATCCATAAGTGTATAATATCTACATGGTCAGGTGTTAATATTTACAAATAATATCAAAGTGTTTGGAATTATTGTTTGTTGAGGCTGTTTTTTTATTTACACGTGTGATGAGGCTACAGGTATGTGTATACCTTTATGCTTTTTTGTAATGGGGTTCTAGGCTAACAAAAAAATCATAAAGAATGAAACAATATTTATATTTAATAGCATAATATAAATCGATATAAAGTCTTATAAATTTGGTAATATAATTATTAGGAATATGTCGAGCTATAGTTTTCAACATAAGAACTATAATCGATATCTTTGACTATTGAATCTATTTCTATCTACGATCTGCAGCTAAACAAATAATGTGCTGCAAAACTACAAAACACCATATTGTAGCAACATTTAGTGACAAATCAGCATACGTAATAAGACAACGACAATATGACAAAATAAGAAAGAAACAAAAATCTTTGTGGAATATCCATTTTATTAAGAGATAGACTGAAAAAAAAAAAAGTGTAAATAGGTGATTTCAAACAAAAAATGGTCGAAAATCACCCCCATTTGCTTGAGGAATACGAGTGGCTAGAGAAGAAATAAGATAAAGTTGAGAGAAAATGAGACTAAAGTTTCATTTTCTAAAATCATTTAGTAATGCCCTTACTTATTTATAAAAGAAATAATAATATCAAAGTGATATTTTTACCCCAATGTGAAAGTGTATTTGATTCATATTTGTTTATTTAAACCTAACGTTTCCCTTTCCTTTATCTCTCAACCTTAGCCTTAATTTTTACTCGCTTTCTCTAGCTATACTTTTTCTTTAAGCGAGAAAGAAGTGTCGTTTTGTCATTGTTGGCTAAAAATCACCCCTCATACCTCTTTCCATTTTTTCTTAAGAAAAATGGTTCTTTCCACACAAATCTGGGTTTATATGTTTTTTCATGATTTAGTCATCGCATTGATGCGTGTATAGTTGTTATGTATAGGTATTGTAAGCTGTGAGTTGTCGTCGTCTTGGTGCAACAGCAGTTTATCTATCTCAAATCGGTTCAGTTAATTGTTATTAATTCTTGTTTGTTTATGTTTTGTAATTTATTAGAGCAAGTACATGTATGATCGAAACAATAAATCAAATCAATGGTCGTAACGTTATCTCTTTATGATGGCGAAGTCGAATGTATTACAGTCGTATGTTTAATATCTGTGTGTGAACAATCTACTCCAAGTAATATAAGTTTTAGATGCAGTTTAGTTCAAGTTAATGGTGAATGTTGTTTTAAATCATTTATGGTTTTTAGCAATTTTGATTTTATGTTTATATTAATGTATTGTTAGTTTGAATCAATAAAATTATTTTTTTTCTTCAAAAAAAAACCTATAATCTTATGAGAGGATATTGTATTTCCATGTGATATCGGGGAAAACAATATTTATGATATACTTACACTTTTATATTGTCATTTGATCTAACTTTGTGCTTCATAGATGCAGCTAATAAGTTACAGAATTTCGTAGTAATTTTCTACAAGTATTTTAAATGTTGAAGTAATAAAAAAAAAATTAAATATTAGAAAATTAGTTTTAAAATGAATCTAAAAAAAATATTTGTAAAAATAAAAAGTAACATTGAAAGAACAAAAATGCTCCTAAAATGTAAAGAAAAATCTCTCATATAATAATTAAATCTCTTTTGAAAATATTGTCCAATATTTCATCTTATAATTTATAACTAAATGTCCATATGTCTATCATTCAAAGTTTAAAAATACAAGACATTTAAGGATGGAAGGGTTCAGTGTCAATCAGAACAGTTTATTACATTATAATAAAGTGCTTAATTGTCAAAAAAAACTTATAACTAAATCATTAATTAAGGATATTTTTTTGTCTAAAATTATATATTTATATACCTCTTTTGCTTTTTAATAAAAATATGTTAGTTGTTCACATGTCTACCTGTTGAGGTACGATCATCTGGATTACTAGCCCGGTCGCATTATTAGAGAAACCATGTATTGAAGTGTCATGAACGGATATCCCAAGGGATCGTGTCATTAAGATAACTCTAGCATATGTTTGACCCCACCCCAGGTGTTTAGATGCCTCTGGCCCGGGAAGTTTATTCACGACGAAGAAATATCTGGTAGTCATTCGGAGATGTTGGAGGCCTAACCACCTAATGGTACATGGTGGCGTGTTCGACATAATACCATCTATATATCACGAAAATGCCAATCAAGTGGTGTAGAAACCAGTTTGAGTCTATGTTATGCTTGCTCGAGAAAGGTCAATAACATACTTTATTAGGAATAATAAAGACGTTAAAGTGACAAAAACCTCAACTCCACATAAGAAATATAACACTCTAAAATCTTTTGTTGAGAATTTAGAGTCAAGTTACCGAATAATATTGTCGACAAGTGAAGGGTCACTACTTGTAATAATCAAATCATCAACATAAACCAAAAATAAGCACATTATTACGGTAAAAAATTGCAGGAAAAGTCATACGGGATATGGCGAGAGAGAGCAAGGGGTGCGACTCCTGGTACCAAGCTCGTGGAGCCTGTTTGAGCCCATAAATAGTCATGTAAGCAGCGAACCTTGATCGGATAATCGGTGTCGCATGCCTTGCGCCACGCGGCTGTATATAGACCTCCTTCGTAAGATGCTAGTGAAAGGCATTATTGACACCAAGTTGGCAGAATTCCTTCTGGTATAAATACGGACTGAGTGATGAGATTATCTTTGGATTTGAATCTGAAGGTTAATGTCGCTTCTATTCGAGTGAAAGCCTTTAGTAACAGAAAGCACGACTTTATACAATGCAATAGATGTTTCAGATTTTGTTTGATGAAACACTGTTTGATTTTACTATATCCTTTACAGTGTTCTAGGGGGAACAAGAACCCAGTAACAATTAGGATGAGAACATCATATTCTCTTGCATCGCCTGAGCAAAACTTGGATCTTGGAGGCTTAGACCATACATGTATGCTTCTGAAAATCACACTACTTGATTTTTATAAATATTCGGGGTGTAAGAAATACAAATAATTATATTTTCATTGACTTTTAAATATTAAACGAAAAATGATAAAGAAGGCTGAAAAATTTACATGAGCCCCAAATAATTTGGTAAAAATGTCAAATGAGGACCTAAGGGTCACTGTGAGTGTAAATATTTAAAATGAAAATGAAGTATCTAAAATATAGGAAAATGAAAGAAGTGAAATGAAAAGTTAAAATGAGAAAAAAGGAGATAAGACCACCTTTGAAATGAGCTAGCCCGAACAATGCCTTATAGAGACTTAAGGTATAAGACCAAATTTGGTGCTTAAAGCGGGGCATTTCATACTTTTAGAGAGAGAGAGAGAAACGAGGCTAGGGCTTGGTTGAGAGAAAAAGAGAATTATTATTTTTCTTCTCCACCCTTAAATCAAGTTGAAGTTGATCTCAAGAAAGAAGAAGAAGAAGAAAGGAAAAATCAAGGTTTTAAGGTAAGAAAATCTTGACCCTAACCCTCTTTCTACTTGTGTTGGGTTCAATAAGCCCAAATGTGGTATCAAAGTATTTTAGGAAGGTTGTAACTCGTTTTTGAGGAGTTGTATTAGGTAAGATTTCAGGTGAAAATAGCAAAAAATGGTCAATTTTGCATCGGCGCACCCTAGCTAGGCATAGGGTGCGGAGCTTTGAAAATAGAACTCACCAGCTAAGTGGAGGCTCTCGCTTAAAGACAAGGCCAAATTTAAGATTGTTTGATCACTTTCTAAAGTGAACCTCTCCGCTTAGGCGTAGCATTGCTTCGTCTAGGCGTACCTGCAAGTCATGTTTTGATTCTCTCTTCAGATTATAATTCTAACATTCTATCAGACTCAGGTTGTTGGATCTAATTGAATGAAAGGGTTCGTCTGAGTATAAAATTATATGAAAAAATGTTATTTACCTATGCCTCGTCCGGTCGTTAAGGAGCAAACCTTGTTTCTTTCATAATTGCTGCGTGGATTAGAGAATGATATAGAGTTTCGACATATGGCTGCCTACTTAGACTGAATAGTGAACAAATGGGGAAAAAGGAAAGAAAGTGATATGGAAAAGAGGGTTGAGTGAAAGTAAACCTAAATAAAGCTCTGAATACTGATTAACAATATATGATTGTTAATTGTATTGGAATAAGTGAAATGAGGAGGAAAGCTGAATTGATCTTTGAATTCAAGGATTGGAATCGGGTCACGATAAGCTTTTGGTTGTTCTTATTCTCTTGTCGTTCTGCATTTTGGGTTGACCTCCCATTTTCATCTCCCCACTTACTTTAATCTTTACGATCATTGTTATTATTGAATGATTTTCAATAAACCGCATATCAAAGTGTTTATTAGATTTAGGTAAATAATTGGCTGAAATGATTCACATACGAAAAATATAGTATTAACGAAGAAATGAGTATTTATTTTCAAAAAGTACCTACTTCATTGTATTTTGCTATGAATGATTTGAAGATACCTTAATAGAATGTTATTTGTTAATTCTGAGTTAAGGATAGTTGAGCATAAAAGGGTCAAATGACCAAATCTTTATCTTAGAAACGTGTGATGTGTCCTCCCGATGTGGCATGGAGTCACGGAATGAGGCCTGGTAGTGTTAACGTTCGTGAAATTTTTATCAGCGATCCGTGACGACCAAGATCGTACTATGTTAAAACTTTTTTATCTGGCTGCCAGCTGACGAGACCATGCTGATGATTCGTTATCCTATGCACAACATAGGTTAAATTGACTCACCAAATAAATGATAGAAAATATTATAAATGTTGAATGTGTTTTGAATGATTTGTGCCAACAACTGCGAAGTGCATATTTGGAATACGATCAATAAATGTATAGTGTATATTGTTATTACATTGATCTGTTCAAAAAGGTTAAAACCATTGTTTAGAAAAAATTGCACGTTTGAATTAAGCCCGGAAATAGAAGAGAGAACTATAGGCAGCTAAGCATGAAAATGCTTAGCGCATTATTACCATCCAGTCTTAGAAATGATAGAAGACAAGGGCGTTAAGATTGAGTCATCGTCAAGCCACGGAGAAAAGAAGTAAAGCCTGCGTCACATGCATATATGAATTTGATTTGACTACTTTTTTTTTTTTTTTGTATTGAAACTATAATTCGAAAAAGTGAACTCTGATTTTGTTTTGTAAATTTTGGTATTGAAACAACTTATAATGCCGTAATATATAAATATGGCAAATTGACCAAATGGGCATGAAATCGAATAAAAAAAAGAGTTTTTTTTTTTTTTTTTATCAAATGATGGGCCCCCTTTATGTGGTAAATTAGTACAGCTGTATATTTTTTGGTGTTATTTGAAATGTGTTTTAGAAAAATTACTTATTTGGATTACGCTAAGCAGTTGCATCAGGATCTAGGTTTTCGGCCCTCGAGGTGATCAGGTATGGCGCGTGCGGGCATCATCAGTAGGGTTTAATGATAGTTGGAATTATGAATTATTTGGGAGGCCATATTCCGGGTTAGGTGCTGATGATGGCATTTTTAGAGCGGTTTGGGAGATGGTTTAGATGGGAGAGAAAGAGGTGGACTGGTGGGGGTTGGCTAAATGGTGAAGTTGGGAGTATGACTAGTGAGGGTGGGGAAGGAGTGCTGGACCTAATCGTCTGACAATTCGGTGGGGCAGGTGGACCTCTGAGGTCGGGGATCTGAGTCGATGGGAGGGACAGTAGGGTGTGGTGATGGCTGTGACGATTGGGTAGTCGGTGGTATGGGTAGGGAGATATGAGGTGAATTAATTGGGAGGATGGTGATGAGAAGCTGATGGTTCGAATTGAGGTCAGCAGTATGGTTAGGGATGAATTCAAAGGAGACGGGTAGGGGATGAGGATGAGTCTGGAAATGGTTCGGGTGAGTCTGGTGGTATGGGTGGGGCATGAGAACCTGTAAATAGTTCAGGGGAAAGTGTGGGTATGGGTAAGGGAAGAAGGAGCTGAATGTATGAGGTGAGCAGATAAAGTCTGAGTTTGTGTTTATTACTGGTGTGGTGAAGGTAGAGAGAGATGTGAACAAGAATACATTTTCCACCAACTTGACATGACGGGACACAAATATTTTTTTTAGTGGTACTGGTCATGTGAAGAAAATGCTGAGGAGTAACCAGAAAGACACAGAATTTGGATTTGGAATGTCGGGTTTGTAGGAAGAATAGGGAAACTTGACCGGGGAAACCATAAACAATCAGACATAAAGTTTGGATAGATTGGGGAGCTTTTGTTAAGATGGCTTTGCGAGGAGTGGAAGGAGCTGACTTTGGAAGCATTGTGTCAATAGGCAGTAGTGCTGATCGAGTCTGACGGAAAGGTAAGGATGGATGCACGATCGGGAGAGTGAGACCCATTTGATATGTCCATAGATATCGGCGTTGATACCCATTTTTAAGGAGTGTGGGAGGTGTGAGCTAGGAATGGGTTCATGTTTGAGCATGGGAGATTTTTAACATAGACAACAATGGATTCTTGCACTTTACCATGATTATTTTAATCCCAAATGGATTACGAAAACTTGATTTAAACTCAATATGTATAATCTCTTCTCTATTGTGTAAGTAACAACTTTCAATTAAAATTAGTATTGGTCTAAATCACTACAAAGTTACAAATCATATAAATGCATGAAGTGGATTTTAGTCGGATATCTGTTTCCACAGTTGATTAATTTAAAGATTAACTACCCTCTACTCCAAGTCGATACTAGGCCCAGACTTCATGTTCCAGGTTGATTCTTTCTAAACCAAATGAATCAAAGAAATAAAAATTCCTAACATATGATTGAAGGAAGTTCATGGGCGACGATGGGCGAACGGTGTTGTAACCATCACGTTACAGTTTCAAATAAATAAATGGGACATGAACATTTTGAACTATTCTGAAGCAAATTAGTGTAGCAATAGATTTCTCCTAACACCACACATTTCTCTCAACACCACCACGTCTATCAACAGATAATGGTTTGAACACTTGGCAGAATTGATCCTCTTACAAGATCGACTATTTTCCTTCTCGGTGTTTCTGATCATCTCTTAGGGTGAAGTGCTTGCCCTATGGAAAGGCGGATATCTGAAGCCCTCTCAAAATAATCGTACCCTCGACCATTCATTCAACAGAATTCCCTCTCGCAGTTGAATCTCGTGCTTACATGGTTGAGATTATTTATTAATTGAGGTGAAACCTCTCGAATTAAAGCACATGGATCGTTGAGTGGATCATATTGTAGACCCTCAATTTGTCCCTCGACCACTTCAGAACTATCCTTTGGGGTCATCAGTGTGCGTTGCTCTAATATATAACACCATTGGGACCGCACCAGGCTTGATGCGTCTCAGAACTCGGTGGGCTTTATGGTCATTGAGTGCGTATGTAGTTCACTTTAGAGTGTCATCGGCTTCTTTTTTTGTGGCGTGCCATGGAAGCAAGTGGGCCCCCTAAAGGGTTTAGCTCGATCGGGTTTGTTGGAGTATGTCGAATTCGAGCACTTGAGCTTGTTTGTTCTATCTCTCGTCGAGCAGGTGGCGTCGTTTCTTTTTCAGATTTAACTACTGTTGAGAGTATCTGAAAAAATTTGAAAAGAAATTTTATTAACCGGATCAACTGGCTCAATTGATTTCAATTGAAGTTCTAAACTACTAGAAGGGAGTTCAATTCGAGCACTAAGGAAACTGTTTGTGGTCTTATCTCCCTCACTCGGACTCGGAATCAAGCACCGTTTTTTTTCATGGACTCATTATTCTTCAAGGAATATTATCTCAAAATTTCAGATTTTTTTCTCAATCGGATCAACAGTTGGGGAGTGGCACAGCGCGGTGCATCGGCACGAAAGCAACATGGCGCTAATTTTGTAGATTTTGATCCCCCAATCTATGGATCGGGCCCATAAGCCTCAGATGATCAGTCCTAGACATGGGTTGGATCCAGTTTTTGGACCATGTTATCTGGGTTTCTTGCAACCCACCTTGGGTGCTTGGATGTGGTGGTTAAGCAAAGGAGTAAATGTGGTATTCTTGTTAGGAATAGAGTGTTTTATGAAGATGGCGCGGGAAGTTTGAGACTAAAGGGGGAGTTCCCGGGACTGAAGGTGTGAAAAATGGGTTCAGAGAGAAAGGGAGAAACTAGAAGAAAAAAGCGACATGGAGGTAATCAAAAGGGAAGGGAGGAAGAAGAAAAAGGAAGAAGGAGGAAATGAGGATTATCTAAATGGGAGGCGTGGTCTCTCTTGTTTTTTGAAGGTTCAATAGTTGAAGGAGTGGATACCTGGTTTTGGAAGAGGAAAGAAAGAAAAAGGAGGAATAGCGTTAATCTTCTGGTGTACATTTGCCATCCTTCCTCCCATTTCTTTTATGCTTTCTTGCCTTTGTTAGTTTGAGGATTCGTGTTAGGTCACTATGCACGTTTGTCGAGTTCTCGATCATTACCGGGTGGATTTTGCCATTTGTTTTTTTGGATTCCCTAACTCTTTGGGAAGGTTCAGAAAAATTTTAAGAGCTCTCAATGGCTGAACTGGTTGGAAACCAAATCAGCGGTTCAATTCAGTTGTTGGAACAATAGTTTGGGTCTTTAACGCGTTTTTCTTGTGTGGTTTTCTTCTGAACATTAGGATTAAATTTCACTGGTTTTCTTATTCGGTTCGACTCTTTGAGGGTTCTATGATGTTGAGTCTACCTCACGGCATTAACCGTTGGAAACCAGTCTTTCATTCATTGAATAGTTTAACTGTGGAATTCTCAGTTTGGTCTTTAGCGCGGATTTGTGTCGGTTCTTAGTCGTCCAGTTGGATCTTACGGCTGACGGTTTGAAACGGTCCTTTGGTTCACCAATTCAGTTTGCTGAAGCAATGATTTGGGTCTTAGCGTCGTTTGTGGCGGTTCTCGATCATTAGTTGGTTTTATACTTGATTTGTTTTTTAGATTCGACGCTTTCGGAGAAGGTTTTAGAAAAATTTGAGTCTCTCAGCCATTTGGCCGGTTGAGCCGAATCGACCAATTTTGGTTTGTAAGGGTGGATCGATTTCAGTTTAATTGAGCTCGTGACGCTGTGGTCGAAAGCCCGTCTGCTCGGTCGGTCATAAGAGCTATCTTTGAGTCTGAAATGAGGTTTTAAGTTGATTAATGTGGTTCAATTTGGATTAACAAAATCCAGGATCTATAAATTGAGGTGATTAGTTAAGCACCGATAATCGATGTTTTTATTGAGCAGTTTCTTGGATGAATAGATATGGATTTACCTGAAGAGGTGATAGCATCAATGAATGGATTTGAGATGCCATGTATGTTCTTCGGGCTTCCTTTCGCTTTTGATATCTAATTCGGAGACATTGTACGCTCAAACGCGCGACTAACTTTCCCTTGCGCCACTTGGCCAAGGACCATGTGTACGCGCCATTCGCCTTTGGTTGGATGTTTTTAAGCATGCTAGATACCAATTAGGTTGGTTTGATCCATGTTGTATGTTTAGCCTAGGAGACTATCTGATTTGTGACCCATATGCTCTCATATACCCAATTCACTAGTAGAGACCGAGTTTTGGGCCTAGAGGGGTTCTACCTCATATGAGGTACCTTCTGATTAGTGCCCAAAAAGTGCTATTTTGAACCCTATTTATTATAGGTTTTGAGTGCTTTTTGTATACTAATCATTCTAATTAACCCGATTTGCACATTAAGGTCCCTTGGCCATTCTTTCCCGATCGTGATTTCAGGTCATTTAGTTTTTACAGAATTGAAGCCAAATCAAGCCGTGTCAATACAATCATAACAGTTCTGCTGATTTCACTCAATTTCACATGGTTTTCTATCAATTTCAAAGAAGTCGAATGAAGAATATCAAAGCAAGAAGAAATGGAATAGTGCAGTATGAATAGTAGCAGCAGGGAGCAAATGGAACAGTAATGAACAATGCTGAAGCAAATTTTCACTATGCTGGAATTTTCGCTATATAGCGAGAATTTCGCTACATAGCGAAATTTTCGCTATATAGCGAGAATTTCGCTACATAGCGAGAATTTCGCTACATAGCGAGAATTTCGCTACATAGCGAGAATTTCGCTATCATAGCGAAATTTCGCTATGTAGCGAAAATTTTGTTTATAGCGAAATTCCTCTCGTTGCCGCTTGTGTACAAACGACTCGCTGCTAATTTCATTTCTACCCTCAGAATAAATTGCTGGGCTTGTTTTTTGTAATTTCCCTCATTCGAAGAATTATATAAGCCTGGCCAAGCCTGTAAGATCAATCACTTCGCAATAAATTTTAGTGAGAAGCTCACTCCTCTGCGCTTTTTCATTTCCTTTCTCGCTTCACTTCCTCATTTTCTTTCTTATTAAGTACCAAACACCCTCCAAGGATGACAACTCTGGAGGATGGTCACAAAACCCTCCTCCTGAAGTGGAAGGTCAGTTGCGCAAGGATCTAGGCCACCGAGGGTCCTCTGCTCTTCTACGTTGTATCCACCGCCGCCACTATGTCTCTCTAATCGTAGTTTTTATCCCTTCAAATCTCCTCGAACGCTATTATTATTTGATAAGTTTTTGAAGTTCAAAGGATGCTTATTGTTGTATCCACTGTATATTCATTAGTTACCCTACGACCCATTGAAAGGGGGAGTCCAAGAGACTTATTCTTCAATGTTTGACCACTGATGGCCGTGATGCCATTTTTCAAAAGGATAAATATTTGGGTTAGGTTTTATAGCTAAATGAAGATCCTGCTCGAAATGACTATATGTCATCCTCCTAACGCGAGAAATGAACCCACTGACCCCTCAATCATTCCTGTATCCTAAGCTCAAGATTCGATACTTCAAGGATACCTCTTTATTATTTTCTTATTTCACTTCTCGCCATTCGCTTTCATCATCAAACCCTCAATTGCTTTTACAAAAACCCTAAATCCAAATTAATTCACCACTTTGGCCTTTCATCGAGAAGGTCATTTGTACAAAAGAAACCTATCTCCCGAGTTCGACCTTAGATCACTATACTCATAGCTATTACTACAAAGAGGATTTAGATGAAATATTTGCTGATCCTACCGCATAATCACCTTCCCTAAGAGGGGGCAATCTAATCCCCTCAATCTAAATCTAGTTTTTCTTTAGAGACCACTTTTCCATAATGGAGTCATCGGGGTTTTGTTCTTACTGTTTTCCCTTTATAAAATAACAACAAAAAGTAAGTGGCGACTCCAAAGAAAAACTTTTCCTCCTCGGGGACGGATTTTCTAAAATTCGAAAATCAACCCACATTTTCTTTTCATTTAAAAGCGAGTCACACCGGCTCGTGGATTTGGTAGGGTCCACACATATGCCTTGGGAACACACCCCTACTATCACCTAGGAGGGAACCTTGAAGTCAGAGGTTAGTTCATCACCAATGATGTACCAGAGTGATCCAAAGAGTGCATTAGTTCGAATAATATTAGTGTAATTTACCCCTAAGTGACTCCAAGCCTTTGCTCTCGTGTAGTCCATCCTTATGTCACTCTCGTAGAGGGATTCCTCGAAAATCATAAAGAATGATACAAATTGCTTTCAGTACCAAACATTGATATTCAGAACATCTCAATGTAGGAGTAATACTAATTAAATCACTCCAATTTTCATACTCAAAACAACATTAAAATATTACAATCAATAATCCTAACAACAAATTCTTCTCAGAGGGAGCTTAGCCTCTAAATCACAAATGACAATGACTAGTTGATCAAACAAATTCATGAAGATTACAATCAAAACTGAAGAAAAATGAATTCTAGAAAAATTCCCATATTCCATTGAAATTCAGACATAAATAGAAGCTTGGATTACATTCATCCAGCTCGGAATCCCAGTTCAGATTACTACTCTAATAACAAAACTAAATCTAGGAACAAACTAAAAATAAAAGAAAATTAAAAAGAAAAATATATACAATGAGACTTCAGCTATTCCAAAAAGCACAAAAACTTGATGAAAAGCAGCTGGAAGCTGCTGCACTACTCCCCAAGAGTTTCTATTTATAGGCTCAAGTTTTGGGCCCTAAAAATGAGGTGATAATTACGACATTCGAAAAGCTCAACCTTTATGTTGTGTGTTCAATCTGGTGTCGCGACATTGGCTCATTATGACTGAATTTTGATGTCATGTTGATGTCGCGACATTGGATTTGCAATATTGTCCACTTCAGCTGATGTCGGGACATTGCTAACCTAATGTCGTGACATTGCTAACCTAATGTAGCGACATTGTTCTTTTAGTTTCATCTTGACTACTTTGAGCTGATGTCACAACATTGCTAATCCGATGTCGCAACATTGCATCTTCCCTTCCGAGCTGCCAGCACGTCACAACATTGTCGCGATGCTCGATATTGAACATTTGATGTTCTCGGCGGCCCCCATCACCGTCGCGGGTCGGTGTTACGACATTGCTGCGATGATGTCGCAACATTGAGTTGGTCTCACCTCCTTGGCTGCTTCGATCGATGTCATGACATCACTGATCTGATGTCGCGACATTACGAGTTTAGATATCTAGTGTTCAAGCCTTGGCTAATGTCGCTACCAATGTCGTGGCAATGTTGAGACATTGTTGATTTCTGCTCTTACAATCTTTCCTTGATGTCACGACATTGGATTTTTAGTGTTGCAGTCTTAAATGATGTCGCAACCTATGTCGTGGCGATGTCGCGACATTGGAGAATTTTGATCTATTTATTTCAACCGATGTTGCGGCGATGTCGCGACATTGTAGTAACTGGCATGACACTCTCGATATGATGTCGTGACATTGTTCTTCTAGTGTCGTGACATTGTTCTTCTGGTGTCGTGACATTGTTGCCTTTGCTACCATTTTTTTCTATTTTTGCTGCTTTTCTTATTTTTTTTTTCTTCAAATTTCTGCAAAACATAAATCTAGGTGAAAATTCCACAATTTTACATTAAATAATATTTTTAAGCCTGAAATATACTTGAAAAATTGGCTTAAAAATAGATGAGTTTTAGACTCATTAAACTCTCATAAACTTAAAGTTTTTCTTGTCCTCAAGCAAAGAAAAGGTTATTTATTTGTCCTTAAACAATAAAAATCGATTTTTTAAGGACATTTTTCAATTAAATCATCTTTTCAGGTAGCTCAGCAATTTGGCCTCATTAGTATTTCAATTGTGAAATCAATTCTAATTAAGCTTCATTTTAAGAATCCTAAAAATTTTCAATCTAGACTGGTCTAATACAAAGATGTAATCTATAGTTAAAAACAAATACGCTTCGACTGAGTGTGTGTTGGTCTCCCCTTTATGACTAATTTGCAGATTATAGAGCCTTATGAGAGTCACTATGTCACACCCCGATTCCCTGTCCGACCCGATTGGCGGATCCGAACCGAGTTCGGGGTGCGAGACCATATACTAGGACTCTTTACTTTTTTTTTTTTTTTTTCAAAGTCGACCTCAGAATTGCGCATGGCCCACATCAATGCACTGCAAAACATCATATACATATCAAAAGAACTACCACCGAGTAGTCCATCAAAATTCATATACACCATCGAGTCCCATTTACAAATACAAACTCCGTACTTTTTACATTTATAAATCGAGCGAAACCTACATGTAGTGAACTCTTACTAGTGTTCTCGCCCAACAAAGATACCTGGGTCTCTGGCTGTCTTCTCCCGTACCTACACCCGATTAAAAACCCGTGCTGTTTTTACGCTAATGGGAAACATATGTCTTATGCATATACACATTTAACGCATAAAACAATAACAGATAATATAATTTTCATGCATTTATATTATGAACTTATACAAGTACTTCTTATAACAGGCTTACGCTTATTCGGATCTCCCGTAGGAGTTACAGAGCTTATTCCCAGCAGAATCCTATGCTTATACAATAACTTATGTTTATTCTGACTCCTGTGAGGAGTTACGCAGCTTATTCTTATGCAAAACTTATGCTTATAACAACTTATGTTTTATTCTAGACCCTGTAGAGGAGTTACGTAACTTATCCTTTGTCTCGTAACTTATACTTTCATAATGCACTCATGTTTATTCTAAGACTCGTAGGAGCTACGTAACTTATCCTTATTCTGGATCTTATACTCATAGCAAACTCTATTCTTATTCTGGTCTTATACTCTATAAAGATTCTGGATCTTATACTTATCTCGCATTTCTCGTATGTCAGACTCTAAGCTTATACATGTACTTATACTTATCTCAAGCTTATACTTATTTCTATCTCCCGTAGGAGTTACAGAACTTATGCTTATAAAGAGGTACATAAACACGTATGGGTACTTATATCTATCTCGATCTCTTGTGTGAGGAGTCATTTAACTTATACTTATACTACGGGAGTTTACACTTGTTCGAGGTACCCGTAGTATCAAGCGTAGATTACGAACGTATACCGTATTGCGGAACTTATTCTTATACTAAGTACTGTATACTACTTGGTTCAAATGTTCTAAAGAGACGCATACCGTGCTTATATCGAACTTATCTTATACTACACAGAGTGCCCGTAGGTACTACTCGAGTTTATCCTTATCCGAGCTTATACGCATTACCCGGTAGGGTACTTACAAAGATTAATCATCCGGAGCTTATACTCTGAGATACCCGTAGGTATTACGGTAAAATTAATCTCATATGAGTACACTTAGGTACTTCAAAAACTTATATTTATACGTAGATACTTTTAGATCCGGTACTTGTACTACGTAGCATATCCTTGTCTTACTTGATCTTATACGTATTACGTAACTTTATTCTTATATTTCTTGATCTTATACGTGTATTACTAACTTATACATGTGGTTTTTAAATCTATACTTGTATTACGGGTAACTTATACATGTATTTCGCATCTTATACATGTCTTATTGTAGCATATACTTGTCTTACTTTAATCTATACTAGTGGTACAAAACCGATTCTTATATTTCGATCTTATTCATGTGCGAATGTAATTGTAGAGGCACGATAAGCTCCGAACAGACGACTTACATGCAGATACACGTATATGGGCATTAGTCCATGTTATGTACATATCACAATGTGTACATATACCTGATTCATACAGATTCGTGGTATATCCAAAAACAAATGGATTTATCTGCTTATCATAGTTATATTCCGAGTTACACTTGCCGGAGTACCAGAGGTACCACTCGGATTCTATACTTATTTTATCGGAGCACGAGTACCCATGGGTACTAAGGTAACTTAATCGTATCTCAGGAGTACTGTAGGTACTTCAAAAAACTTAATCAGATACGTGAGTACCGTAGGTACTACGTAACAGACATGTAGGCACATTCGATCCTTACTCTTATTCTTTATTCAGAATCTTATCATAAGTCTATCTGACTACCTAGACCAATCATAAGAAATGAGTAAGACGCAGTATAATAAGTACCCGAAGGTACAATACGCATTTGTGGAGTGTCAGAGCACCAAAGAGGAGTGCCGAAGCACCAATCGTGACGTGGTTCGCCACGCATCAGAGTGTCGTAGCACCAAGCAGGGCCGGCACGTATCAAACGTGGTTGCCCACGCAACAAGAGTGCAGTAGCACCAGCAGGAGCGCTGAAGCACCGATCAAAACGTGGTTGCCCATGCAACAGAGCGCCAGAGCACTCATCAGGGAGCGCCGAAGACTGGGCCAGTGAGCGCAGAAGCACCAACCGTAGAACTCCATGGCACTCATTCATTCTTCGGTCCTAGCCATACTGGCCATACGCCTTTCAATTGGTAACCTTCTTATTCATGCTCACGTCATATTTCGGCTCGCTTTCACGTTTGGCAAACATATCTATACATACTGCATTTCATATACTTATATAGGACTACTGATGTATTCACACATCGTTCATGTATTCTTGTCCCTCAATGCATCTACTTTTCTTAGAAATTGGAATCATTCAAATTGGATCATCCGAACTAAAGTTATGGCATTTTTATGCCAAACTGGCTCTGCTTACCCAGACACTAGGAACAAATTTGAATTTCTTATTTTTTCAGGAGGCTTAACTTCATACTGACCCTGGTTCTTTGTATTCATTTGAAGCTAAGGTGCTAAGGGTTCTCCTCCAACTGAATCACCCAACCAAAGCACCGAAAACTCAAGTTACGCCCGAAATAAATCGACTACACTATGTTCAAAAACTCCAACCAGAATTGGCTTGAACATACACTTCACTTTGAGTGAATTTTGGCCACCTGTGAGTCGACTCTGACGATGCCTATTTCTGGATATTTGGTTCTTGAAGTCTATTTTACTTAACCACTTTATCTCCACTCAAATCGGACTTAAATGAGTGCTATGGCTAAAATACAAGATTCGGTCAAAAGAAAATAGAGCACTACTGCATTTGCATGTGTCCTGACTGCACTTCAGATAGTCCCCCGAAATGCCTGCATCGTGTGTCTCTCATTTTTCACGCACCTTTCTTCCATAATTCACTTCTATTACATCCTTCATCAAAAACTAACATGGAATCTCTCCCAACAACTCCACAAACACTCTTAATTTGCAAAAGAATCCAAAGATTCATACCAAAATTCACCAATTTTCCAAAACCTTGGAATTGTGAAGGATTCCATCTCTAATCATTATCAACTAGGGATTTTCAACCAAACTTCCTTTTAAATCTATAGAGTTAGATGTCTCCCTAACAAAAACCCTAGAAAAGAGGAAACCAATTTAATCTCTTAAGGAAAACCCTAGCAATCATATCTCAAGTAGCTCAGATACAAAAAGCATACTAAAAATCCATGCCAAAGTCATGTATCCATACAAAAATTCCATACTGCTTGGTTTCTCCTTCCTCCTCTTTCTCCTTCCTCTTCCTCTTCCTCTCTTTCTTCCCGTCATCTTATTTGGAGACAAAAATGGGTTATTTTTGTCTCCTCATTTATACTTAAAGTTTTCATTAATTGCCTTATACTCCTCCAACTCGACTATTTGGCTTCTCAATTTCCCATTATGTTGTTTTTGGCCTCTATTCTTATCAACTATAACTTTATGCCCCCTTTTACAAATGACAATATCAACCTTAAGTCTTTCAGACACTTCCTGCATCTAAATTTCCAAGGTGTTTCGCATTTAACTCACCTAAACATCTAAATTACGCTTACAAAATAATTCCTAAACATGTCGAAAAATGCTAGATACTTCTCAGTGTTACACCCTCCCCCCTTATAAGAATTTCATCCTCGAAATTCATACTCTTTCATTTGCATGTTTCTATGTCAGGTCCTTTCTTTTCATATCTTTTACGTAAGTTCTGAGCGTGACTCCTCACTCGAGCCATCAAAGCTCCACGACCAAATCTCCTGCCTTAATCTTTCAAAGCTGGATTGGTACTTATTCATTCTAGTCAATATCCAGGACAAGGACATCCGCATTAGGCCAACACATTACTATGTAGGTACATCCTTAATCTGAGACTTATCCAGAAATGCCTAAATCAGCTCGAGAATACCAACTCATTACACCCCGATTCCCTTGGCCCGACCTAATCATGATCCGAACCGAGTTCAAAGTAGACCATATCGACTCTTTTACCTTTTTTTTTTTTCTTTTTCAAAGTCGACTCACTCATGGTATGGCCCACATCTTATAACAGAATTAAAACATCATATACATATCAAAAGAACTACCACCGGAGTGGTGTCCATCAAAATCTATACACAATTACCGAGTCCCATTTACAAATACAAATCAGACTTTAAATTTACAACCAGCGCGAACCTACATGTAGTGAACCCCCACAAGGTGGCCGGCCCAACAAGATACTCTGGCAAACAGATGTTCCTCTCATACCTACACCGATTAACCGTGCTGCTTTACTTTTAGTGGAAACATATGTCTTATGTATATACACATTTAACATAAACAATAACAGAGTAATATAATTTTCTTATGCATTTATATTATGAAACTTATACAAGTATTTCTTATAACAGTTTACGCTTATTCTGATCTCCCGTAGGAGTTACAAGAGCTTATTCTTATAACTTATGCTTATAACAACTTATGTTTATTCTGGGACTTCAGAGTTACATAGCTTATTCTTATGCGTAACTTATGCTTTATAGTAACAACTTATGTTTATTCTGGGACTTTAGGAGTTACGTAACTTATCCTTATTTTAACTTATACTTATAATGTATCATGTTTATTCCTGGACTCTGTAGAGCTACGTAACTTATCCTTATTCTGACCTTATACTCATAGCAAACTTATTCTTATTCCTAGTCTTAATATAGCATTCGGATCTTATACTTATTCGATTTCTCGTATGTCAGATCGAGTCATACATACTTATACTTATCTCAAGCTTATACTTATTTCTATCTCCCGTAGGAGTTACAGAACTTATGCTTATACAGAGGTATGTAAACACGTATGGGTACTTATATCTATCTCAGATCTCCCGTAGGAGTTTACAAAACTTATACTTATACTACGGAGTTTACACTTGCTCGAGGCACCCAGAGGTATCACGTAGATTACTGAACGTATATCGTATCAAGGGAACTTATTCTCTTATACTAAGTACCCGTAGCAATACTTCTGTTCAAATGTCCAAAGAGACGCACACTTCAGGTCTTATATCGAACTTATCTTATAATTTCATACAGGAGTACCTGCGTAGGTACCATCGGAGCTTTTATCCTTGTCCCGAGCTTATACGAAGATACCCCGTAGGTACTACAAAGATTACCACTATCCTGAGCTACACTGAGATACCCGTAGGTACATGTAATTAATCGATACGTGAGTACAATGAGGTACTTCAAAACTTATATTTATACAGAGATACTTTGTATCCGGTACTTGTACTACGTATATATCCTGTCTTACGGATCTTATAATCGTATTATGTAACTTATTCTTATATTCTGGATCCATACGTATTACGAACTTATACATGTATTTCAAATCTTATTTGTATTATGTGAATCTTTTCATATATGTATTTCAGATCTTATACATACGTCTTACAAGAGCATATACTTTGTCTACTTTCGATCTTATACTAGTACAAACCCATTCTTATATTTCGTGATCTTATTCATGTGCTATTATACCCAGAAAATATAAGTCTAACAAGATCGACTTATGTATATATTATCGTATATGGGCATTAGTCCATAGCAGGTACATATCACAACAGGTACATATACCGGATTCATACAGATTCAGAACATATCCAAAAACAAATGGATTTATCGGTTTATCATAGTTATATTCAGAGTTACACTTGTTCGGAAGTACCCGTAGGTACCACTGGACTTATACTTATTTTACTGATACGAGAGTACCCATGGGTACTACAGAACTTAATCGATTCAGGAGTACTCGTAGGTACTTCAAAACTTAATCGACACAGAGTACCGTGAGGTACTGGCGTAACGATACAGGTACATTTTATCTCATTTTATTTTATTCGTAATCTTATCATAAGTCTATCTCATCACTTAATTAAATCATAAGAAACGAGTAAGACGCAGAGATAATAAGCACCAAGGTACAATACGTATCAGAGTGTCGTAGCACCGTGAGGAGCGAGCACCAATCGTGACGCGTGCCGTCACGTATCAGAGTGTCGTAGCACCAGCAGAGCGCCTGCCACGATTAAAACGTGTTGCCCACGCAACAAGAGTGCAAGAAGACTAAACAGGAGCCGCGAAGACTGGTCAAAACGTATTCGCCATGCAAATGTGAGTGTCGTGAGTACTAAATGTGAGCGCCATAACAACAGAGCAGGCTACCAACAGAACTCCACTCATTCATTTTTTCTATTCCTTGGTAGTCATATTGTCATATGTCTTCTAACTTATAACCTTTCTATTCATGTTCATAAATTACATTTTACTCGTTTTCATGTTTCATAAACATATCTATACATATGGTATTTCATATACTTATATAGGACTACTGATGTATTCACACATCGTTCATGTATTCTTGTCCCTCAATGCATCTACTTTTCTTAGAAATTGGAATCATTCAACTTGGATCATCCGAACTAAGTTTACAAGATTTTTACTGCAACCAGCCTGCTTACCCTGATTGGCACTAGGAACAAATTCAATTTCTTTATTTTTTTTCGTGAGGCTTAACTCATACCTGACCCCGTTCTTTTGTATTCATTTTAAGCTTAAGGTGCTAAGGGTTCTCCTCCAACTGGAATCACTCAAATCAAAGCATTTAAACCTGCTACGTCCAACAACCGACTACACTATGTTCAAAACGAACTTAAATTGGCTTCGAACATACCCCACTTTGAAAGTGGAATTTTTTGCCACCTAGAGTCGTAATTTGACGATGCCTATTTCTCGATATTTGGTTTTCTTGAAGTCTATTTCCATTTAGCCAATAATCACTCAAATCGATCAGAAATGAGTAAGTTATGGCTAAAATACTTCTAAGACTGGCCAAAAAAGAAAACAGAGCACTATCTGCACGGTGACAGTCTAACTCGTACTGCATTGCGTCCCCCGAAATGCCTGCACGTGTGTTCTCTTTCATTTTTCATGCACCTTTCTTCCATAATTCACTTCTATTACATCCTTCATCAAAAACTAACATGGAATCCCTCCCAACAACTCCACAAACACTCTTAATTTGCAAAAGAATCCAAGGATTCATACCAAAATTCACCAATTCTCCAAAACCTTGGAATTACTATGATTCCATTCTAATTACACAACTAAGGATTTTCAAATCAAACTTCCCTTAAATCTAGAGTTAGGATGTCTCTAACAAAACCCTAGAAAAGGGAACCAATTTAATCTTCAAGGACAACCCCAGTAATCATATCCAAGTAGTTTGTATACAAAAAGCATACCAAAATCCATGCCAAAGTCATGTATCCATACAAAAATTCCATACCTTGGCTTGGTTTTTCCTTCCTCCTCTTCTTCTCCTTCCTCTTCCTTTTCTTCCCGTTTGATCTTCTTGTTTGGAGACCAAAAATGGGTTATTTTTTGTCTCCTCCTCTATTTATACTTAAAGTTTTCATTAATCGTCTTTATAGCCCCTCCAACTCTTGACTATTTGGTCACTCCATTATGTTGTTTTAGCTCTATTCTTATCAACTATAACTTTTATGCCCCTTTACAAATGACAACATTGTCCTTAAGTCTCAGACGATTTCGGTATCTAATCTCCATGTTTCGCATTTAACTCACGAAACATTCAAATTACGCTTACAAAATACCTTAAACATGTCGAAAACTGCTAGGGTATACTTTGGGGTGTTACACACTATGCATAATGGTAGTCTTTTAGAGTAATTTAGATCTCAAAGGCTTATTGGTCATATTATTCTTCACTAATGTAAGCATAACACAACCCTCAGAATCAAATAGGTTTTTTGAGCTTGTAATGCATGACTAGGATTCTTGGGTAGATAACTAGACATTTAAGGCTCAAGTTTACCCAGACTGCATACATTTTCTCAACAATTTGCTTTCACTGCTCATCCTATTTTTCTGCTAAAATAGATTTTCAAGCATAACCAAGCCTAGTTTGGTGCATTTCCTCCTCTGTGGCTTTTTCTTTTCCACTGTTATTTTCAATTCTGCTCTAGAAGCTCTTTTCTGTTATTTTGTTTCAGGTTTGGAATGTGCAATGTTTTACCTTTTTAAGCTTTCTTCTACCCCTTAACAAGCTTTGGGTAAGTAACACTCAAACCAATTGACATTAGGGTACTAGGTGTAGAACACTTCTAAGGACTTAATTGCTTCAGGTAAGCAAGCTACAAGGCAAAACACATTCCCCCCTTAAACTGTCATTCTTTTTTTCTTTTTTTTTTAGCTTCTCAATTTTCTGTTTTGCATCTGCTTTAGTACAACTTTTATCAATTGTTTTCTTTTCACATCCTTAATTCTCCTCCTTCATTTCAATTTAAATTTGTATTCCCTCAAACTTATCCTCTTGATCATTTTTGCTGCACAGATCTGCAGTTTTAGGTAAATTCAGGATTCTTTATCGTAAGGTGAGACTTATGGAAGGTTTTAAGGCTATTCTTTGTGGCTCTGATGATGAAAATGACATTAGGCTCAAAAAAAGGTACTAAGATATCTGCATATAGCATATCAAATGGTAGCCTTTTGAAAGGCCCAAACTATCCAAGGATGGCCTAAATCATTTCCTACTAGTTGTAATGCCTAGGATTCTGCTTTAATTGATAATACAACAAGTTCTAAGACCCTTTGAGATTTACTGAAAGTAAGTCCAATAAAGTGTTCCTAACCTAAGCACAATCAGTTTTCAAGGTACTTATGACCAATGTGTTAGTTTAGTCATTTTCTGAATTGTACTATTCAATCCAACTAGAAGTAAAAGCTTTATTAACATTGCTCTCAATTTCAGTTTTTCATATTCTAACAATTTTAGCTTATCTATCCTTGACATCACTACTTAAAATCATGTTTCTATTATTCAACCTTTTTGCATTTTAGACTTTTGCCTTATTATCTTTTCATCTTAGCTATTATACACTCAGTGCACTGATATCTCAATTATTCCCAAATCACAAACATCATATTTATTATAGATCTCATACATGTAAAATTAAAGAAAAATAAGAAGAATAAGAAGATTTTCACACCAAATTCAGAAACTTCTTTTTATTTAGAGAGAACAAAATTACAATGGATTGATTACAAGATAGAGCAAGACAGAGAAAGATAAAGAGATAGAGAGAAATAGAGAAGGATAAAGCTCATTTCTTTCTCCTTTGGTGTTGAGATTTTTAGGACTTGAGATTCACTTGTTCAAATTTGTAGTTAGCTTGAGAGGGAGAGAATTCAGGGATTGAAGATTTTGGTTTTCCAGCTGAACTAATCTCTCCCTTGTTGAAGAGATACCACTTTAGGTTAGAAGATGTTGCTTTATTAGCTCATTTTGCCTCTTCCCAATGGAGTTCAGAGATCCTCAGCTCTCCAAGCAAAGGTACATCTTCTCGTAAGATCGAGACTCACCACGCCAAGGCTTTCATTCCAGAGTTTCTCCGTGTAGCCTAGGGTTGACTCCAATTCCTCATATCTTCTTTGAATGGTTGCCTTTATCTCCTTTTGATGCTCCTTATAAAGGTCCCCAAAGGCTTTTGCCTTTTGGAGCAAATTCTGTTCCATCTTTTTTCCCCTGATCTCCATAAGCTTGATCAGCTTCTAATCTCTTCACCTAATCGCCAAAAGCCTTTTCCTCTCTAAATTTTAGCCCCGTTGCTCTATTTCTCTGTGCTAACTCTTCTTTCCACTCCTCATCTCTTTGCTGGAGGAGTGCTGCTAAGTTCTCTTCTCTTCTTTTGTTCTCTACACACTGATTTTCATCTCTCCACCTCAGCTCTTCCTTAAGCTGCTCATCCCTTATTTTCAATGCTTCTCTAATCTCCTTCATCAAAACTAGCAATTCATAACTGATGCTTTCTTCTGCTTCAACTCTCTACTTACCCCTGTTTTCAGTTCTGACAGGAGGAGCTGTTGTCTCTTCTATAGTGGTAGGGAAGAGCACCGATTGCTTTGTGTAATCGTCAAAAATTCCCTTTTCTTCATTGTCAACTTCTCTCTCAAATTCCCCTACCAGTGGACTGCATCAGTTCTTCTGCTCTTCTTCTCTTTCTCGATTCTCTCCCTCTTCACCTCGCCGGAGTTTTGAAGACCTAAAGTGAGAGGGAGAGGAAAGGCATCTCGGCTCTTCTCTCTCCTCTTCCTGCTACTTTTATTCCCCCCTTGATACACAAGAGGGTGATTACATGGCTGGGATGTTTCTAAGAAGTTGTTCTCGCTATAGTCTAAACGGACTCTTGATAATTTTCCTTAAATCAAGTTCAAAGCCCTTTCAAAGACATACAAAAGAGTAATGCGGTCCTTGTTCACCATCGAGACGTGCTTGAAGGCTTAAACACCGAGCTGATAAGGCAGTAAACTCATACCCTGTTAGTCCTTGGTGAGATCCCCTATCGATGTAAGCCGCTTCTCGAGATATCTCGGTCCTCATCAACGCCCCAAACCATTTGTCAACTCTTGGGAAATTTCTTCGAAGCATAGGCTCTTCTGGAGCTGCTCATACTCCACGCACTCCCCCCCTTGTCTAAGCCCCACGATTTTTTAGATGGCCCTTTCCCCAAAAGGGATCTATTTCTTCTCGACACAAGACTTCGTGTATTTCCGTCACCTGTGTCACATTAAATTCTCGACCGCGCCCTTTCCTGGGCTCCATGTAAAGCCGCTCACCATCTCTCACCCTTCGCCGACTTCCTCCTCGAATGGGGAGACTAGTCAGTCAGCTTCCCCATCTTCCACATACCCTTCTTAGCGAGATGCTTCCTGAGTTCCTTCTCCCTTGTCGTGAGCAAAGGCCCGCTTCTCCTTCTTCCACCACGACCTCTGTTTCCTCAAGCACAACCTCAAGGGCAGTTTCTTGGTTCCTTTCCTCTACCCTTTCTCTCAGAACCTCCTCTACCACATTTCCTATCACTTCATCAAGGGTCAGAGAGCTTGGGTTCGACATGGCTTGGTTTCAAGGAGATTAGAGAAAGTTAGGGTTATAAAGCTTGAGAGATTTGATTTGACTTGAAAATCTCCACGAAGTGTATCCTTATATAGGTAGGCTGCCTTAACTGTGATGTCGCGACATTGGGGTTGTGATGTCGCGACATTGGAGTTGTGTTCTAAGTGACTTAGTGTAATGTCGCGACATTGAAGTTGTGATGTCGTGACATTGGAATTTCGATATCGCGACATTGCCATAATGTCGCGACATTAAGTTTTAATGTCACGACATTGCCAAAAGGTTAATCTTGATGTCGCTTTTTTATAACTGCGATGTTGCGACATTGACTTGATATCACGACATTGGAGATTTAATGTCACGACATTGGGGAAATTTTCGGGAACGGTGTCGCATTGTCACAATGTCATGAGATATCAGAAGCGCTTTTCTTCTTTCCAAGCGGTAAATCTTTATTTGTTTACTCCCATTTTATTTCACAATTTCAAACATACTTCAGGAATATATTCATCAATACGAGGAATCTCAATTCAAGCACAAATGTGAACACTTTCGTATTTTCAATTCATTCAACTCAACATATATTCATTGTATTGCAGAAATTATCACATAACTATACAACAAAGGAACAATGAAGCTACTATGTAATTTCTAACTTAGATAAATTACACTCCACCAAACTCAGTATATGCATTATTTTCATAAAATAAGTAATGGAAGTAGACTCCCCTGGAGATGTTTCAAAAATGACCTTCACATATCCTTGCAGCTTAATTATCCTGAAATTCTGCATATTGTAATTAAATAAGTTGCAAATAAATTCTACCAAAACTACTCTACTTTTAAACTATTCCAAACACACTGAATTGAACAAAATCACACTAAAAGAATGAAAATGCTTGGTCGCTCTCAAGGAGTCAGTTTTATTTTATGTCTTTAGCTAAACATCACGCAAAGGTGTTCTCATTTAAGCAATTAGCAATTCTATTGATCTCTTCAAATCTTGGACTATTCTTCATTTGGTCTTCCTCCTAAGTAATGTTTCAGTCTCTGACCATTTACTTTGAACTCATCTCCATAATTGGTTTTCAGTATCACAGCTCCAAAAGGGGAAACTGCAACTACTGTGTATGGACCACTCCATCTTGACATTAGTTTACCTGGAAAAAGTTTTAGCCCGGAATTGTACAATAGGACAGTCTTCCTACTCGAACTCTTTTTAATCTTCCTCGATCATGCCACTTTTTAGTCTTAATTTTCAGAGATTCCGACATTATCATAGTTTCATTTCTCACTTCAGCTTCATTCATTCGAGTAGTCTCTTCTCTTTAGCAATTTTGAAATAATAGTTCAATTTCGATGGCCCACATAGCTTTATATTCAAGCCTGGAGAGAGAGATGACAAGGTTTTCCAAATACTAACTCCAGATGAGGACATTCCAATAGGATATTTAATAAGCTGTCTATAAGCCCACAAAGGTATCATCTAAATTTCATCGACTGTACTCTTTCTTCTCGCCGGGTGCTTACCCGGCCTTTCTAATATGTTATTTATCTCAATTCGTTGGATATTTCCTCGCTTGTCCATTTGATTGAGGGTGATAAGCCAATCACATAACATGTCTCGATTCCATATCTCGTCTCACGCTTTGTAACAAATTATTTGCAAAAATGGTTTCCCATCACTAATGATTGTCCTTGGGGCTCCAAATCTACTAAAGATACTTCTTTAAATAAACCCCACTACAATGTTGGCATCATTCCTTAGACAAGTTATGCTTCCACCCATTTGGATACATAGTCTACAACTAGGAGAATGTATTGATTTCCAAATGAGGGTAGGAAAGGTCCCATAAAATCTATCCCTCATACATAAAAAAATCTACACCACTAGGATCCCTTGCAGAGGCATTTCATCCCTTCTATTTATACGCCTATCTCTTCACATCTATCACAATGTTTAACCTATCCAAAAACACCCATCAAAGTAAACAAAGAAAAACCCGATCGATAATTTTCGGGTTATTCTGCCTCGCAAAGTGTCCTTCATATGGTGATGCATGACATTTTATCAATAATTCCACTCAAGCCATCTTTTCGCACACATCACGCCCGATGATCCGCGCCCTTCTTCTAAACAAAAGTGGGTCATCCCATATATATACTCTAGTATCAGTTCTTAGCTTTCTTTTCTACTGGTAGCTGAAATCAGGTGGCATGATTCCACAAGCTAAATAATTAACAATATCAGCATACCAAGGTAATTGGACTGACACTTGAAAAAGTTGCTCATTAGGGAAATTTTCTTTTATTTCTGTCCCTCTTTCCTCTTCAGTAAGTCTTTTCATTCTTCACAAGTGATCAGCTATCACATTGCCACTTCTCATTCTTGATTTTAAATCAAATTGTGAAGAAGACTCCACCCCGATCATCTCCTTGGTCTGGGCATCTTCTTCGCTATTGTGATAATTTAATCACATGATCAATGTGTATGATGAGATGGGACCCCAATATATATGGTCTAAATTTTTCCCAAGCAAACACCATTGCTAGTATCTCGTTTTCTGTAGTTGAGTCATTCTCTTATGCCTCATTGAAGGTTTTGCTAGCATAGTATATTGCTCTAAAAAATTTCTCTGTTCTTTGTCTCAAAACTACTCCCATTGCATAGTCACTAGCATCATACATGATTTCAAACTCTCTGTTCCAGTTTGGTGTTGCCAAGATGGGAGATATAACAAATCTGGATTTTATTTCTTTAAATGCAGACAAGCAAGAGTCATCAAATTCAAACTTGGCATCCTTCTCCAACAGTCTGCATAATGGTCTGGAAATTTTTAAGAAGTCTTTGATAAATCTTCTATAAAACCCAGCATGTCCCAAAAAAACTTCTAATCCCTTTGGTTGTATTATGTGGCATCAGAGTTTCAATCACCAAAACCTTAGCTTGGTCAACTTCTAGCCTAATTGCAGAAATTTTATGTCCCAAGACAATCCTTCTGTTACCATGAAATGACATTTTTCTCAATTCAGAGCTAAATTCTTGTCTTAGCACCCCTCAAGTACGCTCTAAATTTTTCAGGCAATGCTCAAAACTGGATCCATAAACTGAGAAGTCATCCATAAAAATTTCCATAACCTCTTCCACCAAATCTGAGAACATAGGCATCATACACCTTTGGAAAGTGGCAGGAGCATTACATAATCCAAATGGCATCCTTCTAAACACAAAGGTGCCATACGGACATGTAAAAGTAGTCTTCTCCTGGTCCTCAAGGGCTATGGCAATTTGATTATAACCAGAATATCCATCAAGAAAATAGAAGTAAGGGTGTCCATCCAACCTATCTAGCATTTGATCAATAAAGGGCAAAGGATAGTGACCCTTTATGGCTGTTGTGTTCAATTTTATGTAATCAATGCACACCCTCCATCATGTCACAGTTCTTGTTGGAATCAGTTCATTTTTCTCATTTCTGATGACCGTGAATCCACTATTTTTGAGAACCACATGAATTGGGCTCACCTAATGGCTGTTTGAGATTGCATAGAAAAATCCTGCATTCAACCATTTTTGACAACTTCTTTCATCATTGGGTTCAGTATTCTTTGATGTTCAATTGATGTTTTTGCATTCTCCTCTAAGAGGATTTTATGCATGCAAATTCAGCTGGATCATCCTTTCAAGTCTTCTACCGACTCGTTTGGTGACTTCATATATTTTCTTCGTGAACTCCAATGAGTTCGCTCTTTTTCTACCGCAAGTCACCGCTATGGAGCCATAGTTGTGCTCTTTCAGCTCCTAAGAAGGCACATATTTCAGATAAGCTCGGGTAATTCCTTGAGAATTAACCCTTCATAACTTTTTCCACTCGTCCCTCTCTTCACTCCCCGCCGACTTTTTCTACACCGATTTATTTGCATCGAGCACGCTTCTTTAATTTCAAATCGAATCTGGGATATTCAACATCATAAGCCTTAATATACTAAAAATTCATCTCATTCTCATTCATTGAATTATGAATTTTACAATCATAGATCAATTCAGAACTGATGGGAACTATTTGCTCTATAATCTTACATTCAGCATTGTCAAAATCCGGCTGTTTCAAGCTCTGATTTAGATTGAAGTGTACTTCTTCCTTCCCCACTATGAGAGTGAGTACTCCTTTCTTTACATCTATCAAGGTTGCTCCTTTGGCAAGGAATGACCTTTCCAGCAACAGTGGCACTTGTGTATCTTCTTCCATATCAATCACCACAAAAATTCACAGGGAAAATAAACTTCCCTACCTTGATTAGTACATCTTCAAGAATTCCCTCTGGCTGAGTTATAGTTCTATCTACCATATGAAGTGTCATAGTTGTAGGAGTAAGCTCCCCTAAATTTAGCCTCTTCACAATAGATAGTGGCATCAAGTTGATATTTGCTCAAGAGTCACACGAGGCTTTTCCGAATTCAAAGTTCCCTATAGTGCAGGGAATAGTGAAGTTGTATGGATTCTACATCTTCATTAGCAAATTCTTCTGGATCACAACACTGCAAGTGGTTGATAGGCTCACCACTCCTTCAATGCTTCCTTCTTGCTCATAATCTTTCATGAACTGCATAATGAGGCATTTCGTGCCAATGCCTCAACAAAAGGAATATTCACTTCATCTTCTCAACATGTTCAAGAATATAGAGAATTGATCATCCATCTTTGATTTCTGCAGCCTCTAAGGGAATGGTACTGGAGGCACATAGACTCTCACCTCCTCTTTCTTTTGCAGTTTTCCTTCCTCAATTGGTTGTTCCTGCTACACCATGGATTTCTTTTTTTCTTTAGTCAAATCTGAACTGTTCTACTCACTTTCTTTTCTAGCTTCAATCTTATCTTCTTTCTCAATCATTTCATTTTCTTCTTCTTTTCTTTTCTAAAATTCTTTGCCACTCCTCAAGGTAATTGCCATACAGTCCTTGGAGTTCTTCTTTGTGTCACTTGGGAAGGAATCCTTAGACTGATTTTGCATTGATAGGGCCAACTGCCCCACCTAAGTCTCCAGATTCTTTAGAGATGCATTAGTGTTGGCCTAGAACACATTTGTGTTTGCCTGGAATGCTGCTAGCTCAGCAAACTTTTGCTCATGAATATTTAGCAATCTTTTGTTCTCTCCCATGAAGCTTAACATCTATTCTTCAAAAGACTGGGACCTTCTCTGGCCCTAGTTCTCATCTCTTTTGCTGCTTTGATGCTGCTACACTTGGAAACCTTGTGGAGCATACTACTGCTGATAGTTCTGTCCTAGTCTAGGACCTTGCTGCACTCCACTTCCATAGGAAAAATTCTCGTGGTTTCTCAATGCATGTGTGTAGTGGGTTGAAAGGTTGTTGTTGGACTTGAAATTGTAACTTCTGTTTCAACCCACAAAATGTGACGCCCCAAACCCGGGGCTCCATTGACGATCCGTCAACTCACGGAATACATGTAGCCATTGAGTGTCTCAATGCCACAAAATGAGTGTCTCTTTACCTGAGACTCAAACATGAGTAAAAATGGCCACGTCGGGCCCATACATCCCTACTCATCAAAATATAATCAACTATATTACAATGATTTCAAGAGTTAATTACCCTCCTATACAAACATGTATCAATCAGAATGTTTCATACATGTTTTACAAAAATTTATAATCAAAGCCACATGTCGGCTTTCTTCTCAAAAAGCGGTCAGTGAGCCGTCTTCCCGAATACTCAGACCGAAAGGGATCCTAATGACCGATGAGCAATGCCCAAGATCAACTTTCCTACATGGGTTACTCCCACCTATGTTCATGCACGGCAAACCGGCAAACATTCAAGTAAAACATGTATGTTCCTACTCAAATGTCTACATGTTATGGATGAGAATGTGACTCACCCTTTCCCACATCTCGAGCCCTCATTGACTCCCTCACGCATGCATATGCCAATTGTGAGAAACGCTGTCTTCAAAACAAAAAGTTTTTGTTCTTGAAAACACATTGTTCAATTTTCGATTGGACAACCCTCCGAATAAATACGCTTACTGTGTTCCGAGCGAATTTGCTGACAATCCCCCTCCTAAATACCCATCGACATCCTCCGACGGAAACCGTTTGACAACTTTTCAATATAATTTCGACAACCCTCGCATTTTCATTCGCTTCGTGGACATACTCTATCAACCAATCGCGGAGCCCACCCTCCGAAACATGTCACGTGACTCACACCCAATGCTTCTAGACGCCCCAATGCATATGAAATGCAATATGTCATTTCATATCAATTCATGTTAATATATTAAGCATGCATATATATTAACAAAATTCACACACAACAAATATTGTTATCATTCATAGCAATAACACCAAAATAACACACTTCAGGTTAATCACCCTAGGGTTCGTCTCGAACTCCGCCTGGGCAACACAAACCGCACCCAAGGTCACGTATACAGTATAACCCTAGGTCTCAAAACTGTCCAACGACCACTCTAGATTTCCCCACTACCCCAATCTGAACTGAAATACACTCCGCCATTCAGCCTCGTAACATCCCTTATCCATTCAAATGGCCTTAGCCAAGGAATAAAACAAGCAGGGGAGGAAAACTCCTACCCTCCCGCAGTTTTTCGAAACTCCATAATACCGCATCTACACGTAGCTCTTGGGTGCTAGGATCAACTTTGCCTCTTGTCTCGCTAAGATCTCTGGGCAGATCGATCGTCGAAAATCTATGCAGGCCGAGAGCCTTCTAAAAGGCTCCTTTCTCTCTCTCTTTCTCCCTTTTTCCCTCCCAAACCGGTTAGGTCAAGGTTGGGGTCAAGTGGGATGTCCTCTTACTTGCCACATGTCCAATTCTCATGGGCTCTTAAGATTTCCCTTATCCTCTTATCCATCTACCATGGATTTCCATCCACTCACAAGGTGTCATTTGTCTCCTATGGCCCCACACTTGAGCTCATTGTTTGACTAGCTCTCCACTTGACACGTGTCTACGATTCCAAATCTGAAACTGCTTCATCATCCGATCTAGAAAATTCCGCATTTTAATCAAATTATCGTTTTACTTTTCATAAAATTAAATTTTCAGTGGTTTCAGCCAAAATGAGCCTCCTCCAATTCGATAGTGGAAACTCATGAAAGAAGTCCCTCATCGCTCATGCATTTCGCTCCTCCTCCTTCTTCTATTCCCACTCAGATGGCTGAATGGTACCTCCTTTCGAAAGTGCTCATCTTACCATCAACATATCCAACGCTGCCCCGCCATACCATCATGTTCACCTTCAAACATAATTCCTTTCAATCACACATCCCCTAAAGTCTCAATTGAGCTTTATAGGTTTCTGGGCCAAATCTTCAATAAGAAGGTTACCTTCAACACTCTTTCAATGCTCCACATTAGTTTCCATCTATGATTCCTCACAGCACTACTAAGATAGAAACAAACAGTCATTTAGTGATTAACTAACCCATGCATCGGACATCTCTTCGCAGTTTTCAGAACACTCCTCCCCCAAGCATTATGTATCTTCCTCCTCGTCAAGGCTATAATTTCCTCTTCTTCTCTCTGCGCGAGGGTCAGCGGAAAAACCTCTCCATGAGTTTCAACCAACTCCTCAGCTTGTCAACTCGATCCATATGGCATTATCTCAAACTAACTCGGCCGCTACATCTCTCAAGGAGAAGTGGGAATAATCAAGAATACACATCAGATTAACCCCATTCAGCCACGTTATTTCCATCCTCATAAGTCTTCCTGTGTGCTCATTCGATCCTCACTGGTATTTGTAAATTGATGTTGTCGACATGGTGATTAGAGCAAAGCTCAACTCAAAGTTTGGTTGGATCGGGCAGGGCCATTTCACAAATGAAGTACTCATTTATGATGACCGCCTCAAAAATCTCCTCCACGGTCCTTTGTCTGGTGCCTAATGGGGTTGAAGGTCGGTACATGATGATCATTCCTTCTTGATCCGCAATAGCTACTATTTCAAAGACTTCTACTTTCTTTTTCGTGTGTTTCAAAGGTCCTCTAACTCAAGATCCAAAGCAAGGTGAGTTCGCTCGCCTTCTATGCATATGATAAATTCCTAAAATGGAAATACACTAAGATCAATTGATATCAATAAATAACATAAATATATTATGATATGCTTTCATAAAAGATTAGTAGCTAAGTCAGCTATTGCAATTAAAACTAATTTTGAAATTTTTTTGATAAAAGATAAAATAAAAATGTCCAAACTAACAATTTTCTTTTTGGTAAGAATATTGATCTTTAAACTTTACTTCATTTCAATCTTCGCCAACGACGTCATAAACTTGTTTGACTGCTTTTAAACGTATACCAAAAACGACGGATTCTTAACACTTCCACCAGAGATTATTCAATCCCCAACAATTATGCCAAAAACTTGATTAAAACTCAATATATATAATCTCTTCTCTGCTGTGTAAGTAACAATTTTCAATTAAAATTAGTTTTGGTCTAAATCACTGCAAGTGCATGGGTCATACAAGTAATAAAGTGGATTTTAAAGTCTATATATTATTCTCACGAGGATTGATTATAAAATTTAAAGATTAACTACCCTCACTACTCAATATAATCACTATTTTAACATCCATGTTCCAGGATAGATTTAACTTTCTAAAGTAAAATGAATCAAAGAAATAAAAAATTCTAAAATACATAATTAGAGAGTTCACTGGACTGAAATAACACTGGGAAAGAAAACAGTGTTGTGACCATCACTTTGCAAGTTTCCAAATAAAATATAAAGTATGGGACATGAACATTGGAATTATCCAAGAGCAAATTAGTGTAGCAATGGATTTCTCCTAACACCACACATTTCACTCTCCGGTTGTAACGCCCCGAAAATACCCTAAAATTTTTATAATAATTTTATTATATATTCCGGGTATGAATTGAACCGAACTTGGGTTTTTTCGGGAAAAATGATACATTGTGAAATGTGAAATGAATATGTGAGCATATGATTAAATGTTATATGCTAAAATGAGAAATTTATTGAACCCGGAAATAACCCAAGTGTAAAAAGGGAAAATTTTGAAATTTGTAAAAATGAGGACCTAAGGGTCAAATGATAAGCTTAAATGCTAATGTGAAATAAATGATAAGTGAATGTGAAAATAAGAGACTAGTGTTTTATGAGAAAATGGAAAATGGGATTTAATGAGGAACTAAACATGGCCTTGTTAATGAATAAGTGATATTGCATCACATTTGGTCTTAGAATGCTCATTTGAGCAAAAACAAGCTTTGAGAGCAAGTGGGAGAAAAGCTAGGTTTTGCAAGAAGTGATTTTGGTGGAAACTATCCCATTTATGGTTTCCTGGGCTTATACGATAAGTACAAGCTTGGGCAAAGTGGTTCCAAGAGATTCAAAGTATGAACCTAAACCCTAGAAAGTTGTATTTGATGTTTGGGTTAGATAATCCATCAATGGGTTTTGCTCATAGTTGGTTTAGGATGATATTATGATGTTATTGGGAGTGATTCTCATGATTTGTTTTGGGATTTTGAGGATTTTTGGAGAAAAATCGCAAAAGAGCAAAAACTGGAAATCTGGGCATATCGGGCTCCTACACCGCAACGTAGGGAATCCACGCCGTGGCGTAAACCTATGCCAAGGCGCGAGATGCCTCGCCGCGGCGAGGCCAAGGTGCCAAATGGCAATTCCCGTACGCCGCAAGAATAGAACTACTATTCATGTATGTACCTTACTTTGTCTCAAAGTCTAGTTTTGTACATCGATAGTTTAAGAAACCCTAATAAATGATTAACGGGGTTCAAATAAGGATAAAACTAAATGAAAAGATATTCTTATGTGAGTAGTGCTATTTTTATACTAAACGTGATGTGTGATTTGGTTAGGGCCTATGAAGGATCACCCAACCTAGACCCAGATCGACTAAGAAGGCAAAAAGAAAGAGATAGATTGGTTTGTTCTATCTTCTTCTATTCTCGTTTCAAGATTTGAAATGTTTGTTCTATCTTATCCTATTCTCGTTTCAAGATTTGAAATGCTTGTTCTAAATGTATAAGAAAAGCATATTGATTTGTTTTAATTGATTTGAGACAATTGATTGTGAAATATTTGCATATGAAAATTGCATGAGTATTGAAAATGAACTGTTTATACAAATGTACATATTGTACCGTATTTTCTATACGATCTAAATGCCCTTAATAAAACGTTAAGAACTGCTTATTTCGTAGATACGATGGGACAGATACCAATAAGTGGTAAAATTAAAGGTATCAACAAATGATTGATGTGTCAATTCCGATCAGAGCCCAATGACAAGATTTGTGAAACACTAATTTTTTATAACCAGTCAATAGCCCAACGAGACCAAAATGTGTTATAAAACAATGTTTTATACTGGCCAAGAATTTCGCGTATCGCTACGGTGATTTCAATATCCTTTATAATAAAACATAAAGTTAAATTCATTAAGGGCATAATCAATTAACTTTGAGATTGTTGGACATATTGAATGAAAACATGATTGCAAATTGAAATGAAAAGAGCATTGTGAAATGCATGATTTGGTTATAAATGATTTATTGCATATGAAAGTGTATATTTGGAATTATCAATGAACCATAAATGATTGTATATGAAATAAGTATATGTATTGTATTGACATTGATCATCCAAAAAGATTTGAAAGTTTGGTTTAGTTAAACTACATGATTTGATTTAAACTGAAACTGAAGAATGAAATTGTATAAAACCACTAAACATGAAAATGCTTAGCGTATTGTTTTATCAATGCGCAAGTACCGAGTGTGATAGCAGCGGATTGAAAGTTTTTGACTCCAAGGTCGCATAAGGAACAAAGCTGCTCAGAAGTTCACTTGAAAGATGTCTGGCCATATGCATCCTCACCATTTTGAAAGCATGACATTGTTTTGTAAACAAAAGGAGTTCAACTCCGACTATTTTTGTACCTTTTATCTCAATACGATGTCGATATTATGTTGAATCGCATAAAAATATTTTTAGTTAAATGCATATTTTATAAAGGAATTGCATCGAATTTGTAAATGTTTATGGGCTTGCCCCAAATTAAAATCACTTCCGTAAAGATTTGAGAACGAAAACGCTTATATTAATTAAATATATTTGATAAATGGATTCGACACTACTTCACCGAGCATCCCCTTGGTTTCGCTCGATCACCAACCAGTCAGGCTGTGCCAGGGTCGCTACACCAAATTTTTACCACACTTCTATCTCTAAACAATGGGTTTGAAGAGTTACTTGTAGGAATTGATCCTCGTTAAGATCTTATTGTTCTTCCTTCTCAATACTTCACAGCCATCTCTTAGGACTAGAAATTGCTTGCCCCTATAGACAGGATAATGTAAGCTCTCTCCAAAATAATTAGTACCTCAGCCATCAATTAGACAAGAATTCCCTCCCCACTTGATTAAAATCTCAGCTAACACAAGGTTGAGATTATTCCTCTCAAAATTAAACAACTAGATCAGTAGGTGGATCATATGCCTTTGAAACACACCCTTGTTGTCACCTAGGAGGGAACCTTGAAGTTAGAGGTTAGATCGTCACCGGTGATATACCAGAGTGATCCAAAGAGTGCATTAATTCAAATAATATTAGTGTAATTTACCCCCAAGTGACTACTCTTTGCTCTTAGGTAGTCCATCTCTGTGTCACTCAGAGGGATTCCTGGAAATCAAAGCAATGATATAGCTCTTTCTGGGTACCAAACATTGATATTCAAAACATCTCAATGTAAGAGTAATACTAGTTAAATCACTCCAATTTTCATACCCAAAACAATATTAAAATATTACAATCAATAATCCCAACAAATCGTGATTCTTCTCAATGAGTTTAGCTTTCAAATCGATCACAAATGACAATGACTTAGTCAGCGAAACAAATTACTGAAATTGTAATCAAAACTAAAGAAAAATGAATTCGAGAAAAATTCCCATATTTCATTGAAGTTCACATGTTAAGTCAATTACATTCAATCAACTTTAATCCCAATTCGTATTTACTACTCTAATAAGAAATCAAATCTAGAAACAACTAAAATAAAAGAAAATTAAAAAGAAAATATATACAATGACTTCAATTTCTTCTTCCAAAAGCACAAAACTTGATGAAAAGCGCTGTGGTTACCATACTACTCCCTAAGAGTTTCTATTTATAGGCTCAGGTCTTGGGCCCTAAAAACGAGCCGACAATTACGGCGTTAGAAAGGCCTAAGAAAAATCTTGCCCTAATACTGTTGTCATGGCGATGTCGTGACATTATAAATGGCTAACAAACCCCATGTTGTATGTCAATCGTGTCGCTAAGACGCTCATTGCGGATCGAATTTTGATGTCGTTGATGTCACGCACATCGGGATTTTGCAAGTATTGTCCATTTTCAAATGCATGTCACGACATTGCTAACCTGATGTCGCGACATTGTTCTTCTAGTTTCATCTTGACTACTTTGAGTTGATGTCGCTACATTGCTGATCCGATGTCACAACATTGCATATTCCTCTCCGAAACATTTCATGATGCTCTTGACATTGTTTGCGGATGTCGCAACATTGGAACATTTGATACCTTAAGGCCCTATCAATGTTGCGGGCTAATGTCGACATTGTCGCGCGGATGTCGCGACATTGTGTCGTCCCACTTCCTCGGGCCGCCGGATTTGATGACGGGATATCACTGATCCAATGTCGCGAAATTACAAGTTTAGATCTCTAGTGTTCAAGCCTTGGCTGATGTCGCTGCCAATGTCGCGATATTGTTAATTTATGCTCTTACGGTCTTTCCCTGATTTCATGACATTGGATTTTTGGTGTTGTAGTGTTGAATGATGTCGTAGCCTATGTCGTGGTGATGTCGCAACATTGGAGAATTCTGATCTATCTATTTCAATCGATGTCGCGACATTGCAGTTACTAGCATGACACTCTCCTTATGATGTCTCGACATTGTTCTTCTGGTGTTGCGACATTGTCGCCTTTGCTTCCCTAATTTTTGTTTTTGTTGCTTTTCTGCTTCTTTTCTTCAAATTTCTGAAAACATAAATCTGGGTGAAAATTCCACAACTTTACATTAAATAATATTTTTAAGCCTAAAATATACTTAAAAAATGGGCTTAAAAATAGATGAGTTTTCCACTCATCAATTATACCATGGGTCTCGAGAAAGGAAAGAAGGGCTAAAAATTTGCCCCCATTATCTATGTAAAGTGTTTTAATGGTGGTGATGAAATAGTTTTCAACAAGTTGCTGGAAGGCAACAAAGGTGGAATGAAACGGGTCAAGCCAAATATAATTTGTGTAATGGTCAATGTAACGCTATGAAAATACCCTAACAGTTTTATAACATGTTTGGGTATAAAACAAATTAAATTGTATTTTTTTGGCATTTAAATTGCTAAAAACGAAAAATGATAAAAATAAAAAAATAAAAAACCTAAATTATACAAAAGCTCGAGATAAATTTCGAGAAAATTGCCAAACGAGACCCGGCGTCATATAAATGAAAAAGAATAAATGCCAAAGTGAGATATTGCAGCGGAATTCTCAAATAGGGAGAATAGGAGGCTCTTAATGCAAAAATGAGAAATGATTTAAATGTGCTAGTCAAACATGGCCTTACACATAAATGCGGATAAACCAACATTGGTCTTAGAATGAGCTCTATATTTTGGGTATCACATTTGAGAGTTAGGGCCTTTGAGAAGGGAGAAACCTTGTTGGATTGATTGTCCCCCCATTTGGTCCAAGTACACAAAGTAAAGCTAAGGAAAAGAAGAGAAGGAAGGAAGAAGAGAAGGTAAAAGTGAAGCTAGGGTTTCAAGTTGCAAGAGAATCAAAGTTAGAAACCCTTCATAATTCCATATTTGTTTATTTTGGGGTTGTATTAGGTTATCTTTCAAGGTGTATTGTATTTGATCGCCAGGAATTTTTGTATATGGAAATGTCAGGGTTTTAGGAGATGTTGTCAAAATTTTCCAAAACCCATGTTTTTGTTTTTGTCATCACTCATCCAAATTGAGTAATTCAAATTTTTGGGTAAACTAAACTTCTAGGAGAACAAATCTTTCTAAAATAAGTGTATTCAAATTTAGACCCCATTAGACCCAAAAATTCGTCAAAGTGAAGCCTCGTTTTCGTCACTCTCGTTCCGCTGACACAGCTGTGTTTCAAATAGTTTCGTATTTAGGCTATAAGTTGATTTTCACTCATCCAAATTAAGTGATTCAAATTTTAGGTAAACTAGACTTTTAGGAGAACAAATTTCCTTGAAATAAGTGTATTCAAATTTGGACCCCATTGTAATCTAGAAATTCGCCTAAACGGAGCTCTATTTTCGTGGCACCGTTCTGTTGAAAATAGAATAACCTCGAATGTTTAGGACATATCTAGAGCCTCGGTGCTCCGAATTGGATGATTGTAATTTCTGAATAAAATAGATTTATAGAGGAACAATGGACTTGAAGGAAGTTGAGTAAATATGGCTCATTTGTTCCCATAAAAATTTTACAAGTGAAGGTGTGTCAGAAAATAACCAACTAGAAACCTAAATAAGCCAACTGATATTGTTCTCTAATTGTGATGGATTGTGTTGGCAATGAGGAAACCCAAATTGAAGGCGAGATTTGAGGATCTAATCATAAGAAGAACCTTTTGGTTCATTCTCTTCATTCTTCTTTTACTCGTTATCAAAATTGTTTGCGCAATTATTGAAATTATTTTCAATAAAAATGCATATTTATTTATTTTAAGCGATTTGAGAAAATTGATTGTGAAATAATTGCCATGAAAAAAATTGCATGAGTATTGAAATGTGATATTTAAGTATAAATGTATACTCCATCAGGAATTCTTTAAGATCGATTTTTAATGTCCTTAATAGAATGTTATCCGTCATATCTAAGTTAAAGATAGATTTGAGATACCAATAGCGTCAAATTAGCAAAGATCAACGAACATCATGGTCACCCGATCCGCCGCCTAGCTGACAACACTGTGAGTGTTCACAAAATGATTTTTATAACTAGTCAACAACCTCACGGACCGCATCGGTGGTTATAAACCTTTTATATCGCGATGCACTCCCAAATGGGACCGTGCCTGATTCTTCAAGTATCCCACGACCGAAACATTGGCTAAATTCGTTTAAGGACAAAATGATAAGAATATTTGTGAAAAGCATGATTTGAGTTTTGAATGAGTTATTGCATATGAAAGTGCATATTTGGAATAATCAATGAATTGTAAATGAATGTATATGAAATAAGTATATAAGTATAAATATATATATATATATATACACGTATTGTATTGCATTGATCATTCAATAAGGTTCAAAAACATTGCTTTAGAAAAGTCTCATAATTTGTGTTAAAATAAAATAAAGAAAGAACTGTATAGAACCACTAAGCATGAAAATGCTTAGCGCGTTGTTTTTATTATCCCGCAGGTACCGAGTGGATAGGTTCAAAAGCAAAGATCGTGCAAACGCAGAGTCATCGTCAAAAACTACACGAAGTAAAAGTAAAGCTCCGACCATGCTTGCATGAAACCCCATGATCGCTTGTTGATACTTTTTGTATTAAAACTATGTTGTGAAAATTGAACGCTAATAAATGTTTGTAAATATTTTTAATATTTATAACAGCTTATAATGACATAATGTATAAAGGTGGGAAATTGAGCAAATGGGCATATAATGCCATATTGAATGAAAATGTGTATTAAGAACAAAATGATGGGTCTCATTTAAGTTAACGTGATACATACGTATATATTTTCATAAGGATAATTATCTTTTACAAATGAGTATTTGAAATGTGTGTTATTGAGAAAATGAATTGTATCAGGATTCGTAAAAGAGAGGATTCAAGGCCCGATCCTAAGGCTAGCAATCTCGAGTCATTCTGCATCGATCGCGAGCTCCTCACATTCAACAAAAATAACATAGTAGTGAAAACCATCAAAAGATGAAACGAGTGAGGTCCAAACATCAGAAAAAATGATATCAAGAGGAGAGGAATAGGTAATGCTTGATTTAAAAAAAGGTAACTTGTGGCTTTTATTAATATGATAAGAGGTACAAGAAAATGAACATAAATGCTCTTCAGGAAAGGAAATATTTAGAACACTTAGAAATTTGTGAAAAATATGTAAAGATGGATGACCTAGACGACTATGCCACATGGAAATAGCGGAAAATGAGGACTGAACTGAAGAAGACATAACTAAGGCATAAGACTGAAGGGGGACTGACTTTGGCTAATAATAGACACCGTCTTTACGCTACCCGCAAACCAGAATAACCTCCGTGTGACGATCCTACACCTGAAAGAAAGAGTAAAAAAAATGAAATTAATAGGGCTATCGACACAAATGGCAGAGACCGAAATAAGGTTTTTAGACATTACAAGCACATGCAACACATTGGTAAATAATAATGGTGTAGGGAGAGAGATAAGGGTGAAAGAGTCAATGTTAGCAATAAATAAACCTATACCATCACCAATAAAAACACTATCAAAGGCGGTGTACGAATCATGAAGGGTCAAGGTAGCAAGATTCGTGGTCACATGGTGAGAGGCGCCCGAATCAATGACCTAATTCGGAGAGTTACCAAGATTAGAGTAATGGATTAGAGTGTGGGCATAAAGTGCAATGAAGTCGGGTGCTGAGCTCAGGCAAGGGTGGGTGAAAGAGATGTAAGTGCCGAGGTGGATAGATAATTGCACTGCTAAGCAGAGTGCCCGATTATACCACAAATTTGATAACGCCCGAGATAGCGACTATGCCCGAACTAGGTCGGTGGAGCTGGATATCACGGAAACAATGGAGGAGTAGATGGTCGGTATTGCTAGGGGTGTCAGGTAGGGGCAATGAATGTTGAGATCGACAATGGTTCTGTCCTCTACGGTTGTGCGACGGAAGATGTGATGAAAGGCCAATCGAAGTAACTAAGGCAGTGGCTGGAGCAGAGGCAGGCAGTGCTAAAGGAACCGAAATTCTTAGTTGGGCCTCGTAACTAAGTAGTCGCTCAAACAATTCCTCAAAAGTAACTAGAATAATTCGTGGAATAATTGGAGCCACCACAAGGAATAATTCGCGGCTGTAAGTTTTAGCAGTGCCTGAGCATTGACATTAAGCACAATTAAATTCAGAGACGTATCGATCCCGTTCAAGACTATCGGATGACGAGGAGACACGACGGCAGTGGTGGAAGAAAATTCTTCGACCATTGAGAAGAATGACAATCATGCAATAATAAGGGCTAACGAAGAAGTCGCGTGAAGACGAACATCTACTATCTCGTGAAGGAGTTCGGGAACGGCACAAGCAAAATGCCCAAAAACATGTGATCATCAAACGTATGATGGACGACATGACCAGAAACTGGGAAAATTTTATCTTTTTAAAAACTAAGAAAACAGAAATCAATAAATGGTTCAGGGAAGATTGGAAATTTTTCTACATCTCGGATGATAAAACGGACTTCACCGTTGGATTCATCTCATGAAATCTAGTTACCCATAAAATTTTCGTCAAATTCCGGTATTGAATTTTCACATTTTCGCGTAGTTGTTGCTCCAATGACCCAAAAATCGGATTTTTAAAAAATTTTAAAATTTGCGAATAATTCTAAGAGTCTCACTTTAAAATAATTTGAACTTAAATCAAAACGAAATAAATCGTTTCGGGGTAGAAACGAGTCCGAACGAGTCGTGACACGTGGCACGTACGTAGCTAAGCAATTAAAACTTAAAAGAGCATGTTAAAACGCTGAACGCATGAAAAAATCATTTATTTTTGTTCACTAGAGATAGAGGGAGTAAAAAAATCTAAACTTCTCGATCTCCATAGAGCTCATCGCTCCTTAAATTGTCGCAAGAACAAAGTTCATCTACTTACCAAAGCTATCGCGCACTGAAACACCTTTGATTTGCCGAGGATTCAAGCAAGGAGCCTGGAAATCAAAGGTTTCGTCAAGTGGTCATTAACAAGACTTTTTAGCTTACGCTCCAAGAGAGGGATTCTTCCTTACTTCGCTTATTTTCCATTCTATAATGCCGTCGAGTTTTAACGTTTCTATGCTATTCTTACTTTTACCCTACACGATCGCATAAAATACCCAAGTATGGAATAAATACCGCTTTCACCTCTTTACGACGTCTGGGGCTTTTTTGAGTTGATTTTCAATAGAAAACGGAGACCGACAAAGATCCTTCAAGTGAAATCAGAACTCCTATCTAAGAACTTAACGTTAGCCAATCACCCAAATCGGACATCTACAACCTGCCATTGGCCCATTTTTCTGACCGCCACAAAGTTCGTCCCGTTTTGATCGAACCTATCATTCATTTTGATTGATTTTCATTTTAAAAAGTCGGTGACTGACTAAGATCCTTCACAAATCATACTTTATCCGAAATCTGACGTTAGATTTTAAATCACCCAAACGAACTCCTGTTTTCTTTTAGCCACATACTATTAGGGATTGAGGTATATATATATATATATATATATATATATATATATATATATATATATATAAAAGGATAAAATAGTATTAACATAAAGCAAAAAAAAAAAAAACCTAAATATATTCTAATAATAAGTTTACATCGTAATGAGAACTATTCAAATACGCATAAAAAAACCAATAATGTCAAACATGATACCTTGAACATAAATGTTAAAACAAAACAAAAAAAAGTTTTTACTTATAAATAATCCTTTAAATCGCGCGAATTGTAAATATGGTTTACATCGTCCTCCACTTTATTGGTCTGTGAGAGGGGTAAAATAGGTAATAAGCATGGTTTCCGTGAGAAATAAGCAAGTAGGGAAAAAGTTATTGGTAGCCCCCACTAAAAATCCCGCTCATGAAGAAAGTGATCGTGAATCGTGAAGTCATCAAAACGTCGCCGCAATTATCTCTCACACGTCCACATTGCTTGCAAGCAAGCTCACACCGGTTTGCTACGTGGCAGCATATGATTGATCCTCTTCAAACGAAATTCAACGGAGCCTCCTTACTCTGACACGTATCAATCCTTCTGAGGAACTCGTACTCCTGAGGGGTACAATAGTCGTTGAAAGGCATAGAATCCTATGCCGATTCAAATCAAGTGGGTCCCATCAGGGGGAAATCCCGAATCATTCGGTTTCCGACTTGACTTGGTACACGTCAGCAGTTTTCTATTGATTCAATTTCTATTCAACCAACCAGAATCATGAGTTTTACTAAATGTAAGAGCCCAATACGATACATTTGAAAATAATTATACATAAATCATTTAAAAATTAGATTTATATAATTTATTTCATTTTTATACAAATAATTATAAATTAATTAATATATAATTATAACTAATAAATATTTTATATAACTAATTAATATATATATAGCAGTTATATATATATATATATATATATATATATATATATATATATATATATATATATATATATATATATTCACTTATTATGATTATATATTCATTTATTTATAAATTAGATTTATATAATTCACTTTATCTTTTAAAAAATACTTATAAATCAGTTAATATATATTTATAATTAACGAATATATTATTATAACTAATAAATATATATATTCATTAGTTATGATTGTATATTTATTTATTATGATAATATATTGATTGATTTACAATTATATTTTTAAAAAATAACCTATAAATTAAATTCTTGATGATATATATATAATTATGTTTAAATTAATAATATGATACACACTTTTTCAAAAGAAAAAACCTTAATATATATATTCCCTTAAACGTGGCGAAGATAGTGCTTTTGAAGAAACAATAATGACAATGCATTTGTCTCAAAATATATATTATTCTAGTATTTGTAATTCCATGATCAAACCTACCACTTTTTTAGATATGATTTTTTTTAAAACTACTATTTATAACAGTGATTTTAAATATTAAATTAAACCCACATCTTTATATTTTATATTTAAAATTTTATAAATAAACAAATAAAAACTAAAAATTTGAGCTCCACTCAACTTATGCCCTATCGAGTGACAAGATGAATAAAAAATTTGAGACATCTGATACCATATATTTTGAAAAACAATTTATTTGTAAAATCAATACTGAACTAACATGTACAAAGATAATGAGCTTCATAGTCATGTTTTAACTCGGATTATGTTTTATATCTATCTTTGAATAAGATATGTATGATAATGTCATCTTCATTGAGTCAGCTTCTTTTAACTTATTTCTAATTGATTTGATGTTTTTAAACAGTGATTTAAATGTTAAAAAATTAAGATAAATATAAGAGGAAAAGAAGATCAAATCTTTATAAGAATATTATATTATAAGTTATAACGTAATATGCAATAGTCAATAAAAATAAAAAATTGATATGCTTTGTGTTTTCATGTTTTGCTCTACTTTAATTCGATTAGATGAATTTTTTTTTATAAATATGGGTTTTTAATATATAATTTAGCTTATCATACCTATGACAAAACTCATGTAACAAAATATTTAATATTTAAATAGGTAAATGATAAAAAAAAAAAAAAAAAAGGTTTAAATTCGAATTCTAATAACAATAATTTATTATATTGTAACTTAAGTTTTTAGCTTTAAAAAAAAAATTGGTAATCTCATTATATAACAATTAAGTGAGTATTTACGGATTCTCAAAATTTGAGAATAATTTAATTAATTAGGACTTAGGAGTTTGGGTTTAATTAATAAGGCCAATGCTTTTTTTTTTTTTTTTTTTTGTCACATCATTGTTTTTCTTTTTTGGCAAAAAGTGAAATGCCATCACTTTCCTCGGTGCTAGGGCAGACCAATTGGCTATTATAATTGACCTCTTGAGCAACTTCAACCAATAGTACACTTTTCCACTTTATTACACTTAAATCCCCAAACTTTTCCATAATTGTATGAGACTCTACCTTCCATTGTAGGTATATCTGTCTGTATCACGAAGATATGGAATTATGTAAATAAATAATGTTTTGTATAAATTTTTATTTATACTTGCTTGACAAATATAATAAGTCCTAAAGGTCGTAATTATTTTTATTCTTCAAGCTAAAGATGGAAAATTTTATTTATATAAAGAAATATTTATCTTATATTGTTTTTTTTTTATAAGCTTTGGCTGGGTGCCTTGACTAGTTTTTATGGATGTTAAAGTTAATGATCGAGTAAATATTCTATAACTACAATATGAATTAAATAGATGATAATTGTTAAACAAACCCAATACTAAACCAACTTACTCAATTGTCCCAGATTTACTTTATCTTATGCTGTTAATGATTACTTTAGATTTCTCAAAAATTAAGATAATAAAGTTATTTGGTGAACCGATTTAAAAACCCATTACTATTTATGATGAATCGAATTTCTATTATTTTTTTTAAAGAAAAACATTTACATTTTCATTAAAATTTTTGAACGAACCAAAATTTCAATCAACTTTTAAAAACTGTCATGTTTAATATAGAACTTTTAGTAGATTTTTTCTAATATAAAAGTTATATTGAAATTATCCGAGAAGGTGAATAAATTGTCTGTAAATTAATCTCTAATTTAACGTTTCTGTTATTATCTATTTAGTCTATTCCTTTATATTTTTTTTAAGAAAAAAATTAATCTTATTGATTTAGATTAGCAATACATAGACCGAAATATATAATTAAAATCGCTAAAAAACATAAATGATGAAAATCCAAGTTAATATAAAATTCCATGAAAAGCCTATACATTCGACAAGCAAGATGTATATTTACACATTATCAGGATTATAATATCTATAACTTTAGCTTATAATAGAACATAATGACGACTTTGATTTCTTATCACGATCTGGATATACTTTTATTCATGTGAACTTCACAAATAAACGCCGCATTTATAATAATGCAAACAAACGTCATACTCAAGACAACACAACCACACGGCCGCACTGGGGCCATGACAAACTCCACACGCTTCATACCGTACCAACTACAACTACTCATCACAACGCACGGCACGACAACCACACTTCTTTTGAATCGAAGAGGACTAATTAAATAACGGAAAAAACAAATTAAAACATATATTTATATGGAATAACCACTTTATTGATAAAGAAACTAATAGAAAAAAGTATAGAGGATGATTTCAGGCCAAAAAAATCACAACTCCTTACTTAAAAAAAAGAGGCTACGAGATAAAAAGTTGAGATAAAATAAGACTATCATTTTAGTAAAATGTTTATTCCTTTATATTAATTATTCATGAATAGTATACATGAATATCGTCTAAGTATAAATGAAATAAATTCATGAATTTTAAGAGTTTAAAATTAAAGTTTTAAGAGTGATAATACTCCTTGGGGTTCATAATCCTAAAATATCTATACTTCTACTTGCTAACGAATTATAGGAAAAAAAATCTTAATCCTAAAACATTTGAAAGATAAATTGTAAATTTAAGTAATAAAAATTTAAAATTTTAATTAAAGAAAATTCAAATTATTATTTTGGAATCAAGTAAAAATTTAATACTTCATATTTCACAATTTGATTACGTAAGTTGGTAAAAAAACAATTTTATGATTCTTAAGGAATTACAAATAAAATTCAATTTTTTGAGGGTTTGTTTAATAAGAAAGTGATAAGATTATTAGCCAAATAAAACAGAGTAACAAAAAGTTGTTATTATTTTATGAAAGTTGGATATGACTTAGCAAATTAACTAAGGCTAGGGTAAATTGGTTTTCTTAAAAATATTTTGTAAATCAATAAGAAATTTATAAATTCAACTACAAAAGCATTAAATAAAGAGATAGAGAGTAGAGAAATCAAATTATGGATTTATAGTGGTTTGACACACTCTTGTTTACATCTACTTCTCTTCAACCTTCAACTAGTGAAGGTTCCACTAGTTTCATATTCCAAATCGAGTTTCTTCATTTTACACTTAGATTTTGGCTCTGTTATAACTACGAAAGCTTTGATGCACAAGAATATCAATATAATAATGCAAAGATAAAGAAATCAACATGAAGGTGTTGGGTCTTTGATCGTCAGATCCCCTGAGCGTCAAGTTGTAGGGGACTTGATCGTCAAATTCCACTGACGTTAAGCGGCAGCGTGACCTCGATTATCTAACTGCTTATGTATCGCGACGTAATGTAAAGCTTTGCAAAAGAGGCAATCCAGCTGACGGTGGACTAGCCGCCTCTTAGATGATTAAAGAGTCGGTAATCTGAGAAGGGAGAAAAGAATGGATGCAATTAGAATTGTTTACCTTCTCCTCGTGAAAGATCTTTCTTATTTATCTACAATGGTTTGCCGAATCTCCCTCATATCTTGGGAAGGAACCTCCTATTTTTAGGGGATAAATGCCTTTTTCATAATGCTTATTTCCGTTCTTCCTTAGCCGGGATTATCCTTCCCTTATACAGGATTATCTCTCAGGAGTTAGGGATTCGAAGTGGAAAAGTCGTTGATAATATATCGCTTTACAGTTTTAAAACCTGGAGTCTCATTCGTAACCGAGCTTTTCTGCTTATGTGATAGAATTCTATATGGGGGTAGAGATAGCGGAATTTAGTAGACTTGAAGTCTCGACGGTCGCCTTTCCCAGAGGCGGCCTCTTCACGCTCTCTCGTCTAAGTGTAGCTGGTCTTGGTAGGCGAAGTGAAATCAAATCGTTTCACTGCTCTGAAGCCAAACGGGCCCTAAGCCCATCGAGTAGCAGATCTTAAAGATCACGGTACTCACAATGCCCTCATTTTTCTCCAGTTGGAGTTTTTGTGCTATTTCAGTCGGGGGGAAAATATTGTTGTTTCAAATGTTGAGAATTGAAAAGTTTGTGAGAAATGATTAGCGCATTAAATTTGTTCGGAGTCGATGCTCACATGAGTTTAAGGCGCATGGGAGACACACGCCTCCCAATATGCATCATGTGTATCTCGTTCTGAGAGCGCATTTAATGCGTCTGACGACACCCCACCCCTATAAATATGGATAATGGTTACAAGAGTAGTTTCTTTTACGTCTTCTCAAAGATATTTTTTTTACTCCTGTATTTCATCCTCCTCTGCGCTTTTGCAAATTTCCCTTTCAAATGAGCTATCAGAGACCCTTCACGCTTCGACGACTTTTGATTTTCCGATGAGTGTTTGTAGGTCAAACCTTTTTTGCTTCACTGGGTTCGCAAGGTCTTTGTCATTGAGGTGTCCTACTAGCTCAAGGCTTCGGCTTCGCTTAAGTTTTGTGGCTCATCTCTGTGGTTGTAAAATCTCCAAGGGGGATTTCTTCTTTCGAGAGTTATCTTTTTTTTTTTTTAACTTATGGACCTCTGGAGTCAATTTCTTCTTTCTTTTCTCTCTTTTTTATTTGCCTATAGAATGGAAATAGGTCATGAAGAAATTTCGAATTAATCAGTCGGGTAAGAAGGGTACCCTGAAACGCCATTGCAAGTAGTACCAAGGCTATGTTTGCAGGAACTGGTGTTATAACAATTCCCGCCGAAATCACCGAGATGTCGATGGGTGGCTACCACAATCGTAGGGAGGCGGATAATGTGACACCCCAACCTAGCACCTCTATGTTAGGAAAGGATGTCATGAAATTGTAAACTTTAAGCCTGGTTAACTTAGCAGTTCTAAAACATTCCTTAAATATAATCATATAATTTAACATATATTATAGAACCACACTATCATACCCCACTCTGTGAAGCGTTCAAAGCATCACTTACATATTATTTACAAATCATTTTCATCAGACTCCAAAAGTTTATATACATTATACAGTTCAAAATAAAACATTAAAAAGAAACACTGCAGGTGAGCACCTATCACTGAGATGGCCTGGCGCTGACGCAATGCTCCCGTTCTCTAACTCCGCCTCCGCACCTACACGTATAAACACTCGTTCTAAGCATAAAGCTTAATAAGGATTCTTACGCATAGATGACCACTAACCATGCTCATCACATTATAATACTCATGCAACTTACTATGTATATATATATATATATATATATATATATATATATATATATATAAACTTGTAAGTTACAATAATTCATGAACTTACCACAATTAAATAATTTAATTGATTATGTTAATCTCATGTGCTATGCTAACTTCATGTGCTTTGTCTATCGATTTCCATATTATTTTAGTCATAGTATTAATGACTATTCATGTATTTTATAATTCCATTATATATTACAAATTACTTCTTATGTTTATGATTCATGTCTCGTTTGTCCATATCTCCTCATCTCTTTTTACATGTATCGTGCCTGCATTTTCCAAAGAAATGGATACGGGAAAAGGATTGTATGTACCCAAGGGTACTATCACTGTACGTGACAATGATCTCTATCTGTACTGTACTGTATGACCCAAACGGGATCGCGGTAATGACCCAAACGGGACCAACTATATCTGTATGCTACAACAACTGTATCTCTAATAGGCATGTTCATCTATCTATCTACCTAATCATAAGCAGGCAATAAGTTTTATTACGTTTTCAGTACATATCCCACATACATGAATAACTATTGTTATCATGTATGCATATGAGATATTCACTATCCATTATTCTCATATTCATAAAAAGCACTTTCACATATCTCTTATCATCATAGGAATGTATTCTATGCTACTTTATATACCAACTATACATGTATTCTCTTATCATCATAGGAATTCATGTCCTTTATTATTCCATTCTATTTATTCCATATTATTTAGCATTAAATCATATAACTTTTAGGTCAATTTCTTTATCTCACTTAGCTAAGTTATACTGACTTATTTTCATATAAAACCATCTCCACAATACTGAGAGTATATAAGAGACATTTAGATGTCTCAAAATCCCATAGGAGAGGACATGAAAATCTTTCCCAAAATGTATCCCGAATTTCCCTGATTTCCTCGGGTATAATGAGTTCAAAATCTCAAATGTTTCCTTCATGCACTTTGTTCCTCTATGAATTTATTTTACTTAGAAATTGGAATCACTCCATTTGAATAATCCAAACTCAAGTTATGGCATTTTAACGCTAAACTCAGATGTTAGTTCGATTTAATCAAAATTCGACTCCGTGAGACCCAATTTTAGAGATCTTAACTCCATAATTTGACACTAGTTCCTTCTATTTATTTGAAGCTAGGGTATTAAGGTTTCTTCTCCAATTCGAATCATCCAATTTGGAGTACCATAACTCTATATATGTCCTAAATAACCGGGACTGCTTTATTTTCAAAACAGAACCAGTAACCAATATTTAGACCCAAATTCGAGGGTCTTAAAGTCATCTTAATACTTTAATCTCTTCTTGAAAAATTTAGTCACAGGTCTTAGGTTTCCTCTCCAACTTGAATTTCCTAAATCGGAGCACTCTAGACCAAGTTATGGCCAAATAATTCACTTAGGGTTTTAGGGAAATTTTTGACAGTATTTCCCCTAAAACCCCAACATTTCCTTTATACTAAAATTCCTCAATTGAGGACCACAACCAAATAACAATCAAACCAATCCTATTAACTCAAACAGAAAACAAAGAGTGAGAAATTAGGGTAGTTTCAACCTTAATTTTCTTGAAACCTTCTTCATCTCTTCTCTCTTCTTTCTTCTTTCTTCTTCCTTTCTTCTACTTTCTTCCTCTTTACTTGCACATGGAGAGAATGGAAATGGATTGAGAAACCAATTTGGTCTCCTTCACACTACCACCCGAATGCCCTAGCTCCCCAAAGCAAAAATGGGAAAAAAATGATTTCTAGAAACAAATCTTTGGTCTTATCTCCACTTGTTATAAGGCCACGTTTGGGCAAAAATAAGTATAGCCTCTAATTTTCCATCTTTTTCATTTTAAATTTCCATGGTTATTTATTTACAATATCTAATTATCAAATTCTACGTAGTGCATACAATCTTCTAGCTTAATGTCCTTTCGAGTCATCAAGTTGATAATTTCACTTATCCTTTGTACTTCTTTTAAAAATTCGATTATATCATTTTTCTAACCCAAAAATTTCCTAAAAACACACCTAATTTCTATTTTACTTTAAACATGCCATAAAACTATTAGGGTATAATTTGGGGTGTTATAGATAATGTCGTTTACTTTACATGAGAGCAATTTGTTGTCAATTTCGCCTCCCCGGTTCCATCATCAGAAGGGGCCTTCATTTCACCCCGCACCTCATGCGCCCATACATCTAAACGTATTTCTCGGATTTCATGGGTCAGAAGCAGGCCGAACTTTCTACAAATGGATTTCTCGCTGGTGGAGATATGTTTCATTTATACTTTGAAGCCAAGGACCTGGGGCCGCCCGCCATGCTAGTCCGCCCCGACCACTTTGTAACTAAGCTCCCGACCCCAAGACCGAGGCGAAAGGGGCTTATTCCGGTCAAGGGCCTGTGGTATGAGACCCCTAGCTCTCCAAGGCTTCCTTTTGATATGAACCAGTCTCTTACGTTCCCAGGTTTGTCTCTGTTTTGACGTATATCGTTTTGGTATGTCTCACATTCCCTCAAGTCAGGTGGCTGACATACCTCTTCTTTATGTTTTCAGGTAAGCGCGAAGCAGGCCGGGCCGGGCCAATCATGGAGAAGGCAAGGCTAGACCGCATCCGTTTCGGGCTACTGAGATCACGTAGGAGCGCCACCACGAGCTCCCTTCGTCATGGTGGAACCTCGTAGGGATTTGAGCGCCAATCCTTTCCTACATAAGACCGCCCTGCCCGTTTCGCTGTGAGAAGCCGCTGCGGCGAGCACTTTATTCTTACTGCACTTCTAGTCGCCGCAGGAGGTTCTTCCCAGAGGCCGCCTCCTGCACTCTTTGCTCGACCAGACATCTTCTTTCGGGCCATGCAGACCCCAAGCATGTTCCCCAAACTACAGAGAAAAGAAAAAGAATAACGGCACAAAGGTCAGAGAGGCGCTGGATCGGACTAAGTTCACGGATCGACGAATTTAGAGTTAAGTGAGGCCTGGCTGAGGAGGAGGAGGCCGAGATGTCTTGTCTTGTTTTAGGTTTTGATACAGGAACGCAGCGGTTTAATTAGCGCCACTTCTGCCGATCGCTCGACGTCAGTTGCCTAGCGGAAAGCACCCAAAGCTGGCCGACCCAAATGAAGAAGCTCAAAAGAGTCCGACGGTAATAAATGTGGACTTCGACTGAAGTCATGCCTAGGATTCGCTTGAGGGTGCCCCAGATGCCCCTGCAGAGGCGTGCACCAACGGAGGATGGAATCCTAGCCCCGTGGGATCTCCCTGTCAAGGAGTCAGTATGAGACTCCGTTGAGGTGGCCACACCGTTGTTCTCGACTAGGCTTGCAAGCGCCGACCCTCGCAAGCCAAGGATGCTTGACCGACTGTTGCTAAGCTCGTATGTTCTCCTACAAGAGTGGGTCCATCCTTCGATAGACACAAAGGGTTCTCGGCCTGTAGGCGCCCGCAGTCAATAGATCAGTTGAGCCCTTCAACAAGAAGGAGTCTTCAGTCGCGCACATGCACGACATCTATCCCACTCTTCTCTAGGTGCTAGTGGCGGTTCGTGCTGAGCGGTATTCCATCTCGTTCCTCGGCTACATGGACATGGAGACCTTCTAGTGCGTGGCTGAAGATGGGATGCTCATCCGCAATCATGACTTCCACCAGTCTGCTGAGTTGGTAAGTTTCGATTTTTAATACCATATTGTTAATTTTGTGTTGTGATTTTCTTCTGACATCTTCTCTTTTCTAGGCTATGAAGGCCATTCGTAACATGGCTCGCTAGCATAGGGAATTCCAATCACGTATGGACGATGCTGAGAAGATACGACTCTATGCCCATTCGGCGCCCTCTCCAAGCACCAGGTTTTGAATGCTTCCCTGCTCAAGGCGAAGTCCAAGTCGAAGCATTGGGGGCTAGAGGCTAAGGCCTATGGGAAGAGGATTGCACGGATGGAGAAGGAGAGGAATGAAGCCAAGCAAGAGGCTAAGGTGGCCCGCTTGGTGGCCAGTGCAGCAGGAGACGCTAGTAAGGGCGGAGGAGGACCTGGCTAGGGTCCAAGAAGCCCTAAGGGCTGCGGAGGATGAGATTGCCCACCTGGAGGTTGAGCGGACATCTCTCGTACTAGAGCTCGGGGCGACAAAAGATGATGTGACCTCTCTTCATTCTCAGGTGGGCAGGGACAAGGAGGCCATGGAAGAAGAGTATCAGAAGGCTCTAGAGGTGATCTTTGCCTATGGGTATGAGTGTTGTGTGTTCAAACACAACATTTGTGGAGATCATCCAGAGGTCCCAAAAGGTATGTCTGACTCCGCCAACCCGCTGCCTCCTGAGTTCTTTGTGAACCCCGGCCGCCTCCCTGTCCAAGCGGCTACTAAGGCCACAACGACTTAAGCATCTCCGAGCGAAACAGCCAAGGAACCCATGGAGGTCGCTATTGCCAAGGACTAGAGCGGACTCTAGCCCATCTTTTTCCGTTCTTACTTAATAGTAATTTTTTGTAAAGAGGCCTTGGCCGGTTGTCATCATTTTTGTATTCTCTGGATGTTGTTGGCGCTTTAATGAAATATATCTTTCTTGTCTACTTCGACTGTTGTTTTTTTTCTCATCCCGACACCATAGGCGCTTTTATAATTTCTAGTTTACTTAAGCTATCGATTCCTGTCACTGTGTAACCCTTTTCCCTAATTATGGGTTATGATGGTCACTTCAGGACACCAACGTTAAGTTAGGAGCTAGTAGGGTTCGCCCTTGTGCCAGTAAGCAAGACACCATCATAAGGCTTGGTCATGCACCAACAGGCTGGAGGCTTTGTCTAGTTTCTCTTTTTGGAAGTGTTAGCAAGCTTAGAGCCACAGTCTGGTCTTTTAGGAGGTGCCAACAAGCCTAGAGTCGTGCGAGTGATAGGCTGAAAGCGTGGTGTGTATAAATATACGCCTATGTGCGCAAGTGCACGCGTCGCCCCAAGTAATATAGTGTACCTATGGTACGGATATCGATCCACGGGGATAGGTGTGTTGAATACAGAGATTGCTTGTGAATATTATCTGGATATAAGTGTTGTGTGAAAAAGTACTAGTGTCTGAATGTAAACTAAACTAACTAATTTGAATGAATTACTGTGTAATGGAGACTAGGGCTATGTCTCCCCCTGTCACTTTCGATGGATTATTTCTTAAAGATGATATTATTCAGTTTATTTATGATTTATTAATGGCTAGGTGATCTTGCTTACTAAATACCCTCTCTCGAGGTGTATCCGCCATCTTGCTAGTAGAGTTGAGTATCTCTCACTCCCAACTCGACAATTCAAACGCTTTAAATGTTCTAACCCAATTGCCACCTTCTGGATCTAATATCTCTATTTACCTAATCAACCAAGGATGCTCTACTTGATCCCCTCGGGTATCCTCATCTCGAATCTCTGATCTCCAAAGATAGTTATGCTAATGTTGGCCAGACATCATCATGTAAATGATTAACATATATAAAGCGTATGCTAACAAATTATAAAACAACTTGAATAATATAAAATACTCACCTTTAATCCATGAAAATGCATGGTTCAAACAACACCCAGTGGACAAATCTAGAACATACCGAATGAGAAAACACAAATAGTTAATCTATAAAACATCGCCTTTTCGTCCTAAAAGCAAAGAAGATACAAATGTCGGGCTCTTCCAAGTCAAAGTCCTCCCGCTGCGGACTTCCGTGCCCTGTTCGCACGCCTCGATCTCCATCCCTTGAATTATGCCCCCTTTCTTTGCTTTTAATGATTGAGAGGAATACAATGACGTCACGACGCTGAGGCTGCCGCCGACATTGAGATCGCCGCGACGCTGAGGCCGCGACATATTCGCTTGTCGACTTTTATATTGTCGACCCAACCGCTGACGCCGGGCGTCAGCGACGCCGGAACGCCGCCACGCCCACCCATCTTTATGCACTTTCATTCTCTACTCCATAATGCTTCCAAAAACTGCCCTTTTCACACCAATTGCACCTGCATTCACACCAATTGAACTAATCAGATATCGAGCTATAAAAAACACGTATTTAAATGTAAAATAACGCTAAAAACGTATACGTACGCTGCATGACCCGAGTGTTTTGTGCACTCACACCCTCAAACTTAGCTCGCTTTCTCCCCTAAGCAAGAATCTGACTCTAAATCGACTCACACCCTACATACTATAGTCTAACACTAATATAGTGATGCACATACGATAAGTAGAAGATCAAATTGGACCGACTCACACTGCTGGCGTTTTGTTCAAAGTTCACAGGATGCAATACGGGTGTTCGACTTTCTAAAGAACTAGGTTGAACTCAGTGAAGTTGACTAGTGCCTCAGCCTCCGAGGTATTCAATAACCTTTCCCAAGGACCCTATGTGCGTTAAATAAATGACCTCTAGTGTACACTTAGGTTCCGACGCCCCCAAACTTGAGTTCAACTCGCCTAATTGGGAAAATCTAACTACAAAAGGATCAGAACGCACCGTTTGTAATTTCTAATATACCTACGCACAACATAGAACAAAACTAGTGTCCGTAAGTTTATGTTATGTTCATGTAGCGGGATAAGTTGGTGACTCCCCCACCGCTGTTAAGGGCACCGCATTCGCTTCCCCTCGAACGCCACCTCGAAAAACTCAACTAAACCTAAGTACCTCTAAGTCGTGGGAAACTTCCATCTTGTCCCCCAGAATCTGGCAAAGGAAGTCAATGACTCCCTTTGCCAATGTCGCATCGGGCTTTGAAAGGCCTCTCTGACTGCGTGTTCTGGATTCCACTGGGAAGATCCCACTTATTCTATCTCTATATTTTTTCTTTTTTTTTTTTTTTTTTTTTTATTATTTTGGGGCTCGAAGGCAATCCTTTTATCTACTGTCCCATCTCTCGGGTGTTTAGAGACTCCCAGGGTTTGTTGAACCTTCATAGTCTGGCTTAGCACCTAGGCATACCCTAGAGAGATCATTTTAGGTAAAGTGAGCGTGATAGCTCCCCTTGAGAAATAGTTTCAATAACCGGAGTTGAGTCACGATGCCTCCCCACCTATTCGACCTAATTCCCGAGCGTCAAGCACCCTATGAATCCTGTCTAGAGATATACACTGTTTTCTATGATAGCAGTGGATTCGGCCAAAAAAATGATCTTCTACTCTCAAACATGGCACACACATACAAACTACCTACACATGATACCACTAAACATAGATATAATTTACCAAAAACACAAACAGAAACTAAACACATGACTCGACAAACTAAAATGAAAAAGCGTAAATGTAAAAACTAAACGGAACACATAAACGCAACATGCTTAAACGAAACTAAACTAAAGCACAAATACGAAAAATCAAAACAAACAATACTGGGTCTAATAAAACTCGATCACTTGATCACCACCCACACCCCCCAAACAAAAATATCCAGTGTCCCCACTGGCAATACAAGAACAATAGAGGGTGAAAGGAACCCCCGGGTGATCGAACGTCACTACTTGGTGGCGTGGCTACCGGTGGAGTGCTAAGTCAAGGCTTCGCCAACCCGGCCGAGGGATTGGCCGCCGCCGGAGAATAAGGGCCGTCACGTAATCGTACGCATCGCCAACGCCAAGTGCCTCCATATCCTCGCGGTGATGAGGACTCCTGCGTTCTCGGGTCTCATCCCGTGAATGCATCAAAACGCCCGCAGCGGAGAGCACCGGTTTCCAGGATCGCCTAATGTCCTCCTTGGTCAGCCCAGAGTCCAAAGTGGGCTTGATAGTCATGAAGCTCGTCCTCGTCCGAGGGCTCATGACCTGAATCGTAGGTCCCCGTAGGTCGTGGTACACCCGATTTGTCACTCTTAACCGATATCGCTTGACGGGTGCATCCAGCCATCACACACAAGGGCACCCCATTGCTTCGCATAAGCCATAACGTGAAAGGGTGCCCCAAATTCATCTAATGTTCCTATTATGGAGGATGGCATCCTCTATAACCTCGCCCAACATCGTGCGATATCCCGGACGATGGCATAATTGAGCAGCACGCTGGCGCCACTTCACACACGCCACGGGCCTGAATCGCAGACGCGACGTGATGAAGTACGCCGACTGGGGATAAACGCCAACAGCTCACCTTAAAATGGACGGCGGGTCTCTCATTGTTGAGTTTCCACTCACCCCGGTCCGCTTGTCAAGACCTTAATGACTTCTGGTAGCTCCGTCGTTTCAAAGCTTCCATCAAAAGGCCCGGGGACATGATCAAGATTATAAAAAGTGGGTTGATAGACTCCGTGGTCAAGTCTACTAACACACCCCGCACTGATCTTCTGACGACGTGGGAGGCGTAGATACGTAGAATTCTCGCACCACACTCATCGCAACCGACGAGGTGGCTGCAAAGTGCTCGCCATCCTCGTCGCAATTGTTCATGGAAAAATCATCGTGGTGGTGGAAACCCTTTTCCTTAATAAAAGAACGGTTCTTGCAGATGGTGCCGAACCGATAGGCGTCACCCTCATTAACGAACCGCGTGACATCGAAATTCGGGGTCGGGTCCTCACTATCCCGACCCCGTTTGGTAGGCAACTTCTGCCTTTTGCCAGACATTGGTGGAAGTACTAGAGCTCCTAGAAGGACAATGATTCAAATGGCACCAATGTGACACACCTAGGGTGTCTAGACAATAAGTCGAGCACCTACAATGCACTATGAACACTAGGGCCAAATGAGCTACAGAGAAGTAGAAACCAGCCCTAGGACATATGACAAACCCAACTGGCGCACCCGAAACCTAAGATGGAGTACTAAACCTAAGATGGAGTACCGAACCCTAACCGAGGCAAGGATACCTACTGGTAGTGTGGATGGTGCGAGACAGGAACAGTGGACTAGTAGGTGTGAGAGGAACTGGTGGTGACAGTGCCGGTGATGGTGTCGGAGGGCAAAACAATGGCCTCCGATGGGATGGAAATGACCCCAAGGTTTGCGCGGAAGGGCAGCAGTACAGGCCAGGTCAAGGAGTAGGGTAAAAGCAAAATGAAGGTGATTTTGGCCTAATCAGGTAACGCCGCGATCGCTCGTGTGGGCAACGCGACGCCCGTAGGGGAAAGAAGCAACGCCGCGATCGCTCCGTGCAGAGGTGTGAAACCAACGCCGCACTTGATATCCAACGTCACACGCTCCAGAGGGGTTCAAACCAACGCCGCTGACGTTGATCTCACGTCGCTGACGCTCCGCAGAGGGGCTCAATCCAACGTCACGACGAAATCCAACGCCGCGACGCGCCGTGAGAAGGTCAACCGACGTCAAGCGGAGATCAGATCGCCGCGACGTTGAGAGCCAACATCACACGCTGGCGTATAAAGACCCAAAATGCTCATTATGCAACCATGGTCTAAGATAAGAGAAAACTCCCCTCGTGTAAATGTGACGCTCTGGACTTTTGTAGTGCTCTGCATGAATGGATCCTCCCTAAGATCGCCGACGTGGTCCCGACGTAGATACATCCAAAAAGGGATTCGACACATGTAACATCAAACCAATATAACTTAAAACAGATAATAAAAAATTTGAACCAAAGAAAGTAAAATTTCAAGAAAAACTCAAGGCTCCCAAGAAGCGCGCTATGTTTAATGTCGTTAGCTCGATCGGCCCCACCTCAATGTGCGATATGTTTAGAAGAAATTTGGAAATGCTTACGCATCTCCCCATGTCACACCCAATGCCCATATGGATAAAATATTCTTCTGTTCATGCCCTTTCCCTTCTCGGTGTCGTTCTGTGTAGGAATAGGCTTATCCCTGAAGTTTTTCGCATTGCCTTGAAAAATCTCTGTGTAGTGAAGTTCCGAGATATCTTCATTTGAATCGTCATCTGGATGCTTCATGGGCTGGAATACATGGAAAGTTATCTCGTCTCCTTGGACTCTCAATTTGAGCTCACCTTCGCATTGATTCGAGCTTTTCCGGCCGTGAAGGGTCTACCAAGTATGATGGGAACTGAGTCGTCTTTCCCATGTCCGCACGACGGTCTCGCCGAAGGATCGAATTACCAACTTTACTAGACATTTTCGACTATACCCCGAGGCGTCAGGACTCCGCTCAAGAAGTCGCAAGTCGACATTGTGGTCGATTTTGCCCTCCCAACTTTAGCCTTTAAACATCAAAGTGCATCAGTTGATGCTGGCTCCCAAGTCACACAAGGCTTTTCCAGATACCCTAAGCCTTGAGTAGAGAACTTCAGATAGCAAAGCTACCCTGGGATCTTGAAGTTGGGAAGCTTCCTTGCAGATGGCACCGCATTCCTCGCTAAGGCGATGGTCCTATATTCTTCCAACTCTTCTTACTCGCCAAGATCTTTTCATGAATTTCACGTAACTCGCATGTTCTCCAAAGGCCTCCAAAAGGGTATATTAATATGTAGTTTCGAAGATGTCAAGAACTTGGTAAACTCGCTTCTCTAACTTACTCCTTCAACCCCATAGATACTAATTGGTATGACAAAGTTCATCCTCTGCTTTTGTCTATTTCTTGGTTTCTTCCCTGACGTTATTATCCTTGACTGCTCTCGTATCTCGGGGTTGCTCATCTTGCATCTGGTCTTTTGGGATGCTTTAGTCTTGCTCCTTAATTTTCGCTCTTATCGCGCCGCGCTCCGGATTTCCATTTCTTTTCACTTAGAGTGATGGCCTGCGCATTCTTTTCCTTCTCGTCTGTATTTACCTCGAATTGCTCAGTGAACGTTGCTGCCTTCGTCATCAGATCAAGCATTCACTCCATCCGTACTTCCAAGTTTCTCAACCGTACGCTTGATCGTTCAATCGTGGCCTCGTTATCGCATATTCATTGGTTCCCATTCATAAAGGCAAAGTAGTGATGTGAGCATCTCCAGGTAAGGGCTTGTTCTAGGTCCACCTTTTTCTTCGTGAGGTGGTTCTACCACTTCTGGGTGATGTGGCATGTTGCTCCTCGATTGTCCCTCCACATGCCTCGACCGGCTCGACACTGATTCGACATTGTTACGCCCACCCTCGTCTCGATTTTGCCCCGATAGTTATTTCCATAACAGTCCTTATTGTCTGGGCTGGCTCGATTGAATCTCGACACATACTGGGCCTGCTCTACGGTTTGGTTTCCTGACTAACATTTGCGGCTATCAGGTCGTCTCCACGCACTCACACACCCCATGGGTTAGCCTCAGATAGCATTCTCCGCAGCACTGTCGGCCCAGCTAACTGCTTAGTCACTGTAAACATGATTAACCGTGATTGTTGAGAACCTCATTATCCGTGCTAACGCACGGCTTTTACCGGTGTGGTCTTCCCTAGGCCATCGATTTGTATTTGTCGTAAGATCTTCCTAATTTCATAAGCTTGGTCCATGGTTTCCTTCTATTGCTCCTCCAACCGAGGCATCAATCACTGCTCTAGCTTGCATTCCTCGCACTCATTATGTAACGTAATTTTGACCGCATCCATCTTGTTAGTCCGTGATGTGGACACTTTCGCAGTTCGTGAAATCGCCCCATGCCTCCGCCGTGTTCTCTCCCTCTAGTCATTCAAAAGTATCGGGACCCTTTAAAATAAGTTGTGCAATTTTCGAGGGTAGAAAACTTTGTCGAATTCTCTGACTAAATCGTCAATGGCACGCACCGTATCACTTGTTAACCAATGCTTGGCTCTATCACCCAGCGGCAGAGGGAACAATCTCAACATAAGTGCCCTTCTCAAGAACCCCATCAGACTTCGGGATCGCGGTCGCTAGACTTCGAGGAAGTCAGGGTCGATGCATATTCGATTCTCATGGGTACCATGAAATAAGATGTTCTTAAGACCGTAATGTTACCGACTTCGCCCAAAGTTGCTCATCAATGTAGTGGTCTTCGATAGCCGCCTAAACAATCCATAGCGGTAAGGCAACTCCTAGCAACACGGTCGGATCATCCGGCCGTGAAACGCCCGGTGCTCGATTCTTCCATTATTCCATTTCGAATCTCCTATGTGGCTCGCTTTTGCTCAATGCTAAGATCCTCGCTCTTCATTGTTCTCCAGATTGCTAGATTTCTAGTCCGTTTCCGGTTTCCGCTTCCCTACAAGTAGCCTGCAAAGTCCTTCGCACAGATCAAACGGAGGTAGATCAACTAGATCTCGTCATCGCATGCGCTCACCGAAACCTTGACTGCAATCACACACGAAACAAGAAGACCAACTTATCAGCACTTGTAAAAACAAATAAAAACAAAAATAATTCCAGAGTAATATCTAATGGCTTTAATCTCTATATCATTCTAAACCTATCCTCTGCAAGTAAATCCGCCAAAACTTGATAGGCTGAAAGCGTGGTGTGTATAACAGTACGCCTATGTGCTACAAGTGCACGCGTCGCCCCAAGTAATATAGTACCTATGGTGTCGGATATCGATCCATCGATAGGTGTGTTGAATACGTAGATCGCTTGTGAATATTATCTGATATAAGTGTTGTAGTGAAAAGTACTAAACCGAATGTAAACTAAACTAACTAATTTGAATGAATTAATGCGGTAATGAGACTAGTATATGTCTCCCGTCACTTTCGATGGATTATTTAAAGATGATATTATTCAATATTTATGATTTATTAATGGCTAGGTGATCTTGCTTACTAAATACCCCCTCTCTCGAGGTGTATCCGCCTTTATCTGCTAAGAGCTGGAGCGTATCTCTACCCCAACTCCATACCAAACGCTTAAATGTTCTAACCTGACCGCCACCTTCTCGGATCTGGAATATCTCTGGCTTACCGAATCAACCGAAGGATGTTTCATTTCAGATCCCCTCGGGTATCCTCTACCCGAATCTCTATCTCTCCAAAGATAGTCATGCTAATGCCGTCGACATCACCATGTAAATGATTCACAGATATAAAGCAAATGCTAACAAATTATAAACAACTGAATAATATAAAATACTAATCTTTAATCCATGAAAATGTGACAGGGTTCAACAACACCCTAGGGATAAATCTAGAACATACTGAACGAGAAAACACAAATAGTTAATCTATAAAACATCGCTCTTCGTCCAAAGCAGTAAGATACAAATGCTGGCTCTTCCAAGTCAAAGTCCTCCTGGTTGCGGACTTCCGCGCCCTAATTGCATGCCTCGATCTCCGATCCCCTTGAATTCCTCTCGCTCCCCTTTTGCTTTTAATGATCGAGAGGAATACTACACGACGCGTCGCTGACGCCGCGCTGTCGACTTTTATATTGTCGAACGCCGCGACCGCCGGGCGCCACGACGCTGGGATCGCCGAAGACGCTCCAGCCATCTTTATGCACTTTCATTCTCCGTTCTAATGCTTCCAAAAACCCGCCTCTTTCACACCAATTGCACCCCGCATTCACACCAATTGAACTAATCGACATCGAAATATAAAAACGATTTAAATGTAAAATAACGCTAAAAACGTAAGACAGACGCGGCTATAACCTGAGTGTTTTAGGCACTCATCAGCGAGTCAGGCGAGCCTTAAGCCAAATGAGCCCTAGGCCAATGGAGTAGTGGGTTTAAAAACCATGGTACTCACAATGATATTGTCTTCTAAACCTCGAGTATGGAAAGCTGGAAAGACTTGAAAATTAATGTGCACGTAAAGCGTGCCAGATGGTGAAGGGTGATTGGTCTCAAAGCGTATAGGTAACGCATGTGTCCTAACACGTCTACGGTGCATGAGTTTATGTTGGGGCATTTAATGCGTATGTTGACATTTCACCCCTATATATAAGGGTCTGACTTCGAATGCTGCCTATCCACAAAGTCTTTCACCTGCTGCGATTTCTTTTCCTTTATGTTCTTACAAACTAGCAAGGATAAGGGAGCTATGTTGGAAGACTACCAGAGGGCTTCAGAGATGTCTTTTGCCTATGGCTACGGATGTTGTGTGTTCAAACAGGATATTCGTGGAGACCAACCAGATGTTCCAGATTGTATGCCCGACTCCCTGGGTTTTCTTTCTCCAGAGTGCTTTGCGGGCCTTAGGTGCCCCTATGTCTCGGCATCCTTTGAAGACGTGGCTACTGGGGTGCATCGCAGGGAGGTGGCGGAGGAGGCCCTCTTGAGGATTTAAAAGGAACACCCACTTTTCTTTTCTTTTTTTTCCATATTGGCTAAATTATGGCCGCTCTTCTTCTTCCTCATTTTTTCGTAGTGGCCCCAATATGACTGCTTGGACATACATCATCGTGTAACTAATGACACCATTGGCGTATTTTTGAGATATAGATTTTTGTAATTGGCCCAATATGGCCGCTTTGACATATATCGTCGTGTAACTAATGACACCAGTGGCGTATTTATGAGATATAACTTTTTGTAATCTTTGAACAAATGACCCCCGGCTAGGATCGATGCTTCGAAAACACCGAGGTTAAGTTACATCCAGCTACGTACACTTATTAGGCTCTGGCCTTAGTGGGCGAGCCGATTGTCCTGGATATGCTTAGGCATGTACCAACAAGCTAAGGACCATGTCTGGTATTGCGAAAGTGCTAGTAGGCATGGATCTAGGCTTTTGAAAGTGTATGCAGGCTAAGAGTCATAGTCCGGTCTTTTAAGAGTGATATTGTTAAGAGCCAACTGTCTTTTAGAGTTCCAAAGAGGCTAAGAGCCACAGTTTGGTATTTCGAGAGTGCCAGCAAGCTTAGAGCTAGTCTGGTCTTTCGAGAGTGCCAACAGCCACACTCTGATCTTTTGAGAGTGCTAGCAGGCGAAGAGGCACAGTCTGGTCTTTTGAGAGTGTCAATAGGCTTACACCACAATCTGGTCTTTCGAGAGCGCCAGTAGGCTAAGAGCCACAATATAGTCTTTCGAGAGTGCAAGAAAAGTTAAGAGCCACAACCCTGGTCTTTCGAGAGTGCAGTGTGCTAAGAGCCACGCTTTGGTCTTTTTAAGAGTGCGTAGGCTAGGTCACTGGCCGGTCTGAGCTACAAAGGTGCCAAGAGCCGCGCTTTGGTCTTTTCGAGAGTGTGAGCAGGCTAAGAGCCACAATATGGTCTTTTGAGAGTGCCAACAAGCTAAGAGCCACAATTTGGTCCTTTAAGAGCGTCAGCAGGATATAAACCATATCTGGACTTTTATAAAGATGCAGTTGCAAAATTTCAAAATGTTTTAAAGACGGTCTTTATTGATAGTAATACTTTCAAAGGAAATTTCACTAGTAATGCCTCTTCAGATGCATGGCATTCCACATTCTAGGTACAGGAGTCCCGTCTAGCTTATTCAACGCGTATGATCCAGCTGCTCTTACTCGGACTACCATATATGGCCCTTCCAAGTTTGATTGGAACTTCCCATCTACTGGGTTAGCCGTGTTTTCAAAGACTCTTCTCAATACCAGGTCTCCGTCTTGGAATGTATGCAGTTTTACCCGCTTATTGTACAAGTTTGTCAATCTTTGTTAGTATGACGTTATGCGCACAACTGCAGCTTCGCGGAGCTCGTCTGTCATATCTAGGTCTTTGGTTATGGCTTCAACATTAGCCTCTCCAAGAATTCTAGTTCGAAAGGTGGGCATCCTAATTTCTATGGGGATTATAGCCTCCATCCCGTATGTAAGGACGAATGGCAACTTCCCAGTTGGTTTCCAGCTAGTCGTTCTGTAGGCCCATAGAACTCCTAGTAGCTCCTCTACCCATTTTCCTTTAGCTGAGTGCAAACGTTTTTTCAAAGTTGTTAGGAGAGTCTTATTAGATGTTTCTGCCTGGCCATTGCTTTATGGGTACCGTAAGGTTGAATACAAGTTCAAGACTTTCAAATGCCAGAAATCCTCTCAGATACCCTATCAAATCAGGCCTGTCGCAATACTATCGAATTATGGGTTTTTCGAACCGGTAGACGATGTTCTTTCATACAAATTGGATGACGTCTTTGTCTTCGATGGAGGCGAAGGCTTCAGCTTCTACCCATTTGATAAAATAATAAGTTGCTACCAATAATAGCTTTTTCTGTGCTGGGCAATAGGTAGTGGTCAAATCCATCAATTCCCACCGGGCAGCGTCAGGCTCATGGTTATCGTGCTCAGCTCCAAGACCCTTGAAATGGGGGTTTCGACGCTATAACGATCACACTTCTTTACATAGGCGGTCGTGATTCGCTTCATGGTTAACCAAGAAGTGTACCCCATGTGGCCGGGCCTATGCGCCAAAGTTCTGCCGCCTAGATGGTTCCGCATATTCCTTCATGGAGCTCCGCCAACGCATATTGCCCCTACTGGGTGGTGAGGCATTTAAGATACGAGCCGTTTAGAGAACATTTATACAACTGCCCGTTTACAAGAGAAAATCGAGCTGCCTGAACCTGAATCTTATGGGCCTCGACCCTACTATTCCGGGAGTTCTCCCGAGCTTAGGTAGCGGACTATTGGTGTCATCTAGGAGGGACATGCTTCTTCTATCTTATTCACCCTGCTGGTAGCAATGGACGACTTCGACTAGTAATAGACAGGGAGAAGCGTTGTTTCTTGGTTGGTAGGGATGCAGCTACTACTGCTAAGGCATCCGCCTTTTCATTTGAACCCCTTGGGATATGCTCAAGCTTCTAAGCCACAAAGCTTTCCAGTCAGAGCTTAACCAAGCATACATACTTGGTCATGCGTTGGTCCTATGTTTCTTATTCCCCGTTTACCTGTCCTACCACCAGTTGGGAGTCACTTTGTATAATGATCTTTTATGAGGATACGGAGATTGCAAGATCTATACCAGCTAGGATTGCTTCATATTCGCCTATCAGTTGACATGGGAAGTCTAACCGTATAGTCTCGCTTCATCCTCTCTCCTCGTTGCTTTAAGCTGTGTTAACACCGGCTCCATTTGCCGGTGCCGCCATCCACACTAAGGATCCACTAGTCAGCATTACTCAGGTCAACATCCTGTTGCTGGATGTCTGCTAAAAAGTCTTCCAATATCTGTCCCTTTATTGCCAAACGGGGTTTATACTAGATACTGAACTCACTTAGCTCAATAGCCCACCGGGCCATCCTTCCCAATAAGTCAAAATTATGTATGTTGCTTCGCAAGGGAATATTGGTCAGCATGACGATAAGGTGTGCTTCGAAGTAAGGGCAGCTTTGCCACCACACTGAGTTTCCTGCCGCTTCGAGACTCCGCATATCGAAGCCGCCTCATATAAGGATTTTCTTACAAAGAACATTAGTTTCTATTTCCAAATTTCGTCTTCTTTAAACAAAGTTGCACTCACTAAGACATCTGAAACTGCTAGGTAAATATAGAGTGTATCACCTACTTCAGGGCTAGCCAGAATTGGTGGTTCGGTGAGATATTGCTTAATTGCCATGAAAGCTTGGTCTTATTTCTTATTCCAGCCGGTTAGTTTGGCTCCCTTTAGAGTGGTGAAAAACGGCTTTAATCTATATGTGAAACGAGATATGAACCGCCCAAGAACCGCTAGTCATCAGTCAATTGTTGCACCTCTTTCTGTGAGGGGAGCTCCGAGATTCTATAATAGCTTCTTGAGTTGAATGTGGATTGGCCTCTCTATCCCTCTCTCAGTTACATACGCTCCCCAAAACTTGCCTGAACCGATTTCGAATGCACACTAGGGATCGTGGACTTTCATGTCGCACGCACAACAAAATTTCAAAGGTTTCTGTAAGGTTTCGTAGATGTATGCTTCTTTCGATTCGACAAGCATATCGGGCCGATGTAGACTTCCATGGTCTCGCTTCATCGTTGGTCAAAATATCTTCGTCACCAACCTTGATAAGTCGTCCGACATTCTTAAGCCAAAGGCATTACATTGTAGCAAGATAGCCTATGTGTGGTGTAATGAAGGTCGCTTTTCTCGTATCGATGGGTGCATGGAATTCAGGGTACTCTGTGAGAAAGCGCCCGTGAGATAACAAAGATCCTACGCCTTGCTAAAGCATCAACAATCTAATCTATACGCGATAGGGGGAAGCTATCTTTCGAGCATGTTTCGTTGAGGTCCATGTAGTCTACACATACTCTCCACTTACCACCCTTCTTTGGAACCACCACCATCACAATATTTTAGCATTTAACCCTGTCAAAACTGCCTCCAAGATTTCTTCCACCTCACTAATAATCCAGATACATCCAGTGAAATGCCATCACTCATTAGTTTCTGCCACGGATATGATCACTACAGAGAAATAAAGATTCGCCAATCCCATCATGTCCCAGTGATCTCATGAGGAACACTCACTATGTTTCAGCAACACAATACTTGTAGTTGCTCTTCTTCTTCCACTGAGAACAAAGAACCACTACATTAAACCTTCTACTAATCCAACACCACACTTAATCCAGGGATCCACGACTAACGGGTTCTCTTCCGCCTCGACCAAGCAAGAACCTGTGGTTGCTATGCAGGACGGATCTTCAAGGGGGTGGACTCCTCGAGCCTTCTCCCATTTGTTCCCGCATGGATAATCGAGCACCGCTGCGGTGCCACCGACTACTTTCAGAGATCGACCGCCCCATCTGGGTCAAATAACCGATCGCTCGTGATATGTCAAGGACCACCTCATCAAATATAGCCAGGTCCTGCCTACTATGGCATTGTAAGGCCCCAAGTCTTTGACGATTGAGAACAAAACATGTTGGGTGACTAGTCCTACTTGTACAGGGAGTGTGACTTCTCCTAGTGTCATGGTTGTTGCGTTGTTGAAGCCAGAGAGGATTCGCCCGGCTGAGTTCAGCATTCTTGAGGAAAACTTCATCTGATTGAAGGCTAGTAGGTGCAACAAGTCCTGCTACGCTGTGGTCTACCAAAGACTCCTCGTGCACATCAAAACCGCTAATACATGTGGTGAATACTAAGGCATCATAACGGGCACAAATTCCACTCTGCTCGGGTTTGCCGGAGGAAAGGATATGGAGCCATCTATTGGCTTGGTTTCTTCACGGCTGCCTCCCGTGTGGATAGCATTTACCCGGGCCTTGACTGTGACCGCTCTCAAGATCTTCTTATGTTGGCGCTTCGATTGATACTGGTCATCAGATGGGCCTCCCAGTATATAGTTTATGGTTGGTCTGGATTCTAGCAGGACGGTCATGCCTGCTGTAAATCTATCTACTAGTGTCCCAGATTCCACCCTGCGATCAACTTCCCTAGCATACCTTTTAAGGTGCCCTTCTTTGATGAGTCTTTCCACCAAAAACTTTAATCTTCGCAATCGCTGGTCTCGCGTCTGTGATCTCTGCGATAAATCAAGATCGCATGACGGGTTTCCTTCCTCGAGAAGGATCCGTCGATCGCGTGGCACTTAAAATCTGGCAAGTCATGAATGAGAGGCAGTAGCCTCTCATATGAAATGTTTAGGGGGTGAACCGGCGCCTTTTTCTCGCGGATCGATCACGTGATCGCTGCCAAGCCGACCTTCTCGACTTCGACAACTTCTTCCTCCGCTTTGCTGCTACCAACCCGCCGCTGCGGATCGCTGACAATTTGTGTTGCTGAGCGGATATTATCTTCCAGCGTTGAGTACTTATATGCCTCGCCTCAGATAATTATTCCATTGCCGATCGGCTCCAAAGACGCTGAGTGGGAAGAAAGGAGTTGACGGCCCGACAAGTTTTCTTTAAGTTTTCAAGGATCAAGGGCTCCATGCTATAAGCCTCTACCCGCGCATGGCTTCGCCTTCCAAACCTTCTGCGGAAGTCTCCTATGGATTCCTCTTCCTTCTTTATAATAGTCTACAAAGAGCTAATGTTCCTCTTCTATCGTACTGAACAAAGATACTGAGAGATGAATGCAGTCCAAAGTTCATTGAACGAGTTTATTGAATACACGGAGCTGCGGAACTGTGCCAAGCAGCCCTCACAAACTAGCCGAGAATACTTCGCACAAATGCATGGTCAGTCGCGCATTCAAAGGTCATTGCCCGATTGAAGTGGAGCATGTGATCTGTAGCGGTCATTAGGAGCCATCAAACATGGTAAAGCTGGTATGAAAATCCACTCGGGCGGCTTCAGAAGAACGTGGTTGCTCGGGGGCGAAGAGAGCGATGTCATCGCTTCCCGAATCAAGGCTAAAATGCGTGATGTATCGTCGACCTCGCGACCGGCGCGGATGCATAGGCTGCCATCGATGATGGCATCGCGTCGGCCTGCAATACTAATGTGTTTCAGGCTCAAGTGTTCGTTCGTCTCACAACTCCGCTCCTAAATGACAAGAAGTGCCATTAACGGCATCACTAAGGGCAAGGCATGGCAGTGCGAGTGCTTCCTTCGCGATTTAGCCCTTATGCCACCCTGAGCATTCCTTCTTGGCGGAGGACTCATGGATGGGGACCTCTCGAAGGACAATTCATCATCTGTTGGGGCGTTACCATCACCAAAAATAATGAGCTCTTTGCCTTTATTGTAGGCTATTAGATGGTCAACACGATCACTATCTCGTACATCTTTTCCAAGGTCGTGGATTTCCTCTACCTGGGCCCACAATTGATCATTTTGACGTTGCAAACGTTTAGCGTGAGCTTGTAACTCCTACTGATAGAGCCCGCCCAACAGTCGGCCACTCCATTTCGCCTCGCTGCCTACTCGAAAAAAAACGACTGCCGGCACGCCTCTAGTAATCGTAGCAGCCTGGCAGCACGCCTAAAAGCGAGCGAGCCACACTGGCCAGCTCACGTGCCGCCCTACTGTGCAGCCCACTCCGTGCGCCTGACAGAGTCACCCACCGCGCCGCCCACCCACTATACCAATTCTCATTTTTCATATGAAATTATCAATAATACCCCTCTCAACAACTATATAACGGCTAGTTTGAGGGGTATAAAAGTCTTTTTCATATGAAATGTCTATAATAGCCCTCCTAACAACTATATAACGACTCGGCCAAGGAGCAATAAGTAAATCACTACTATTACTACTTCTTCATGTCTAATACCTATAATACCCATTTCAACAACTATATAACGGTTACTTTTAAGGGTAAATAAGTAAATGACTTACAAATTATTTTCTATAAATACCTTCACATTTTTTTATATTCACATTCTTTACAATTCTATCTAATCTCTTCTTCTACAATTCTCTGCTAAAATTCTACAAGTTCTCAGAATTGAAAGCTTTCCATCAAGATATCTACCAAGTGTAGAATTGTTCATCTTCATCATCACAAGGTCGAGGTATTTATAATTTAGTTAATTCATTTAGTTTTAATTTATATTTTAATTTAATTCGTTCTTTCTTTCTTCTACATTTCTCTTCATTTTTTTCCTAGAATTAAATATGGATCCTCATTACCTAGATGTTGAAAACCTTAACTATGGTATTGATGAATATAATGAATTTAATCCTTTTGAAGATCATCCCACTCCCACTAGTGCCCCCTTCCTCTAACTACAACCTCTAACATTCCCCAACCCAATCCTATAGGCAAAAACTCAGGACTAGTAGACGACATCCACAGATGGAAGCACTTTAGTATAGTAAATAAAAAATATAAGATGAGGGGTAGAAGATTCCAGCATAATGTAAATATTAAAACATATAGTTGCAAAGTTGGGTGTCGCACAGTCACCTTAAAAGACATGCGAACAATGTACCAAAAAACATGGTGCATTAGATCCTACACAATCCCAATTAAATCCAAGAGATAGGATCTAATTGCCTCAACTCGAATTACAATTTTTATATATGATCAAAAAGTTATGAGAAATGGGTTTGCTAGTATGGTAGCTAGTATGAACCTATCAATGACATTTGCAGAGGATCCTAAATTTGTAAATTTCATCCAAAAGTTTGTCCAACCAACCTTTCAAAGAATTCCTAGACTACTACTGCATAATATAATTAACAATTATAAACTAATAAACAATTAATAATCCAAGAACTTAATGAGCATAATGGTATTATATCGTTGACCTCGATATATGGACTAATCAAAGTAATGATCCTTTCATTACTGTGTGACATCACATTATACGCATTCAAATTGGAAATTAAAAGAAAGTATTTAGTTTTCAGATAATATATCATCCGCATGATGGGCCTTCCATATATGAATCCATGACAAGTGTTTTAGAGAGTATAACGCATAAAACAAAATTTTTAGTAGTATTACTTTTGATAATGCTTCAAACAATACAAGTGCCATAGATTTATTTACAAGAACAGTTAGAGGAGGCCCACTAAATGAAATATTCCATGTGAGATGTGTTTGTCATATAATAAATTTAATAGTACAAGATGGTTTAACATTAATAAATCCCTCAATAGAGAATATTCGGTATGCTTTACAATTTATTATGCAATCTAGTAGATTACAAGAATTTTTGGCCTTTGTAAATCGATTGGTTTAAAGAAAAGAAAATTTCATCGTGATGTACATCATCGTTGGAATTCTACATATCTAATGTTAAAATCTTGTGTAGGGTATGATAACCTATTATCAGATTATGTCAATGGTAAGCTAGGTGAAATTAAAATAACTTCATATGATTAGGAGAAAGGTTTTGCTTTTTTAAATTTCTTAAAAGTTTTTTATGATTCTACTAACTTATGTTCTGCTGTATATGTACCTACATCTTGTATAGCACTTAGGTGTATTTGCAATATAAGTACTGTGTTTAAACAATATAGAGATGAACCATTTTTTGTTGAAATATGTGAAAAAATGGAAATAAAATTTTGAAATACTGGAAAAATATTCCACCACTTTTTTGTTTAGCTGCTTGTATGGATCCAAGGGTTAAAGTTGAAGGTGTAGAAAACATTTTAAATTTTATAGCTGAGTGTATGAACCAACCACCTAAACCGTATGAGCTTAGTATATGAACAATTAAGCACCATATATAAATATTATGAGTCTAAATATGGTAGTGCCTCTTCAAGTACTACAACTTCATTTACATTTTAAAATGATCCATTCTTCATGCAATTAGCTAAAGGAAAGCAACAAGTTGGTTCTTCAAGTATGGCTGATCTTTTAAAATATTTAGATACTGATTACTTGTCTTACTTATCGCATGATGAAATAAAAAATTTTGATATTATGAAGTGGTGGAAATCTCATGAATCCACATTTCCTGTGCTATCTAAAATGGCACGTGATCTACTAACCCCGTCTGTTCATCAGAGCATCTAATCGCTATTTTCTATTGCAAAGAATATGATTGAGATAGGAGGACAAGCCTCACAATTTAAATGTTCAAGCCTCGACGTGCTCAAGGATTGGGAAGAAGGACACATGGGACTCCAAAGTTGTGATGATTATAGATATAACTCGAAGGTTGATATCAATCAAGACCAAGACGTTGAAGAGATTAATGAAGAATAAAGAATATGAAAATTGAAAAACTATATGTTGTTTTTTTTATTTAAATGTATTAAATGTGACTCATTTTTAAAGGTTGAGTAATGCATATGATTGATAGTTGGATGGGTGCCAACCTAGCATGTACTCAAACTATAAAGGATGCAATTCTCAACTTTTTTGCTTGTAGTTTGTTGAAATTTTGTTAAAAGAATCGTATTTTTTATATTTTCTTTCTTTTATCTTCTAGATATTTCAAATTTTTTGTTATTTTGAAACAATATATATATATATATATATATATATATATATATATATATATATATATATATATATATATATATATATATATATATATATATATATATATATATATATATATATATATATATAATATATTTTTTCTTGGTTTTAAAAATAAAAAATTAGCATTTCCACAAATTATATATAACTTTTTTTTAAAAAAATTTGATTTAATTACAAAACAAAATTTAATATGGGCAAGCTCCCGCACACGGCCCAAAGACGGCTGACCCAAGCTCACAGAAAATTGTGCCGAGCCGCCGGCACTCCGCTGCCTGGCAGCCCAGCTTCCTACATCTGCCTCTCGCTCGTCTCTCTGTTTCCTACTTCGACGCCAATGGAGGAACTAATCCTCAGGTGTTTGATGCATCAGATTGTTCAACATTGCGACTGCTTCGGGTAGATCGGATGCGGAAGGGGGAGTCGAAAGAGTTTTGGGTAAAGGGGTTGCTAGAGAATCGTTGAAGCTAAGCCTTTGCAGCCCGCCATCAAGACTTTTTATTCTATTCCCACAAACCAAACCAATTGTTGGGTCTTTGACTGTCTTCCGTCCCTTCGAAGGCCAAGTTAGGTGACTTTGATCACAAATTCTTTACATCGCACGCAATACGAATTTCACTATCTAATTTCGGGTATTGGGCCACGTAATGTAAACCCAATGATTCACGGCGGTAGACCTAATCGCCCCTTCGATGATTAAGTCAACAAAAAATGAAGAAAGGGAGAAGAGAATAAGCGCAGTTAGAATTGCTCACCTTCTCCTCGTGGGGGATCTTTCTTATTTATCCACGATGATTTGCTGAATCTCCCTCCTATCTTGGGAAGGAATCTACTATTTTCAGGGATAAATCTATTTTTCCATATCAACGACTCATTCTTCCTTATCAAGGATTATTCTTCCCTTATCTAGGATTATCTCTTTGAGGAGTTAAGGATTCGGAAGCTAGAAAATTCGCTGATAATATCGCTTTTGTGGATTTTCCACTTCTAGGTGATTATTCGTAACAAACTTTTCATATGGGATAAAATTCTCATATAGGGTAGAATGGCCAATTGGCAGACTTGAATTCCCATAAGGACCGCCCTTCCCTAGCGGCCTCTTTAGGCTCTCCCGTCTGGGAAGTGTCCGCCTGGTCTTGGTGAGATGAGCGGAATTGGGTCGTTTCATAACATAGGCCAAATGAGCCTCGGGTCCAAACTGGCCCCGGGCCCATCGAGTAGCGGATCTTAAAGATCATGGTACTCATAGAAGGTGCATGAGGATTTTAACGTGGTTCAACCAGTTATGCCTACATCCACGAATGGGAGAGAATCTTCCACTATTCTTGAAATCATAGAGTACAAGATTTGAGTATCAAAGTATTATGAAGATTAGGAAAAATCACAAAATAACAAAACCCTAGGATGTCCACAATACCGAGAAAATACCTCATAAAACTCTCAATTTCTCAAACCCTCATATAGGCAGACACCAAATAGTCTTTACAAGTCCATCTCTCTCATCATAACCTTTTTACCATCATGATCCAAAATATTCATCGGGATATTCCTAACAACTTTCCTTATTCTATAAGGAAACATAATATTACACTAATATAAGAAATAGGAATTATACTATACAATATTCTTTACAAAAATGAATTAATACAAATTAGGAATTTCAAACATATTTTAACAATCTCCACATTAGATCAAATTCCATCAAGTCAATCATCCAACACATCTTGATGAGAGAGCAATCGACTCCACCTTGAACTGAAATTCCTTTTATCTTCATCTTGTGTCCTTTGTAATCTTTTGTTCTTCCAAATATCTTCAACGAGAAGCTTTGATACCATTTGTTACAAGACCAATTCTCCTAAAAACTCAAGCTTCATATGATTTGAATTTAATACGAATATCATGCCTTCACCAACAAATGAAGAATAAATTACAGAGAGATAGCTATTAATTTATAGAGCCCTAAAACCCTAAAAAAACACATAACATATTTGTAATCCAAATCTAAATAGGCCAAAGCCTTAAAAAGATTAATAATGGGTTATGTGCCCTTCATTAAGAATTTGGGGCACCAATTCCAACAATCTCCACCTTGACACAAATCCCAATGGAATGAACAAACTCTAATCTTAAAAAAATCTCAACCTCTTCCATAAAAGTCCATAAGGGCAAAACTCATCAACAAATACCAACCAAGTTCAAGCAATGCCCAAACTTGGCCATAGAATGACTTAGTCAAAATATCCGTCGAATTATCATGAGTGCAAACTTTACCCATAATAGCATTACCATCTAACATGGAAAGGGCAACGGCGGCAACATCACTTGTGACGGTAAAACCCTACAACACATATAATTTGGTAAAACCTTCTCGTTCCTTTCATAACAGTACTAGTACCTTTGCTAATCTTCAAAAATCCACCTTCACAAGTCTACTTGTATCCTTTTGAATCAAGAATACTAAAAGAAATCGTGTTTCTCTTCAAATGTGGGACATGTCTCACATTACCAAGTGTCCTAACAACCCATCGAACATTTTGATTCGGACTATTCCAATTTCAACAATCTTACAAGATGCATTATTTCCCATCATCATAAAACTTGTTGACACGATTTCATATGTTGAAAACCAGTCTCGATTATGACACTTATGAAACGTACAACCTAAATCAATAATCCAATTCTCATAAGATTTGGAGTCATCATCAGAAGCAAGTAGGAGGTCTTCATCACTATAATTATCTTTTGCAGCACTAGCTTCACCACAATTTTCTAGTTGCTTCCCTTTATATTCAGAAGCTCTTTTATTCTTATTCCGCAACTTATAACATTCAAATATGATGTGCCCATTTTTCTTGTAATAGTTGCAGGTCTTGTCTCCCACAACACCACAAAAATTCTTCCTATGTGTCCTTCCTTTAACGACAAGGCCCTCCACTTGAGCCTCAAATCTTACCACGAGATGTTTAATTTTCTCCTTTGAAAATAAAGCATCATAAACTTCATCCAAGGTATGTGTTTCAAGATTGTATAAAATAGTATCCCTGAATTTTGAATAAGAATGGGGTAACGAACACAATAAAATCAATCCTAAATCTTCTTCATCATACTTAACATCCATGGTCTCTAAATCAGAGACAATTTCCTTAAAGGCAGTTAAATGATCTTCTGGGGCACATACACTCTCCTGCCATAAGGATTTAGAATATAATCGCTACTTCAGTGCAATCTACTTGGTAGGTTTTTCATGCACAACTCGTTCAACTTCAACCATAACGCCAAGATCGGTTTTCCTTCGAACGCTTGTAAATTTTGGACGATGAGCTTAAGATGAATCTGAGATAGGGCTTTTCGATCTTTACGTTGTTTCTCTTCCATTGTCCATGACAAGGACATCTTATCAAACCCTAATAGTGCAACATCCAAATCCATCTGAACGAGGATGACACACATCTTTACCTATCATAACAAAAATTTGGTGTTTTGATCCAATAGTAGAATACCATACTTAATAGTTGCTTTTATCGAGATCAAGCCTGAAGCTCTGATACTAGTTTGTTGAAAATAAACAATCTAATAGGCACCAAAGAAAAAAAAAGATGAAAAAGATGGACACACAAATTTACATGGAAAACCCTAAGTAGGGAAAAACCACTGGCAAATAAAGAGAAAAATTCACTATCTTAAAAAATTAGGGTACAAGATTGGAGTATAGTGCTATTAATTTATAGAGCCCCAAAACCTTAAAAAATACATAACATATTTGTATTCCAAATCTAAATAGGCCAAAGCCCTAATAAGATTAATAATAGGTTATGGTTCTTTCATTAAAAATTCGAGGCACCAATTCCAATAGGCTTCAATGGGCACTTCACAAATCATTTAAGTTATACACACTTGAAGCTTTCACTCTTTAAGCACTATGAGACACTCTCTCTAGCTCACAAGACTGATCTATTACAACTCAAGTTATGATGAACTCAAAGGTGTACTCTATAATATGCAAGTGAATTGAATGCACCAAGAAAGTTGAATGAGAATTGATTAGCAAGAGAAAACACTAGTTGAGAGTTTAATGCAATGTGTCTCTTAGCAATAAATGATCAAAAAACACAATATATAGAGGGGAAATTCGGCAACCTATTTAGCTACTAACTAGTCAACCATTTCAATAAATGCAATAGTCGTTGTGCATCTAATGAGCTGTAGGTTACCGTTTTATGCCCCTTGGACTCAATCGGTTGAGCAATCAGTTGACCATTTGCTCTACCGATTCATTACAAGAAGCTACTACATCCAACTAATTGAAAAACACAAATCAGTCAGTTCCTAATTGGTCAACCATAAAATGAAAACAATCCTTTCTGAATCCAAACGGACGATGAATTTGTTGACTGCTTTTCGACCAACCAGTCGATCGATTGTACCGATTGACCTAGACAACATACCGATTTCTTACAAAATTTCCGCTTTGGGTCTGTTTTAATTCTTTTTCGCTCCAAATCAGTTTCTAACCTTAAATAACTAATTTAAGAAAATTTTAAGCTCCAAATAACTATGGTTTGATCATTAAAAATGAGTTTTAAAACATTTAATCAATTTAAAGTCAAACCAAATTAAAAACATGAAATTTAAAAGAATGTTGAAAAGGCCTCAAAAATGGTCATTGGAATGGGAAAAGCCTCAGGACACGTGTCGTGTAATTAACGTTTATTGAGAACCAAGCCCAGACCCGAATGAGTATATATGACCTGGTTCTAACCTATTTATGAGCAAAGGAGCCTAAGCTGAGTAAGACCGAAGGGCGAATGGTAGATCAGAATGACCACCTTTAGCATCAAATGGGAAAAAGGCAATCAAGCCACCTCGGACAACCTTCCCGAGAGTGAAGATGAAATGAGCATCGTATACGTTATTGACTTCCTGGACAAACGATGTGGTCTAATTAATATTAGACAATTAATGTCTAAATGAATGTATACGTGTAACATAAGGAAGTATAAATAAACTCATAAATGCCCTAATTACTAGCATTGAACGTGTAACCCCCATCTAGTAAGTATAAAATGAGGGGGGAAAAAATCTTTTTTAGGGGAAGCACATTTTACTTTGTGGAAAGCATAGTCCTTACTTTGTGGAAAACATAGACCTTTTGCTTTCAGACCTTTTGCAGTCTTTCTTCAAAGCATTAAAAGCGTAAAAGACTAGGGGCCCGAATGCGAAGAGGCCTTTCAGGCCATTATAGAGTACATTGCTTCCCCCCATGTCGCTCTCCTAACCAATTGAAAGGGAAGAGCTCCATCTGTACTTGTCTTCCTCGGCGACGGTAGTAAGCGCGCAACTTTGGTGAGGTTGGATTCTGATAAGAGGAAAAGACCAGTTTTTTTCATGAACAAGCTGCTCTCCGAAGTGGAGGTCAGGTACTCAGACTTTGAGCAAGTGGCACTAGTACTCAGAATGGTAGCAAAGAAACTCTAGCCGTATTTTCAAGCTCACACCATAGTAATGCTCACGAGCTCGCCAATCTAGAAGGCTTCTGAAGTGGGCAATATAACCGAGCAAGTTTGACATAGAGTATAGGCCTAGAACGGAAATCAAGTGGCAGATGCTAGCCAACTTCGTTGTGGAGATATCAGAAACGCATACCCAGGGGGTTGGGGACAAAAAGTGGCTGCTGGAGATGGATGGATCATCTTAAGCCCAAGGTGGAGGTACTGGCATAGTCTTAGGGACACCTAATGGGCCAGCTATTGAGCAAGCAATCAAGCTCACCTTCGCAGTCTCTAACAACGAAACTAAATACGAAGCAGTCATATTGGGGCTAAGGGTGGCAAAGTGTCTCTCGATAGCAGCCATAGAGCTTCGGTGTGATTCCCAACTGGTGGCCTAGTAGTTGCGGGGGGAATATGAGGTTAAGAATGAGAGGATGTAACAGTATCTACTAATAGCCAAGCCCCTTCTGGTTAGATTTAAGCATATCTAGGTAACACACATCCCTAGGTCTAAAAATCAAATGGTGGACGCTTTGGCTAATTTGGCAACCAATGCATTGTTCCCGTGCAATGTGGAGTTAAGTGTTATGGACCAGCCATCCACCCTGGCCACTGCAGTCAGGGCCATAGACTAACAGGGCGAGCTGTATTGGATAACCCCCATCGTGGAATATCTAAGGAATGGAGTTATGCCTGAGAACCGAGTAGAGGATGTTAATGTGAAGGCCTAAGCAGCAAGGTACTCCCTCATTAACGGAGTGTTGTATCGACGCTCATTCTCGGGGTCGTACTTGAGGTGCTTACTCAAAGGGGAGGCCAAGCGGGTCATGGAGCAAGTTCACCAAGGCGTGTGTAGTAAGCACATCGAAGGACGAACGTTGTGCCATCGGATTGTAACTCAGGGTTAGTACTGGCTGACAATGAAGCAGGAGTCAGAGGCATTTATGAGCAAGTGTGATGTGTGCCAAAGGTTTGGCAACGTCTTCCATGTTCCAACCGAGACACTCCACTCTATGTCAAGTCCTTGGCCTTTTTATAAGTGGGGAATAGATGTTGTGGGTCCTCTGCCTTTGGCCACATGTCAACAAAAGTTCATGTTGGTTGCTATTGATTACTTCACCAAGTGGGTGGAAATAGAGGCCTATGTACAGATCAAGTCAACACAGCTCATTCAATTTGTGCAAAAAAATATAGTGTGTAGATTCAAGGTTCCTCATTCGCTCGTCTCGAACAATGGGCCGCAGTTTATCAGCAAGGAGTTCAAGCAATTATGTACTGAGTATGGAATCAAGAATGTCTACTCGTCACCTCAGTATCCCCAATCCAATGGGTAGGCGAAGGTCACGAACAAAACATTGCTCGGGTATTTGAAAAAGCGCTTGACAACGGCGAAAGGAAAGTGGGTGGACGAGTTACCAGTAGCCCTTTGGGCTTACTGAACAACTCCAAGGCAGCCCACCAGGGAGACCCCATATGCCCTTGCCTTTGGCTCTAAGGCGCGGATACTTATCAAGTTTAGACTAGAGACACTCTGCTCATTCGACACTACCGAACTTGCACAATCTTTGGATGAGCTCGAGGAGAAAAGGGAACGGGTCACTATGCGAATGGCTAAGTACTAGTGTTACGCCTCTCGGCAGGTAGAGCGGCTCGTCTAGCCCAGGGCATTCAACAAAGGGGAACTGGTCCTTCGACAAGCCTAAGAAGGGAAATTAAAACCAAATTGGGATGGACTCTACATTATCTCCGATGATGGATGCAGAGGCGCTTATAAGATATATTCACTAGGGGAGGGGTGGAGCCTCAACCCTAGAATGCCCTCTATTAAAAAAGTATTTCCAATAGCATTTTATGTTGTATGCGCCTTTATATGAAAATGAATAAAAAGTTTTTTTTTATGAAGTCGCCCACGCTATAAATTATGATCACTGAGCCTTGTACTCAGGCAGCCTCCTTGAGATGGTCTTCATGAGATGAACCTTGTACTCGGGCAGCTCCTTGAGATGGTCTTCATGAGATGAGCCTTGTACTCAGGCAACTCCTTGAGAAGGTCTTCGTGAGATAAGCCTAGTACTCGAGCAGCCTCCCTGAGAGGTCTTCATAGGATGAGCCTAGTACTCGGGCAACCTCCTTGAGATGGTCTTCATGAGATGCGCCTTGTACTCAAGCAACTTTGAATCTTCAGGTAGTCCCGGTGAACGGTCTCCGTTGGATGAGTAGGCTATTAAGAATCCCGAGGATAGACAATGTAATTAGGTAGTTTCATGATCATGTGGTATACTCTTGAAACACAAAAAGCACAAAAGAAAGTCAAGTACGTTCAAAACTCATTGGGGTAAGGTAGTTGTTCCCTTAATCAATAAAAAGGTACTGAACAGACTCTGTGGTCGTCACACAAAGAGATTGTAGGCTGATATGCTGAACCTCCTCCAAGATAATTACTAGGGTGTATCGACACTTCGACAACCCTGGACGCACCTTTACCGAGAGGGCACAAGGAGGATTTGTGCTTCCCACAGTCATGTCGTAAGACTAGTGGCTCGGGTCCCTCCATCAATGGGCGTCACTCATCTCACCGGGTAATGGGACGGTGCCGGGCTCGGGCCGATCGGCAAGGACCAATTGCCACGACAACTCGGGAGAATCCATTGCCTTACGCCATAGCTCCTTCGGGCCGACCGCACATCCCGCCAGGCACCCAGTCGCACGCTTCGCCGTACAACGCTGGCACGACTGTAGTCGGCCCGCAACCTCGAAGCAATACGGACTTTCTCGACATCACAAAAGGCATCATTGGCTTCAAGCTGCGTGGCGTGCTTTTGTCGTAGGCGCTAGATCTCGGCCCGATGGGACTCCACGTCTGCCTAGTGGATACTTAGCTACACATTATTAGCATGCTTTAAGTTAGCCACCTTTGCCTCCAACTGCGGGACCTTTTTTAATTTGGTGCCCTAACACATCGAGTGCTCGTAACGTCGGCAAGCAGTTGGCGTAGCTCGTCCACTTTCCAAGGCATGAACCTTGGCTTCGTTCTATGCTTTGAGCACACCATGCACACGTCTCCATGTGAGAGCCATTAAGTTGTGTAAGGTCAGCATCGCAAAGATTTAGCCATGCGTTCGAACGTACTATCTACGTGTTAAATTCCATTTAAAATAAGAAAATGGAAAAGATAGAGAACAAGGAATGAGACCAAGAGTAAAAGGTTATCGCAGCAGCCATTTGAAAGGGAGTTGAATCCCTCAAGAGGTCAAGAACCTTCATCACCGAGCCGCCGAACTCACGCTAAGTTGAGACCACCCTCCCCTCGTGGTCGCTGAGGAGTGATTCTTTCAATGTGTGGATCCACCATCGTGGCTTCCATATAAGTCGAGGATGGGGGATCACTATGGATGCAGGTTGCGCACTCTAAGGTATTTCCTTTACCTTCGCTTCAACACTACCGGTACGAGGGAGTTCGGTTACATTCCCTCGACAATCCTCCGGGGTGCCGCCCACCGCAGGACCGCGAGCCAAAGCAGTGAGGTGGAAAGGTGGAGTGTGATGGATCCTTCGATTGGGGGCTACTGGTGAACTTCCACCGCCTACGGGGACAGCCAAGGAATCCCATGTGTGTATGGATGAGAGCACAAGGACTTTGCGGAATCAACAAAGATTCCCCGCCTCTTTCGCCTCTCGGGGTCACGATGAAAGGGGAGGGCAGCGGGGCGACGAGCAGACCGAAAGTCGACGCCACGCATATCTTCCTCGCTGAGCTCGAGTGCTCAAATTGCAACCACGATGTGTAAGAAACCGATTACATGATCGCTCCCAATAAGAGTGACCCTGCCTTCAAAAGGCAAATGAGGCACCGCCCGACAAGACAACAAATCCCTGGGTCTGCAAAAAAAGCCCGAGATTTGAGGAGACAACAAGAATTCAAGTCCCTACCGAGTTTAAGAGGCTAAGGACTCGCAAAGCGCAAACTAGTTGGTACCTGTGTCGCCCACCAAGCCAAAATTTATACCTATGTGAACACGAGCAGGTGTTAGAGCAAAGGTTAAAGAGATAGGAACTGGGCCTCAACATAGGATCCCTGGCATAGCCCCAAGCGCTAAACACCAACACGTTTCCTTGAGGCTTATTCTTGTTGGTGTTTGGGAGGTTAGTCACTAGGTGAAACGTCGACCACGAGGTAGTACCAACCAAGCTTGTACCGCTTGGATGAGTAGGAAAACAACACCTCTTCCAAACCAAGCTTGAGGCTGAGCTTCTTGTTCAGTACACACACCTCGAGGAGAACCCGAATGATGTTCACGTGAACATAAACAAGGTGGATCCGAGTGTAATGGAGGAACCGGTGAACCAGTTGGGGAAAAGGGAATCTCAGTCCCTCGCTAATGTGGATTTTCGGCCAGTAGATGTAGTTCATCTACCCCTAGTCCATGTCCATAGATGCCGCAAATTGGGGGCCCAAGGAAGGAAAGGCAACGCGGATTTGAGGGGGGAAGGAATATTTCCTCTAAAAGGCATAAAGCAATTGGAGTCCGTGCGAGAAAGAACTTCCCTGGACGCAGGGAGAGAAAGGGATGGTTCTTTACCCGCGCAACCTTCGGTAAGACGGTTTCCATGGGCCATCCTTTGAGTTCCTTTGAGCCGTTGCTGGAATAGTGCCTGGGAAGACAAGCAAGGAAATCATCAGGCCTAGACAAAAAAAAAAAAAGAAGGAAAGAAGCAAAACAAAATGGAAGGAAGGGAAGCGAATGGGATTTTTTGAACTTACCAAGCAAGTTTTTGTTTCGATCTCATAGTGCAAGTAAACAATGAACTGAGCAAAGGCAACAGAGAAGGAAAACCAGAGGTTAGCAAAGGAGGAGGTTGATCGGGGAGCGCATGTAATGCTTTGTGCGAATCGACAAGACCGAGCGCGAATTCAGAACATCCAAGTGTGAGCAACATGAAATAGTGATTGTGCACAAGGCTTGAGGAGCGAAATGACGCGACGGCGCATTCGAAAAACCAAAGTTAAAAAATTACCACCAGTCCCAACCCTAAATGAGCGAAATGGCTCTAAGGGGGCTAGTGGAATAGGATAAGCCTTAGGACACGTGTCGTGCAATTAACGTTTATTGGGAACTAGGCCCAGACCCGAATGAGTACATATGGCCCCGCCCTAACCCGTTTACCAACAAAGGAGCCAGAGCCGAGTATAACCGAAGGGTGGACGATAGATCATAATGACCATCTTAGGCATCAAATGGGAAAAAGGCAATCGAGCCACCTCGGACAACCGTCTCGGGCGTGAAGATGAAATGAGCATTGTATACGTTATAAACCTCCTGAACAGGCGATGTGGTCTAATTAATACTGGATAATTAATGCATGAATGAATGTATACGTGTAACGTAAGGAAGTAGAAAGTCACTCATAAATGCCCTAATTACTAACATTTAACGTGTAATTAACACAAAAATCGAGTTATGAAGAATATGCATGTAAGATATAATATACCCTAAAATGCACCGATGCATTTCTCTTACATAAATTCATAAACTTACAAAATCTTTATTTTATGCTTGAGATTGAAATCTTTGTTACTTGTCATTTTGAATTTGAAATCTTTGTTATTTGATTTGAGTGAACTTGACTTCTAAGTGTTTGATCAAATACACCATTGTCATCTTAAGCTAAAAATTTTGTATTTGATGTTTGATCAATTTCAACTTATCTACCAACTCAATGTTAACCATTAATAACGAATAACCTTAGTTTGTTATCGAAATTCAATTAGAGGTATCCTTGCACCAACATTTTATACTTCTAAAAATAGGAAATAAAATAAAACGCTGTTAAAAAGGAAATAAAATATGTATCCAAATTAATTTTAGGCTTTTTCGTTTGTTATTGAACTTATTATATAAAATAATAGAAATTATGCTATAGGCTACCAAATCTCCTTATATTATCTTTTTAAAAGTATAACGTTTAGTCCCAATAGTGATTATGATGTTTTGACTCTAACAGTATATTACAAGACACGATACGAACTCTGAATTTGATATTAATCCTTTTAAAAGCAATTATTTTTCATACTTCAAATTTTAAAGTAATTTTAATGTAAAAAAAAAAAAGAATAATTATAGGGTTAGTTTTTAATCCGAAAAGTAGAAATAGATAAAGTAGAAAATAGAGAGGTAAAATGAAAGAAAAATAAAAAAAAAAGAGTTTAAATTTAATAAATTAATTTAATATATTTATTCAAACTTATTTTATTTATTTATCATTATTATAAATAACTAAAAATTTAAAAAATATGATAAATTTGGAGAAAAATTTATAATATTTGATTTTTTTTTTTAATATTTTTCACAATGAAATGAGAAAATTATTTTCGAGCCTTAAGGTAAAGAATTTTTCAATACGTGTTTGAGAATCATGCTATTACTTTTTTCTTTTTTAATTAAATGTAGGGTATATGATAAATATTTTATGATGCTTTTTTATGTAATTATGAAAACATTGTTGGCATATTTTGAAAATACAAAGAAGTTTTTGGGGCAAAGTTATAATTTCCATTTTCTGCCATTTCCTTTTACGGGGGGGTTTTCAGCACCACTTCCGCTTCACCTGGTTAGCAAGGTTGAGCCTTAGTTCGTCCACAACAACGTGATCATATCCCTAAAATGCCCCGCAGTTTCTATTAAATTTTCGATCTATGCAATTCGCCCCCACAGTTGCCGCAAAATGGTGGAACCAGTGACACTCGACAGTGATCTCGACGCGTCTGAGGAACTCCTCCTCCTATCAACGCCCACAAATGGCGAACGCTCGTGGCGGCTGAACTTCGACGGTTTCCAGATGTCGGAGCACAAGGAGAAAAAGCCGCCTCGTACCCTTCATGACTGTCTTGGAGTTTTGGGTAATTTTCCTGCGCCTGTTGCTTTCCCATTATATTCTGTCTCTGTTTGTTTTTTTTTTTTTTGACGTTTTTTCTTTGGTGTCAATCATAAATGGAAATATTCTGTCTCCTGTTGTTGGGTTCTTTCTTATTGTGGTTTTATTGGATCGTCTTTCCACGATAGCGTTTTTTTTGGGGCCTTTCATTTGTGTGAATCAAATCTGTACGAACATGCCTTGGATATGCTTTTATTGTTGTTCTTCTTGATTTGGGTAAGAAAGGGTTGATGGGTTTAGCTTTTATTAATGTGTTTTTTGTTGTTTGAAATAAATATTATGTGGAAGGAGGTAAAGTGAAGGTTCAGAGTGGGTATGAGAGGAATGCTCTGTTAATGGAGGTGAGTATTTGATTATTGGAGTCTGAGTAGGTTTTGATTGGAAGCTTTTTTGGAATCTGCAATCAAATTTCTGTTGATAGCTGGTATTGCTTGAAGATTGAGATTTGTAAGTTGTCTTTTGTTTTGGCCAACTTTTGTTCTACACATCACTTTGCCACCAATATGTGTTGAGAAAACTCAATGAGGAATGACTGAAAAAGGAAAAAATTCTACAAGGTTCTTAAAGATTTGAGAAAAAAAGGAAACGAATTAAATAAGCTTACTGCTCGTGATTTGCTGGATGAGTAAAGATTTTGATTGTATTACTTTCTTACTGCAATGAGAACAGCAGGACCACTCCACTCTGCAAGTAGCCTCAATATAACTTATCCTTTTCTATCCATGTCAAATATTAGAAGGGAAACATTACCATTTATAAATCTGGCTACATTTATTTTGTAGCGGGATTTCATATGACCAAAGTGAGAATCTATTTCATGGTTTCATGTATACACAATAAGGAATTTGTCATGTTTATGGTTATCCACAGAAAGATAAAGAAAATCTGTCGGCATATGTTAATGCATGGGATCTTTGAAACTAATGTGCCTAGAGATCAAACAATGGTCTTATGGATTGTTTTGTTTAACAGTTCCCAGTTCAGAAGATGATGTGGCTGAGTATTATCAGCAGCAGGTAGAAATGCTGGAAGGCTTTAATGAAATGGACGCCTTGGCAGAGCGTGGGTTTATTCCTGGAATGTCAAAGGTTCATATTTCCCATCCCCAATTCTTTAAAGTAGTGTGTTTCCCCATCTCAATAAAAGCTTAATGCCTCAGAGTAAATGGTAATGTTTTGGGTTTGCAGGAGGAAAAGGAAAAGTTAGCTCGAAGTGAGACAACTGCCATTAGAATATCAAATATTGCGAATATGATTCTTTTTGCTGCTAAGGTTTATGCATCCGTCAGCAGTGGTTCATTGGCCATCATTGCCTCTACATTGGACTCCCTTCTTGATCTTCTTTCTGGCTTCATTCTCTGGTTTACTGCATTTTCCATGCAGACACCAAATCCATATCAGTACCCCATTGGAAAGAAACGTATGCAGCCATTGGTAAGTAATTCTCCCATTATTTATTAAAGTGATCAGTTGCATGAATCCAAATTCATATAAACCTATTTAGTTATGCATGCATCGTGGCAAGTTCACCTAATGGTATATTTGCTTATTTGAACTCGTTTTGATCATTTTACCTTTCTGGCTCTGCATATCATCACCATGGATTTAGCTTATCAAAAGTTCCTCTTAAGTTATTTGTTTATTGAGTGCATTTTAAAGACATTGGAGATTAGATAAGCATAAACAATGATTTTTCCTTTCCCCATCCTTTCGTTGGGCCCGTGTGACCCTTCATCTTTAATTGTTTTTAGCATTCATTCTAAAGTTCCCCAAGGTTCCTTGTTGGGTCTGTATTTTTTCCTCTTCTTTTTAATAGGCAAATTTTTGCACCTATTGAGACTTGAATCCGGAACCTCCCACAAGCAACCTCTAACCCTTTACAACTTGACCTCGGCCTTAAGGGCAGGATACTTGTTGATTGAAATTCAAACAGTGCATACGTAATTCCCAAGGATACTTGTTGGCCCTGTTGCTTTTCCAGATTATGCATGCAATGTCAAATTCCAACCAGACGGGAATACAATGATCTGAGTATGGTGGTTTGTTTGCATATATCTGTTATGCAAACATAGAACAATTGGCTCCTAGATTCCAGGAAAGTGTCCTTTCCTGGTTTGTGATATGTTAGTGAACATCGAATCACCATTGATGTGCAGGGAATCCTTGTATTTGCTTCTGTTATGGCAACTCTGGGACTGCAGATAATCTTGGAGTCATTACGCACACTATTGTCTGATGTAAGTGGGTGATCTAATTCAATTTCTAGTACAGGAAGGAACCTTTTTCGTAGATGAATTTTACTTTAATTCATTTGGGATCAATGAACTAAAATATTTTATATCAATAACGTGATATGACATGTCCTTTCTCAGGAGGATGAATTTGAGTTAACGAGAGAGCAAGAGCAATGGGTAGTTGGCATTATGCTCTCAGTGACATTGATAAAACTCATTCTGGCTGTTTATTGTCGCTCTTTCACCAACGAGATTGTAAAAGCATATGCCCAGGATCACTTTTTTGATGTTATAACCAACATTATTGGTCTCATTGCTGTGCTACTTGCCAATTATATCAGTGATTGGATGGACCCGGTTGGAGCTATCATTGTAAGTTGAAATTCTCTCTTGCTTTCCCCAATTATTTCAGGAGATGGTTGTAATTGTGTAACTAATCAGTATCAGTTCCAGCCTTTTATGAAGTTGCAAAAGTCTCATATGGTTCAACTAATGAGATTTCTAATGTTAAAAAAGAAAAAATTTCATATACCATCTTAATTCATAGAATTTGTAGATTTCAGATCAAAAGATATTGAACACAGAAAGATTAGGCTTGTCAATAGTTGCCATATGCATGATGGGATTCTGTTGAAGGTTTGTTCTCCCTTTTGTGTGAATCCCTACTACAAGAAACTGGCTATATTAGAAGATTCTTTAACTTATCTTTCTTTTCTTCCTGAACAAACTGTTCTTGATCATTTAAATACCGAGAAAATTACTTGAAAATTTACATGAACGATCTACTTCTTCCTTCACCTCTGCTCTTTACTATACTCTTACTGATGTAAACTTCTGCTTGGTGCAGCTGGCCTTGTACACCATCCGCACATGGACACAAACAGTGTTGGAAAATGTAAACTCCCTCGCCGGAAAATCAGCAGCGCCAGAATACCTACAGAAACTCACGTACCTGTGCTGGAACCATCACAAGGCCGTAAGGCATATAGACACGGTCCGAGCGTACACATTTGGATCACATTACTTCGTTGAGGTTGACATTGTTCTGCCTGCAGACATGCCATTGCAAGAGGCTCATGATATCGGTGAATCCTTGCAGGAGAAGCTCGAGCTCCTACCTGAGATCGAGCGAGCCTTTGTTCATCTTGATTATGAGTACAGTCACAAACCTGAGCATGGACAAGCTTACTCGTAGTTGATAAATCTCTCTGTTTCATTCATTGGTTTTTCTCTTGTTCCCACCTGAAAATTAATCAGGTGGGGGTGGGGAGACGTTTGATTAGCAAGGTTTATATGCAAAAGCTTGTGTATGTTTCAATTGTATGCCAGATGATACATTTACGTTAATGGGTTTGTCTTCTTATTTATTTTATTTTATTTTGTTTTATTTTCTGAAAATATTCTTATTCGCATGACCAAAACAGGGTTTGAATTTTAGAAATTTGTAAATTATTTTTGTTCACTTACAGGTCACAAACCTCCTCATGGGCCTCGTGATCTCAGCCCGTTTGGGAGCTATCAATTTTATGTTCTACAAATTTCTTTATAATTTAATTAAATTCAACTTTTTTTTTCTCTCTCACCATTTTCATATTTTAATTAAATATAAGAAAATTGTTTTTCTTATTATTACTATTATTTTTTTTTAATACCTCTGTCCTCCTGGGTATACCTATGCATAGATGGATTGTTTTTTGTTAATTTGTGAAAAATGAATTTGGCTTTAATTTATACTTTTAATAATATTGCATTCACTTAAATAAGATCTAACCGAGATTATTGAATGTAATATAATTAATTACCGAGTTTTATGATATCTTATTTATTTAGTAATAGTGAGATTTAGAATTAAGAACTAATCCAACTGTAGTGATTAAATATGGTCTTATTATTAAGTAAGTTGCTCAAATGTGTAATTTATTAATTATCGTGACAAAATTAGATTTAAGATTTAACTCGAACATATTTGATTGTTATCCAAAATTAGGGTTGACCCAAGTCAATTAATTGGATCTCATACCCATCATTCTATCCCAATTTAAAAGTCAAGGTAATTTATTTATTATATTCAAAGAGGAGTTTTGTACGGAAATACATCATTTAAAAAAAATAAAATTAAATTAATGTTGGTTGGAAAATATTTCCCAAACTAAATCATAATGCTTCAGAATGGAATCATGGGATTGAATTAGGCGTAAGTTTGAACACCAAGCATTGAACTAATTCAATGTCTATGTTGCTTCGACAACGCTTTCCAAGATTCGAAGCTAATCTAAATGCCTAGCGGACTTATTCTTAATATTGAGAGGAAAACTTAATATGCTACTTAATTCGCTCCATTTTTGGGTCGATGATTCAAAAGTACCTGTGAGTCGTGAAGAGGCTAAAGGATGCAAACCCGTAGTCGTGAAGGAGTTCGAGTGTTTTCAAGAAAGGTTACCTTGCAATCAAGTACCAATCGCACAACATATGCTATTTGGTGTGGTAGAAAAAAGTGTGAATTCGACTTTTTATGGTTTTAGATCTGAACCTTTATGATGCCATTAATTAATCAACAATGGGTGAGAGTTGCAAACTAAAGATAGACCTTTGTTCTTGTTCTTCAGATGTGCTAGTGGAGAGTTAAGGAGTATTAAGGAGAAGTAAGAATCTGTTTAACAGTAAGTTTCTTGATGCCTATCTTCATCGTTAGTGCCTCTTCTCTCTAATGTGTAACTTTTAACTGATTTTTTCCAGAGTGGCTGCTAAACCTTGAGGGTCAAGGTGTAAGAATATTTGATGATAGCATCTCAAGATATCGTGCCAACCGGGTCCTTGACATTTGTAAAGTAGATTATGACCAATCGAAGACAGGTAGAGCAGAGGTCAAGAATTTGATGATGGTCTCTCTTTATGTTGATAAAAAGAGGGAAGAGGAAGATGGAAACGAGGGGAGGATGTGAAGAGACGTGATGATTCCATGATTGCACGCATTTGTTTCGCCCTGACAATGAGGTCAAGCGTAGTGCGACGGGGAAGAAAACGGAAAAAAGGTAGTAGCATTGAAAAGAAGAAACAGATCAAGTTCCAAAAGTACAATCTTCATGGCAATTTAATTCGTAAAGAGAGTCATTGCGCCTGATGGTAGTCCGAGTAAAGGGTAGTGAGATGTAGAATCCACCTCGCATGATGAAGATATGGAACCAAATCAGAATCAGATTAACATGGGAAACTCCCTGCAAAAGAACTACTCATAGAATCTTTATCGATAATCTACAGCCTTGGTTCTTTGATTGAAGTGCTCAGAGCGCTTAAAAACCAACAGGCTCCCGTAATATATGTTTCAACCAACCTGTTGTAAGTTTGGAAGATCACAGAGCAGAATATGCATAGAACCTACCTAGTTATGGTAGTATAATTCAGTTATGTAAGTAGAAAACTTTACACAACCGCGCAGATTCAGCTTTGCTATACTAGAAAAAATAGTCTTCGGGATTAATGCCATGATGATATGACTAAATAAACAAATCATAGCATGCAAGCCTGTATGAGCAAGTCCCCCTGTATGAGGTTCATATTTATTTTGAGGTAACTTCTTGTGTTTTCTCCAGTAACGGGCACTTTTAAAATTATTGTTAACAAAATACTTTAACCTGCGTGAGGTTAAGTCCTCTGATTATTTTCTATCATTCGCACGAATGGTTTATCCGAAATGGGTATTCCAATGTAAACAAGATAAGATGCAAATTTGGGAATGCTTCCAAGCCGAAAATACTGTAGAACCCATGGTCGAGAATGCATATCGACCACCTTTTCTATTGATGGTCATGGTTTGTTGGATGGGAAAGACAATAGAAAAACCTGGCCTATAGATCCATAGTTCCATGTTTTGCTCTAATATCAACAGTGGTTGTCTCTATGGAAAATCCTTACATCAAATCCTTACATCCGCAATCACAGGTCTTTTAGCCTATTACCAAAAACTTGGAAATACCCATGCTAAGTTAAATGCATGATTGAAACAGAAGCTTTTATTATGCTTTCGTGGTGAGACAAATATCCAAATTCAATAAGTCTAAATATTTGTCTAAAAAAGCTCTTCAAATCAATCCATTTTTTTATAAGTATCCCATTCCTTCCCTCCCTATGCCCACTCTAGCCTTAACCATCGAGAGATAGACCTCAAATCGATCCTTGTTATCACAACTCAGATTATACACGACACATTTCTTATTTGGTTTAAAGCCCGCTTTGTCCACTAACATATATGTTGCCAAACTCACCCTTTATTTTTCAATATCTAAGCCCTCAAATATTCTTCTTCATGCCTTTTAGCCAATTCTTACTAATCTCAAGATTTGGATACCCGTTAAACTGGGGATTGCACAACCATAAATCTCTTCACGGCTTCCGCTTCTCGCTCATCACACCCGCCCCAAATGGGTGAGCTCTTCGGTTCAAGGAGATCAGGGGCCCCACCTTTTCATGACTGCCACCCGATTCAAAACCACAAAATTAAGGCAAGCCGAAATTATTGAAAGAAGAGGAAAGAATATCAAACCGACAAGCCTGTGTTAACCATATCGCATCTAGAAGCGTAAATAGTTCAAGAATCCTTGCTCTGTGTCTTGCATTGTAAGCAAGAAAGGAAAATCGCATTCAAGCAAAAGAATGACAAGTACCGACTACACACTTAATGCGGAATTTAAATGGATAAGGCAATGTGAGTAGCGAAGGTGCTTTCATAGCGCAAGTAAAACCCATGTAATGAACATTTGAACTCAAAACATGAACATCGCGGTCGTGGCCAACATGTTTTTTTAATCAACTTCAGCAAAGCAAACCTTTAGGCCCATATTCAAAGAAGGTCATTATCGAATTGGATTTTGGTCACCATTCAACTCTATTTAGTTGTATCCTATGTTCTAGAAAATCATGTCTTTTCTCATAACCTCAATAGTCTTCAAATGGGCTACCTTCTGATATTTTAATGGCCATAACTCTGATTCCAATCACCCTTTCTCCACATCGCATTAAAGCTTTCTATTTATAATCAACGAACTTAAACAAATTTTCCTACTTCTTGTGCTCAATTGATATCTTAACTTTTAACCAATTCATTCACGAAGACTTCATCTTTCTTGAAAACGCTATCGACCCATTTTTGTATCCACTTTAGCAACAATCATTTCACGCTAGGAAAGCTTGCGACCACATCATACGCTCCCATGAAGTTATAATCGTAATGTAAAATTTTCAGACTTGACCCAAGAGTAAAATAAATAAATAATCAAATAATGCATGCAAGTCATTCATGCTTTCATTCCTAGATTTCATCCAAAAGAGAATTGAAAGTACGCACTAAACTGAATCGGTCTAGCGATCAACACTCACAAGGTCGATACGAGGATTTTGTTGTATGCTAATAAGTCCAAGTTCTTCCATGGTCCGGCAGGTTACGTAGTTACCACTATTAGGTTCGTTTCCTTCCTCTAATCAAAGGAACTTCTACATAAGCAAAGGTAGAAGTTGTTCATTGTAATTAATGTATCCGTCAATTTTAAGAAATTTTTCAACCAATATTTATCGCTCGCCTCCAACCACAAGTTACTGAGCTCAACCTCAAATCTCCCTAAATGCATCAAATTGCCAGAAATGCAAATGTAATAACTGTTACACAATCTTAGCTCTGGAAATACAAAAAAGAAAAATGCAACAGCACCAACTTTGCTAAAAAATACAACTGATTGGAACGGGTCATGGCATATTCTGGTTTCCTTATAAGTCAATATTAAGAATAAGTCAATTGCCGGCGTTGAGAACGCCGGCATTTGAATTAGTTCAAATGCCTGTGATGAGTATCTTAAATCCTCATTTTATCCCTATGCTTTAGTTAGTTTTTCTAGTGTTTTTGTGTTAAATAAGTGCCCTAATGCTCTAAAAGTTCACACTTATGATTAGGTCATCCATTTGGTGGAATTGTGCAAATTGGTGGAAACGGTTACAAAAGCAACAGGAGAGGCTACTGAATCTTGACATTTTCAGAAATCATAAGAGCTCCTATTGCATCAAGCCATATATGTATGGATTCTACACTTTAAGAGCTTGGGGTGGATACCAAGAACACCAAAATTGGAGTTCGAACAAAGAAGTTATGCAAGTTCCAAAACTTGAAGAAAATCGTAGCAAACATTTCAGCACCTTCAGCAGGAGAGGTTACTGTATTTGAAGTTTTCAGATATCATATGAGCCTATATTTCATCAAACTATATGTATGGATTTACACTCAAGAGATTTCCAACGGTACCAAGAACACCCAAATCGGAGTTCAGATGACAAAGGCGCTACGGCCGGAAGAAAAATATGGATCCGCAAAGAACTGCGACGTGAAAAACTAACGTCGCGACGCTGCAATGTGAGCATCCGACGCCGCTGACGTTGCTGCACGACGCGACGTTCGGGTCGGTTTTGGGTGGATTTTTAGCCCATTTTGAGCCCATAATGAAGGGTTTTTGAAGCTCAAACCCAAGAGACGAGGAGGCGACTAGGCTCTGTGAAGGGACTTTGTCACACTTTGGGACCAAGGAGGAGGCTGGAGTCGCTGAAGATTTGGAGAAGATCATGAGATTTGTGGAAGAAAACTGGTGACTCACCATCATTTGATCATTATAGTTTCTTCTTCCTCTTTTCTCATGTTTTATCCTAAGTTTATGATGTATCAAACTTATCATGCTTTTAAATTCATAGATCTAGGTTTTGCTGTGTATTGAACATGAGTTTTATATCTATTTGTTAATGTTTAATGTTCCGCTTATTGTTTCTGTGAATGCACCTCTAATATTCATACTTATTCTATTTTACATATTGATTGGCTAATCTCAATGTGGGGCGAAAGGGTTCTTGCAAGATCTCGAGAAGCAGTGAAAGAACTGTACATAGATGAATCAACCTAATTAGCCTTGTAGTATAGAAATTATCGGTACTCAGGAGGCGCAGAGACTTTTGATCTTAAAGCATCTCTAATGCTTGGGGCTGAGCTGGAGAAGCAAAGACCTAGTGTTAGCTGGTAGGTTATTCGACCTCGGTAGGTACTTGCACTAAATTGCATAATAGTCGCCAGGAAAAGATTTTCAGGAAACAATAGAAAGATAATTTTGGACTTAGACTCAAGAGATTGTCCGATCGCACTGGCAATTTAGAAATTTATAATCTCTGTATCCCTAGTTGTGAACTTCATTAGTTGGCATTTAGAAATTTCATTAGTTTAGTTTAAATTTTGTTTTTTACTATCACAATTGTTAGTTTGATATTGTATACATTATAATTTTCTAAGACTTAAAGATCCCCATTTTCTCATGACGATATCTGCATTTAGGGTACACTTTATTACTGGATATGATATTTCTGCGCTTAATGCGCTTTTATATTTTTCTCGACAATTTATATACACATCACTAAAATACGCTTATTTGTTTTTTAAGGCTGGCAAGGCTCAAATGTCGCCGTTGGTGCTGCCGCTTCTCGCTTGATTCAATCACCGCTCCCATTGCCTAGTATTATGATCAGCTTTGGGAAATATTTTCCAACCAACATTAATTTTATTTTATTTTTTTTTAAATTATGTATTTCCTTACAAAACTCTTCAAAGAGGGTAGAATATAATAGGAAAGCCCAAATCCCTTTACAGAGAGCTGCTTTAGTTAACATGTGTGCCGTACAATTAGTTTCCTATAAATATGTTTAATGACTTTTGGTACAATTCCTTCTTTACATGCAAAAATATCATCAAGGATATATAAGTAAATTAATTAAAAATTTTATTTTTTCATACCCAATAACGTAATTCTCACATCTTCTCTTATTTATTGGAGTATTAGTATATAACATAAAATGGATCAGAAAGATAATTGGGAAAATTAGTATAGAAATCCTAAACTTTCATGACTTTTGGATTTAAATTATGAACAAAAAATTTATTTTTTAAATATAACAATTTTCATGAATCTTGTTTTTATATATCCAACTTTTATTTTAATTGTAGTTGTAGGTCTATAATTAAAACAACGTGTTTTTTTCGTGTCTCATTGGACGTGATAGAGGTTCAAGGTGTTGTTGGATGCAAAAACAAAATTCATAAAAATTACTATATTTAAAAAGTAAACTTTTTGTTCGGATTTAAATAAAAAAAGTCAGTTCATAATTTTAATACTAATTTCTCAAAATAATATAATACTTTATCCTATACTTTATTAATAATGAGATGGAATGTATTTCACTATTTTTTTTTTACAAATGTAGTCCACCATTTATCTTATTCTAAATTTGACCAAATATGAGATAAGATCTGTGGTGGAGTTCATATATAATTTTATATCAATTATATATAAGATATTCTAGTCCAAGCTAAGCGTGAGATACACATATCCCAACGTTGGAGATTTATTTATTTTTAAATAAAATTTATTATAAATTTAAATTATGTTATATATTATATAAGTTTAAATATTTTAATCATAATTTTTTTTATATATAATATAGTAAATTATCTCAACTGAAACTCAAACCCGGAACTGCTCATCGCCTTATGTTTCGTCTTTTTTAAACGTTAAACATTCTATCACAAGAGCTAAATGTGATGGACCAATCATAAATATTATTAAATGCATTAGTAGTTTTATTTTTTTCTCTTTAAACAAAAATACTTTTTTTTTTAATTTGAAAATATTTCAATATATTTTTAAAATTTTAAATATATGTTAAAGATTGAAATTTTAAATATGAAAAATTAATATAAATTTCATTTTATTTTTTAGTCATGTCCACTCAATTTAATTGACAATTGGAAATCATATCCTGCATTTTCAATCATATCAAGCATGTGATATTCTCTTAATATATATATATATATATATATATATATATATATATATATATATATATATAATTCAGCAGAATGCAAGATACTTGAATTGATAAAAATAATCATACTTCATAAAAATTACCCCAAAATATAATATTTTGAAAAAATCAAGTTAAATAATAACATAGTGAGACTCTATCAAAATAGTCAATGAGAACAAGATGGACTGTTTTTTTTTTTTTTTTTGAAAAATTAGTGTTTTCTTGTTTTTTTTTTATAAAAATAAAAATGGGAATTGAAACATGTTTTATGTGTTTTCCTTATTATTTATTGCCTTTTTAATAAAAAACAATTTTAAAATACTTTAGGGAAAAGTATATATAACTATATAAGGTTATCAATTTGAAAATAATTATACATGTATCACTAAGAATTGGATTTGCATTATTCACTTCACTTTTTAAATAAAATAATTATAGATCAGTGCATTCATTAGTTATGCTCATATATATCAAAACTCATATATGGGCTTGTACATGACTTGAGAGTAGGGAAAACCTCACGCCCACAAAAAATAGGCCTAAAGCCCAATTTGAATGCAAATCAATTGATTTGTTACAATTCCTTATTTACATGCAAAATATCATCAAGGATAAATAAGAAAATTAATTAAAAATTTTATTTTTTCAAATTCTAATAAAGTATTCTCTAATATTCTTCTATTATTATATTATTATATAACATAAAATGGAACATAAATAGAATAAGAAAAATTAGTATTGAAATCCTAAACTTTTATGACTTTTGGATTTAAATTATGAAAAAAAAAATTATTTTTTAAATATAACAACTTTCACTGACTTTATTTATATATTCAACTTTTATTTTAATTGTGAAGAGTAAATCTAGTATTAAAACAACGGCTTTCGCCCCACGGCGCGACAGTTCAGTGGTTTGTCGGGATATAAAAAACAAACAAGAAAATCATATATTTAAAAACATATTTTTTGTTTGAATTTAAATAAAAAAAGTGATGAAAGTTCATGATTTTAATACTAATTTCTTAAAATAATATAATATTTTATCTTATACTTTATTAATAATGAGATGGAATGTATTCCACCATTTTTTTTGTACACTTTTGTTTTGATATTGTAGTCCACCATTTATCTTATTCTAAATTTGACCAAATATGAGATAAGATCTGTGGTGGAGTCCATATATAATTTTATATCAATTATATATAAGATATTCTAGTCCAAGTTAAGCGCGAGATACACATATCCTAACGTTGAAGATTTATTTATTTTTAAATCATTTTTGTTATAAATTTAAATTATGTTATATATTATATAAGTTTAAATATTTCCATCATAAATTTTTTTTGATAACTTATAATACAGTAAATTATCTCCATCGAAACTTGAACCCGGAATTGCTCATCGCCTTATGTCCCATTTTTTTGAACCGTTAAGCATTCTATCATATGAGTTAAATGTGATGGACCAATCATAAATATTATTAAATGCATAAAATTTTTTATTTTTTTCTTTGTAAACAAAAATACTTTTTTTTTATTTGAAAATATTTTAGTATATTTAAAATTTTTTAAATATATGTTAAAGATTTAAATTTTAAATATGAAAAAATAATATAAATTTCATTTTATTTTTTAATCATGTCCACTCAATTTAATTTACATTTGGAAATCATATCCTGCATTTTCAATAAAATCAAGCATATGATATTCTAATATATATATAATTCAGCAAAGTATAGCTGCAAGATACTTGAATTGATAAAAATAACCATACTTCATAAAAATTACCCCAAAATATAATATTTTGAAAAAATCAAGTTAAATAATAACATAATGAGACTCTTAATAAAATATTTTCAAGAGAAATGCAGATGGGTTTATTTTTGAAAATTTAGTGTTTTTTTGTTTTTTTATTTTTTATAAAAATAATAATGGGAATTGAAACACGTTTTATGTGCTTTCCTTATTATTTATTGTTTTTTTAATAAAAACAATTTTCAAAAACTTTAGGAAAAGTAAGTACGATCAGATATGCTATCACTCAAAATAATTATACATCATCATTTAAGAACCAAATTTTACATTTTCACTAATTTCTAAAATAATAATTATAGATCAATGCATTCATTAGTTATAGTAGTAAATTATATTGTTTATAAATAACGGTTTTTCAAAAGAAACTTGTCCCACATTAGAAAAATACAAAAATGTTATTTGGTTTATATACCAAAACTTATACATGACTTGAGAAAATAGGAAACCTCACGCCTACAAAAAATAGGCCTAAAGCCCGATTTCAAACCGACGACGCTTTTTCACCAACCCGCTGAAATGCCATGCGTGCCGCCACTGGACCTGATCGCCAGGGGGTCAGATGCAGCGCCCAGATTGGCTCTCGCCGGCGCAGATCGCCAGACCGATCCACTGTGCTCCTTGACAAGAAGCACTCCTCGGCAATAATAGCAAAGAAATATTAGCTGTTATTTCATGGCGCTTACGCCCGCGCCGCTCCGACGTGTTTCGGGCTTCTTTCTCGGCAGTTATAGACCGCCAGATGGCTTAACTGGCTGCGACATGAAGATGCTGTGTGTAGAATGTCAAGGTGCATCTTCACCGGTCGGAATGTCTGATACTTGAGGTACCAGACTCAACCAATCTGACGATAATTGCGAGCCTTCCTATCGGATAAATATTTTTATTTTACTCATATCTGGATCTCAGACGGAGCATAAAAAAATCCAAGAATCCTGGTATACTCTTCTTTCTTTTTATGGTGGCACGCCCAACTCGGCGACGACATTTATCATTATCCTTTCTTTCCTTACGCGATCCTAACAACAAAATATATATTTTCTATTTTCCGCTCGTAATGGTGATTAACGGCCATTGATCTAAGCATTGGGATTTTCAAACTCGCCGACCGCCGCCCTGTTTTCGAACCCGACCGTCTGTGTCGACATACGGCCCGTATTGACAGCGTGAGCTCGCTTATTTCCCCTGGCCTGTGGAACCCGATATTGGGCCTATTTTTCGCCCATATCACAAACTATGTATATAATTATGTTAAAATTGGTAACCTAATACGTACTTTTCCCAAAACTTTAAGCAAACATCCACATATAATTGAGTGGCGGGTCACGTGAAGGGCCGCCTGATTCGGTGTTGAGTGGCTGCTAATTCACCCAATAATATCACTTCCTTGAAAGATAATCCTTCTAATGCCAAGAAAGAAAACGCCCAATCTGGCTTCCTAATTCGACCAACAATAATAAATATATTTTTCTTAAGGAAACACCTCTAAGAAAAGGAAAAAGTTGTGATAAGACTTGCCAATTATACTTGTTCGTTTTCCTATCAACGTTTACCCTTTTCAAGCAACGTCCTAAATGTCTTTTTAACTAAAAATAATCTTAAGTTCATTTCATGAGTTTGGAGTAAAAATCACATATTTTTTACTACAAATATTTGTTTTAGTTTTTATCCAAAACTATTATTTAATTTAGCCTCCTTTATGAGTGTTCAATTTTTTGTTTTTCATTTTTAATCTAAGTTAGAAGTCGTAATTGTCAACTATGATTTTATTTTTGAAATAAAACCACATTTATAGTTTTAATTAAAAAATTAAATTGTACTTGACAATTATGATATATATATTTTTTGAAAATATAAATTTTACATTATATCTAGACACAGAAACTAAATAGCTAAAAACATTAGAAATAAACGGCTAAAGACTATAACTTTAATACATAAATGTTGTAGTTAACAATTATTGGTTTTAAGGACTACATTGAACATGTTCATATTATGCCTAGCTCAATTTGTTAAAATGTTCAATATTTAAAAATGTGTTATGAGAAGGGTTTTTACTCCGTAAATATAGTTTACTACTTTACACAATGTAAAAGTGATTAGTTTATTTTTAAAAAAAATACTACATTGGACATATATGCACATGAAAAAGGTTAAAAGCAATCAATGTTTTCAAAACTAAAGCGATTTTGACCCAAAATTCTAATTTCATATTACATATTTTTTTTTTTACTTTTTACCACGGAAAGGCGATCGTTTTTTAGCTTTAGGCGTATTTAGTTTTTTTTAAAATTATTAAAATAATTTGTAAATAAAAATTATGCTTAAATTAGTACGTGAATAGTAATATCATAATGCATTGATTTTTAACTTAATATCATAATTAGTAATTAAAAAAACTATTTTTCTTTTGGTAATTAAAAAAAAATTAAATACGTGGAAACTCGTTTTTATTTTCATATAAACTTAATAATATTTTTACCACATATCAGCCTCAAAATCTGTCCATGTACTTATTTTCATGACTTGACCAAATGATTTGAATTTGGAACCGGGATACGATACCGACCACATACAAATTCATAATAATGGAGGAAAAATATTAATTATTATTATTTTGTTGAAAATGAAAAAAAATAAATAATTATTCAACAAGGAATATAATAATAATAATTGGCATTTTTGTAAGATTGAGTGCTGTCACGAAACTCCGAGATGGACCCGACTAGACCCGTGCTTCAATTTACAACATTCCTCACACGATTCGCCATCTTCACCATTTTTATCGGACAGGACTCTGGAGTTTGATGCGGTGAGCGAGGAGTGCGCATGGAGATATCGTACGCCTCCTCCAGCTCCCGCAACCTCTCCCGCTACTCCTCCTCCTCCCATATGCCGAATCGGCCCGTTAAGGTTATTCCGCTGCTGCATCCAACGGCTTCGTCGGCTCCGAGTTCTTCGTCGTCTTCGTCATTGTCTGTGTTTTCGAGATGGCGATCCAAGGTCAAGGCTATGAGCTGCACCGACTGGACTGACGTTTTATTACCTTGTTCCAGGTGGATTCGGACCTACCGGTGGCGGGATTACCTCCAGATCGATCTCGCCGCCGGGCTCACCGTCGGCGTCATGCTCGTTCCTCAGGTGCGTTTTGGTTCCAATTTTAGTTGCGTGCTCCTTATGTTGCCGAGAAAATGTGGGAAACCGAAGGAAATGAGTGTTTTTTTTTTTGTTTTTTGTTTTCATTTCGCGGAAATGGAAAGGAAAGAAGATAGGTCAAATTAAGATGGCTTTAGTGAGGAAATTAGTTCTCTAGTTTTTGTTTCATACGACAACGGAGGGCAAGGGATTTTGTTTTTGTGTTCAATCATTGTTTGTCTCAGCTTTCTGTTGAGACGCGTCTTCTTCTGGCTGCTGAGAACGTGATGCAGTTAGTTGTATTTGTGTCAATCGAGGGCTATCTGACTGATGTTTTGTTTTTCCAATTATGAATGATTCGTTGTCCATACAATTGATTTTTTTTTTCTTTCCCTCATTTATTTGTTTCGAGTCACTTCTTTGACGAGATATCTTTGATTGCAGAGGACAGGAAAAATATACCTATCTCTGCATTTTGATTCACTGTTTCTGTCCTTTTTTGTCGTCGGGAAATGAGAATTCCAGTCGATTAGACCAAATTATTGTCGTTAAGATATATTTTCTTCTTTATTGGTAACTTGATGATGAAAAGTTTGACACTCAATTTATTTTCATATCATACATCTTCTCCGCATCATCACCCAAACAAAGATTTTGTGCTTCTGCACTTCTATAAATGCCTATGATTTCGCTGGTTCTTGCGAATTTTGTTTTCTTTTTTCATAATTGCATCTCATGAAACTGTTTAAGAATTTATGGAAGAGATCATGCTAAGTGCAGTGCAAGGATCAGAACCTGCCTATTGTTTTATTTTGGTTGGATCAATCACTTATCTGTTGGTGATAGGATTGATTTATTTTCAGGCTTTAGTTAGTTCTTTTTCACGACTTTGGCCCTTTCCAAGTAGTTGAGATTTCTGACTGTAGTAATTGTAGGGCTGGGGATCACAACTTGCCATTTTACTGATTTGATCAACTTACCTAGCAGTTAGCTCATACTGATTCATTGCATATATTTGTTTAGTGCTTAGCATAGATACTGTTCTCTTCCAACTTTTGTCAGTAAGTTTGCTCTGTTTCCAGACTCCTCCAAAACTCTTTGAGATGAACAAAAGTTATGCTAATGATGTAATTTTTATTTGGTTGGTTTGATTTGTAACATCTCACATTTAATCATACGTTCCAATTTAGTGAGTGATCTGGCCCTATTTCTATACTCATTATGTTATGCAACTTTTATTATTATTATTACTACTATTATTATTATTATTACTATTACTATTATTATTGTTGTGGTTGTTGTTATTATTATTGTTTTTTATTGTTCAATCATGTTTCTTTTATTCTTGAAATAGCTTCTGTCAGTTTTCTTTTCATCAAAAAGGATTGGGCTACTTAGGTTAATTTTCCTAGTTTGATTTGTTTCCATTATTGAATAAATATGCTTTGCAGCTGATTGTTTGCTCTGTATGTCCAGTCAATGTCCTATGCAAAGTTAGCTGGGCTTGAAGCACTCTATGGACTTTGTAAGTTTTTCATGAGAACATGATACTCTTAATCTATTTTTGCATGTATCTTGAGGTGGAGAAATGTTGTGTTATATCTTTGTAATTCTATCACAATGTGAAGTTGAGCATCAGTTTTGCTTTATGTTTTACTCTTGAAAATGAAATTTTTACCTTTTACCCATCCAATTCTTTTTGTATGAAATCGTCTTTTAGGTCAGAAATCTAAGAGGTACTTTAAATTGAGAAGGAATTTTGAAACTAAATATCTACCCACTTTTCATCATTCTTTTGGAAATATTTAAAATTAAGATGGGATTTTGCAAATTATTTTTTGCACCCATCTTTGATCCTTAGTCAATATGGGTGGTTTCACCAGCATCCCTCTGATGGCCCTATTAACTTGTATCATAGTCTTTTCTGCTGATACAATGCAGCTGATGGATGATGACCCAATGTACGGCATTATAACCTTTTCTGTCAACATGATGCCTCTGCTTAACTATTAAATTATCTCTCTATTTTTGTTTGTACTTAAATGACTTGTTTCTTTCTTCTTTATTTTTCTCTTCTTGGAATCGTTTCTACGTCTTTTACACTGGAATTCTTATTTGTCCTTTTTAAGACAGACTCCGGTTTTGTGCCTATATTTGTGTATGCTATATTTGGGTCGTCTCGCCAGCTTGCAATCGGTCCAGTAGCGTTGGTTTCTCTATTGGTCTCTAATGTATTAGGTAAAATTGTTGATTCATCCGATGAACTATACACGGAACTAGCAATACTTTTGGCGCTTATGGTTGGCATATTGGAATGCATAATGGGGCTCTTGAGGTACTTCCGCTGATCTTCTACTTCATGGAAAAACTTGCATCATCAAGGGGTTTTGAAGTTGAATTGTTACAATTTCTTTTGAACTTTCTATTTTAAATATATTCATGGAAATCCTTGCATGATGGAATGGGTTCTCCATAACAAGTTGCCCCAGCCTAATACTGTGACTGAACTTGTGGATGCCATTCTCACAGACTGTTTTCTTGAAAATTCAAGTCAATGTTAGCAATGTTTTCATATTTGATTGCGAGCTAAATGAGCTGATATTTTGGTTTAGTATCCTTAACACATCCTTCACCATGATGTGAAGATATGGCCATTATGTTGTTTCTGACGCTGCTATGCCTCATTATCATATATATATTTATGCTTTTGAACTAGGTCTTATTTAATTTATATTCATATTTATATTGCAGAAGTGGGCAGAAAAAATACATTTGGGAGTTATATGATGCAAAGTGGCATCTAGATCATGGATTCCTTAACAAAAATTCTTTACCCTTTCTTTTTCCATTTTCCAGTAGAAATTGTGAACATGGAAATCCAATCAATCAGGCAAACAGGCATTTTGTTTGGGAAAAATATCATCAGAATAAGAAATGGGGATAAAATAGGAGGAGATATCCTTTGCAAAGTAAAAACAGAGAAGGAAGTCCCCTATAATGAGATGGGGGAGTCACCGAATATACTTCTTTTTATAAAAATTATATATATATATATATATATTGGTGCTTGTATTTGCCCTGTGAACCTTGGTGCATTGTTCTTTGAGGTTTATAAAATTACAGTGTTGCCTATGAAAAATATAGTTGGCCAGGGAACAAGCCTTCAGATAAAAATACATGTTTATGTAATGTCTACGGCCGTTTAAAGAATTTTTTTTTTGATAGGTAAGAAAGAGATTATATGTTGTCCAACTTGAGGTTACATTAGCACTCTTCTACAGCTAATTCTTTAAATGGTCCATTTAAAGAATTAACTGTAGAAGAGTGCTAATGTAACCTCAAGTTGGACAAAGTTGATTGTTGTCTATGGAGTTTTCATTTAACATCTAGCTTGTCCTCATTTCTTTGGGGGAAGATGGAATTACCTTAGCCATTAGCCACTATTTGTACTAAATATTGCATATGTGATACCTTTGAATCATTCTCAAATTCTGTGATGCCAATTAGAAAAAAAAAATGATGCACCCTTTTTCCTTTCTAGGCTTGGGTGGCTTATTCGTTTCATCAGTCACTCTGTGATTTCTGGCTTTACAACAGCTTCAGCAATTGTGATTGCCTTGTCTCAAGCAAAATACTTCCTGGGATATGATATAGATCGAACTAGCAAAATTGTGCCTCTAATGGAGAGTATAATAGCTGGAATAAATGAGGTATGCTTTGCATGGTTAATTTATAGATCCTTCCAATTGTAATTTTATCATATGTTTCCATTTTCCTATTCAACTGCATTTTTCTTCTATCATTTTAGAAGGTATCTATCGAGAATTTGGTAATCCTATGAATATGATGGGAAATCTAAAGCAGATGACTAGTGTTAAGGTATTATCATAATTTTTAAAATTTTCTGTTAAGGGGTAACATTGTTTATTAGTTTCCCATATTCCTTTGATGATGATCAACAAGTAGTAGTAAGATCCTGGTGATAATATTGCCTTCTCCATCATGTATAGTGATTCATGTAGTTCCAAATGATACTTGGTCCCTAAAAGATACAGGATCAGAGGTATCTGTATTGCATAGGATTGTGTCACTGTTGTGATTTCTATTGGGGAGTACAAACCTAAATACCCTTGTTAAAACTTGGTAATCCTCGAGCTAAAATTTATAAGTACCATTGATTCACAGTCCGTCCATGTACAGATTGCACATGCAATCATGATGATACTCTACTATTAGAACAAAATATTGTCTTTTAAGGACAATGATTAAACAAATTAATAATACATTTGGAACCTGTGGATCATACCTGGTGGTGCTCCAATTAATAGAAATTCCTGAAATCTTTAGGTTTTATTTGTACTCCAAACAAACCAAAGTTCCTCTAATTTAAGGCTTCAGAGCCATTTCATTCTTATTATCACAGAAAACCAGATTTGGAATGAAAAACCTGATGTGAAGTGGGAAATGAAAAGGGAATAAAAAACCAGGAGTGGATTGAGAAATTAAAAAAGGTTTTTATTACAAAACCAGATGTGAACAAAAAAAAAAAAAAACAAAATTGGAATTATGCAGAAGATAAAAAGTGGAACCAAATCCCGTGAGACCTTGTTTTCAACCTGAAAAAAATTACATAAGCAAATATAATTTTTACATGGAACCAAGAAGAAAAGGAGTGGAAAATATATAGGTATTTTGGCTCTTTATTCAAAAGGAGCAAAGGCACAATTCACATGACAATCAATTGGTCATGTGGCCTTGTGTACTTATCATTGCAGTGGCTCACCTATACATTATTGTTATTGGTGTGGTTCTGTGGCACCTTTGATGTGCTTCCTGATATTAATGCTTCCTATGTCGTTCTATATTGACTGATATACTTTGATTGTATTCTCTGGAATATGCATTCTAAACTTCTGATTTGATTGTCAAGTATCTAAGTTTAACCTTTCATTGCTATAGTATATTTTGCTTTTTATGTAATTTTGAACTGCCCTACTGACATTTATGTATCTAGTTTCCTGTGAAATGTGTCCTGCCTTGGGGTTTCACTTATTTACTTTCATTTTTTTAACCACAGGTGGTGTTTTCCTTTTGTAGTTCTCATGGCCACCTTTTGTAATGGGATGCATCATTCTTGCAGTTCTTCTGGTTATGAAGCACTTGGTATGACCTAATTGTTGGCACATTACATTCGTGACTTAAATACTTCTGCCTTCTCATGACAATATTTTAAATTTTGGTGATAATTTTTTTCCTGTATTTAGGGAAAAACAAGGAAATATTTGCGGTTCCTTCGAGCAGCAGGTCCCATCACAGGCGTTGTCTTGGGGACTGTTTTTGTGAAAATATTTCATCCATCTTCTATTACTGTGGTAAGTATGACGTTAATTTGGCTTTCTTTGAACTACTGGTTACTGAATCTAACAATACAGTGACAAAGAAAACCTATAAGATTTTATGCTTTGGAAGAGTTAAAACTAAAGATGATAAGTTTGGTTATTTTCGGTTTCTTGTTTATGGCTTGAAGCCATAAATGTTGTATCACCGTTCACAAGTGGGAGTTAGCAATCCTAACACCCATGAAGTTCATCATCTACTTAATGTTGTCCTTATTACAACTATGAGTAATCCTGCTGTGGTTTTCCAACATGTTAGACGGCAGTTTCTAGTTGCTTTTTTTTTTCCTTCTTCCTTTATAAACATATTTTATTGTTATTAATTCATTAATTAATTAATTTTATTTCAGTTATTTATATACATCTTAATTTTTAATTTAATTTTAATTTTTAGTAAGTTTTTTCTATTACTAAAGATACAAAAAGGAACAAAAGGAATAGATGGCTTCTTAGTTATATTTTTGGGGTAATGCTTTATACAAAGAGATGCATACTGGGGCTGCATTCAAGGATATGCCCATCTACTTGATGATTGTCTCTAGCTCAAATACCATCACTTAAGGGACCATCTTTATATTCCAAGTCGTGCCGTGGCTTAGAGGATGTTATCCTAGAAATTCTACTTCCACATGTGGTCTTTTTATTTGGAATCTTAAGCTCACACGAGCATGCACCTTCTTGAAGGTGTACAGCCATACTGTTTTAATAGGAAAACTCTTATTTATCACTTTCTAGTGGGTTTCAAATAAATTTCACTATGAGATGAATTTTAACAGAAAAGAAATTTCTATATCTGTCCTCTTCTCAAAGTTTTTTTTTGAAGGGGTTCAAAGAGCAAGAAGTAGATGAAAAGAACTTGGGTTGAGGTAGTGCGGAAATGCATCACTGTTTTTAAATTGATGGAGGACATTGTTTTTAGTAGAGCTGAATGCTTGTTGAAGATTTTTGGAGTGGACTTCAAATAGTTGGGGTCCAAGGTTTTTTATCTTTATTATCACATTGTGTTGGAGAAAAGGAATTTTTATCCATTCATGTATTTTTTTCTTTTTTTCCCTTATTAATATTCTTGTTGGCTTCAGTTTTTGTTTAACTAGCAATTTTTCCCCGAATCATAGTTGGGTGATATAGTTTACTCTTTATTGCTTAATGGTAATGAAAGTTTATAAGAAATTGGTTATTGTCTAGGTTGGAGATATACCACAGGGCCTCCCAAAATTTTCTGTTCCTAAAAAATTTGGGCATGCAATTGATTTGATTCCGACTGCACTTCTTATCACTGGTGTAGCTATATTGGTAAGGAAATATGTAGACCATTCTGCTTCAAGTCTTTCTCTATTTTACTTTGAACTATGATAATCTATTCAGCAACGTTATTTTCTGGACTCTAGGAATCTGTGGGGATTGCCAAAGCATTGGCAGCGAAGAATGGATATGAATTGGATTCAAATCAAGAGGTATGATTATGCAAGTGAGCTTATAAAAAGCCTGGCTATACCAGTTCCTATAAAACTAATTGCTTGATTTCATGAACCAAGTTGTTGAACTACCAAATTTTCTAAAAGCTTAATCTTGTAGGATTTTGGTTTATAATGCATATTATGCTCTTTAATACACTCCCTAGTGTGTGGGCCCTCATATCGCATGTGAAGAGATACTTAGGTTCATGGGCCAAAAACCTCAATGAGCCTCTTTGGACTACAATAAACTGGGAATTAAATATATTATGAGGTTCGATCACATGATATATCCCTTCATATGAAGCTTTGGTATTGCATTGAACTACTAATTTTACTAAAAGCTCAAGATTGTGAGGTTTGGGTTTAAAACGTGTAACACATGTAAAAGAAAAAAATGCCAATTATAGAACATGGCCATTTCATAATCTGTCTTCCATACTTGCTCTATTTCTAACATTTAGCAAATTTTGACATAGATATTTGGCACTTGGAAGTATGCTGCATCATGTGTTTTAGGGAACAGTTGAATATGGTTATGAAGATATTTAATTTATATTCTTATATCGTATTGACTATAGAATTCATATAGCTCCTGCAGTTGCTCTCCTTTTTGTCATTCTTATTGAGATAAAATCCTACCACACCATGAGATCTGATCCATTTTTCCCACTTTTATAATACCCCAAAATCCAACTCTCCTTCTGCAGGTGCTTGGGTGGGATTGAATGTCCACAGTCTATTATTTCAATATAGTGCCTCAACCTTCTGTAGAATGTCTTAATGAGTTTGTATCGGATAGAACTTCAACTTTCTTTAGAATGCTGACTGAATTTGCATGTTTCTTGCAAAATTGGGATTAGATTAATTGGTTGCATCACATATAAAATTGATGCCTTTTCAAGTTCAAATCTTGTAGTAGAAGTTGAGATTTCGTTGATGATTTATTCTGTGGCATCTTCACTCTGTTTCTGTTGATTGGCACTTTCCTCATTATATCTTCATGTGTTTTAATGATTTCAATGGTATGACATGAATGAAAAGTTCTTAAGCTGGACTTGTCAATGGATTGTATTCTATCACAAGGGTATGGAGCATTTTTTCGTATAATGCGTGTTTTAGCCAATTCAATTTTTTCTTTCTCAATTTTTATTGGGAGGTACAGGGTCAGGAAAGATAGGTGGCTTTAAATTCTTGCATGAGCTTTGTGTATCACTGGTTTGCATATATCACAGCTATGTATCTCTTAATCTGTAATATATTAGAAAGACATGAACTTATAATTGCACCGGTCATGATAACCATACACCAAATTAGTCACTAATTTTTATATTTAATCAACATATGTATCGTTGAAGAAGAAAACCCAGTTAAGGGGTGTAAGATGAGGCATAAGTCTGCATTATTTTGATTTGTAAGCTTTCTTATTAAGGGTATTATGTCTTTATCTTAAAGAAATGGCTGATATGTCTTTTTTTTAATGCGTTTGTGAACAGCTGTTTGGTCTTGGTGTTGCCAATATCTGTGGTTCATTCTTTTCAGCATACCCCACGACAGGTGAGATTTATTTGAGGTTTAAGGTTCTCTGAGCAGCAAATAGAGGTTCATAAGTTGTACTCGTAGTGGAGATTAACACAAAGGATTAATTTAATCCTTTAGACTATGTTTGCTTGACAGGATAGGGTAAAATATGATATATATATATATATATATATATATATATATATATATATATATATATATATATATATATATATACCATATCTTGGAATATATATATTTTTTGATGATAAAAAACAATGTAGATCAAAAGAACCAAGAGGGTTCAAAAGTACGAGGAAGTGAGCAAGAGGAACCAAAGAGAACGAAGTAAGCAAAACCACCAGGCTATGGGTTGTCAACCCCTACATTACACCCCTAGCCGGGCGAAAAATCCACAAAGAAGTCGTGTTATCGAAACCTTTATACAAATTTATTAAATTCCTGATTGCTCAAAAATTAGATTTAATTTTGAGGCGTTAAGCTTCTAGATTATCAAGCAGCGTTACTATTTAACAACATGTAAAGTCAGTATGATATCCTGAATATTATATCCCATAGATAGGAAATGCATACCTTAGGATATAATTTCTAATGAAATATGATATCTTTGGATATAAAATCCAATGGACATGACATCCAAAGGTAGGATATCCAAAGGAATATATTATATGATACTTAAATTTAGTTTGTAGCATGAATAAAAAAATGAAATGGAGTATATATCATTTTTCAATGTTTAAAATAGAATTATGTTGAATTATAACATTATTTATTAAAAAATGAAACTTCTCTTAGGTTTAACAATATTTATGATTAAAATATTTAAATTTTGTAAATTATACTATTCAATTTATAGAAGTAATTTATTTGTACATATAATAAGTAATACATATAGTAATATTATTTTAACCTATATTTTAGTTTTTTAAAACATAAATTTAATTTTATCATAAAATTTTTTATTCTGAAAAATAAATAATATAAAAAATGGTAAAAAGAATAAATTTATGGTACATGGGATATGTATGTATTCTTTGTGCTTATTTTGGACTTTGTGGCGAGAAAGGAATAGGGTGACGTTTGAGAATGGGGTTAGCTCGGCTCAAAGGATAAAAGTCACCTTCTTGAGCAATTTATGGTCTTTGGCAAACTTGTATAGTGTTGATAACACGAATTATTTGTTGGATTTTTTTTCTTGGTTGGGATGTAGGTAAAGTAGTCAGATGACTGCTTGGGCGGTAGGTTTTTTGCAGCAGTCTGTTCTGCTGTTTTTTTTGTTTCCCTTTTGGTTCTCTCTTGTATACTTCTAATGTACTTCTTGGAACCTTTTGGTTCTTTTTTTGATCAATATAATTGTTTTTTATCGATAATATATCTATATATATATATGTATGTTAGCTTGGAATTAACAGATCCTATATATAAGGGGTATAAAATGTAAGGTAGATAATATATGCCACCGTTAATCCTATCCTATATTTGGCTAAACATATGATAAGATAAATGATAGGATAAATTATCATATTCCATCACAACCAAAATAAGATAGGATATTGTACCCTTCTCTTATCTTATCCTCCCTGTATCCAGCCAACCGATCATACTTTTACAATATATTATTTCATGAAAATTTCTATAGCCAAGATATGTTTTTGAAAGGTGGGTTCGATTTTTTACCTTTGAATATCATGCAGGCTCCTTTTCTAGGTCAGCCGTAAATCATGAAAGCGGAGCAAAAACTGGACTAGCTGGAATTGTCACAGGAATCATAATGGGCTGTGCCCTTCAGTTTCTCACTCCATTATTTACAGACATACCCCAGGTCTCTTTTCTACATTTGAGGCTTTTATTTTGTTTTGTTTTTTTTGTAGGAATTTACATAATTCCAGGATGATGTTAGAGTTCTGGTTTGATAGCATAAGAAATACTGTCATTTCCACTTGTCCTATGATTTTCAAATTCCAACACCTTTTCTCCCCAAAATATGATCTCATCATTTATTTGAAATCCATGGCCAAGGAAGTTGTAAATCTAGAGCACTGGATATGGTAGCATTATAGCTATTATTTAATTTTTTCTTTATTGAGGTTTCCATTCCAGTTCTTAAAAATTTTAGAAGAAAATATGTTCTCACTATGGGTCTATGGTTTCTATCACCTTTACAGTGTGCTCTGGCTGCCATCGTGGTCTCAGCTGTAATGGGCTTGGTGAGTTTACTAAAATTGCAGAATAACAAATTGTAGATTTTTATTTGCATTTTTAATGTTGCCTGACCATTGATTGACTCCATACAAATTGATTGACGAGATAACTTTTGAATTGCATACTTATTTGGCCATCGATTTATGAAACCCACTTGTGAGGCTGCTTTTTTTATGTCTTATATTTCATGACTTCTCTCAGGATCAAAATTTTTAGTTTGGTTGAGTTTGTAAACCTTTTTACTATGAGAGAAAGGGCATAGCTTATTATGCTTAAGTAAGGTTGTCTTGCTGAACAGAATTATAAGCTTGTCCTAAGAAGAAACTGTTACTTCTCGACTGCACGGAATATATTGACAATTTTTGGATCTTCTTTAAGCTCCTATGACCATTTTTGACCCTTTAAATTGCTTTGCTTTCAATCACTGATTAAGTGTTGGATTGAACTTTATTCTGTAGCACAACATAACCTTGTTTAGTGGGTTAAGAATTTATTCCTAGAAGAAGCCATACTGATGAAGAAATATTCTTCTCATTGATCATTCACTTGCTAACATTTTTGTTGAGAAGCGGAAACTGCTGCTAATCAGTGAGCAAAGGCTACTCCTTTACCACACAATTAGACGGATTGTTCTCTAAAATGGGTGCTTCAAAAGAATCATTTTAGTGATTGTTATTTCAGCAATGAGGCTTTTACTTCATTATTTTCAAAAATTTTGGATACTGCCTGTTACCCACCATATTTAGTGGAAGAAGCTTCCATTATTTTCATAAATTGAGTAACTTGGGTTGATACATAAGTGTGAGTTTTACTGGGTTGACTATTTTCAGGTCATAGAATTACATCTGTTTGGTATGTTTATCATTTCAGGTGGATTATGATGAAGCTATTTTTTTATGGCGTGTAGATAAGAAAGATTTTCTTCTTTGGACACTTACCAGCACCACGACATTGTTCCTTGGTATTGAGATTGGTGTCCTTATTGGAGTAAGTTCTTAAAGCGGTTTATGCTAATGCCTGCTATAAGATTGATCATTATCCAACACATCTGAAAATTTCAGGAGTTATTATTTAGATACCCTTGTGAACATTCATGCACAAACACATTCTGAGCAGTAATATCTCAAGTTTACAACGAAGTTTAATGCATTGCATTTTTCTGTGTTAAGCCGAATGGGGCCATAGCTCATTCATTATATTCTTCCCTATCTGTTTGAAAGGATTGTTGGAATATTCAAACTCCTCATGGTTACTGAGAAACAATCATGGTCTAGAAGTTGTTCTAGAGGATGTTCCTTTTGTCTTTCCAAGTTCATGCCATCTTTGGTAGAAGTGTATGAAGCCTTTCTTGAGTAAGAGAGTTTCAGAGACTGTAGAAGAAAAGCCAAAAAATAAGACCTCAGTGAATTTATCAATCTGTTAGTGATTAGATTTCATTAATTTATCTTGTGGGAGAAACTTCTTTAAGGCCTTGGAGGGATTCTAATATTCATCTTTAACGTATTTCATTTTCTGTAGGTCAGTACAAACTTATCAACAAAGCCAGCCTTTCCCTAGACTTAGAGGGTATTTGGTAATCAACTTAATGACTTAAAGTTACTTAATAACTTAATTTAAGTTATAAAGTAATTAAGTAAATTAAGTATGATAAAAGAATTTAATATTATAACTTGAAGTTGAAAATGATTTAAGTGTTGCATTAAAATAGTTAGCTTACTTTAGTCCCTTGCCCCTTTTTTTTTTTGCTTACATCTAATAAGAATGTATTTAACAATATGACTTCAAATCCACGGCTCATTTTTTATAGAAAATATTTTTATGTCATTCTATGAATCTAAAAATGGTTTTAAGTATGAATATTTGATAGACAAATTTATTACTGAAGATTAATGAAAATAAATATTAGTTAATTTTTTAATAATGAACATTTATTGCAACTTAAATGATAAAAATGTCAATTTGATAAATTTGAAGTTCACTTTACTTAAGAATCTTAATACTTAAAAAAAATTATTAACAATTTTTAAGTTAAACAACTTCATTTGAAAAAAGTTAAACAACTTAAGAATAGTTAACTTAAAATTCAACTTAAATTATTAAGTAATAAGTAGTAGATTTTAATAAACACCTAATTTTAAGTTCACTTTACTGAAGAACCTTAATATGTAAAAAAATTATTAACAAGTTTTAACTTAAACAACTTAAGAATAGTTACCCTTTAGGCCTAACTCATGTGGTAAAGGGGGGATGGGTGTATGAGAGGTCCAAGGCTTGAGTCTCTATCAGAACAAGAGTACTACAACGATATAATGTAAAGTGAATAGATGTCTAGCCAAAAAAAAAAAAGAAAAAATTTAAGAATAGTTTAACTTAAAAGTCCACTTAAATTATTAAGTAACAACTAACAAGTATTAAGTTTTAACAAATGCCCAATTATTTTATCCTAAAAACCTTTTGTTGGATGATAAACTATATCCAACATTTGTATGCTACTGATAACCTTGAAATTCCTTTAACTCCTCACCCTTAATTCCATTACTCAAGCCCCAGAAGACCAATTTTTGCAGTCCTACTTCCTCACATTTTTCTTCTTTCTCCTTCTTAATTTCTAAAACTAAATTCATGTACCATTATGTGATTGTAACATTGGGAAATTACTGCCTTAAAGTGTGTCCAACTGCCTCTTTTTCTCAATTCCCATCAAGGGATATAGATATTATACTCTCTCACTTTCTCTCACTTTCTCTCATTGATATGTTGTACGATAGCCTTTGTATTATTCTCTCTCTTTCTCTTTCTCTTTCTCTCTCTCTCTCTCTCTCTTATTTTTGTTGTATGATATCTTTTGTATTTTCTTTTGATTTTTCTAAAATGGTTCATTATGGAACACTTTTAACTTCGGTGTTTAAATTTTAGCCTATTACATGCATTTGGACTAAGTTTTGCACATTGGGTTACATTCTTGTTGGATAGCATAACATCTCCATAACATGATATAACCCTTACTGTGATTTTTTTTGAAATTTTAGGTTGGTGCTTCGCTTGCCTTTGTCATCCATGAGTCAGCGAATCCTCGTCTCGGTGGGTTAGACTTTTTATGTCAAAATGTTTATGCTTGTACTCATGTTAAAAAAATGTTGCTTCCTGCTCTTCATTTCTTAAGCATGTTGTGCATATTGCTTTGCTTTGTAGTTTCTACTTCTAATGTTTCTAATTATTTAGCCTATTAATAATTTTTATTTTTTGTTGTGATAAATGTTATCATCATGATTATCATGATCATCAACATCATCATTATTTTCATATTATCATCTTTGGCCAATCCATATCACAAATATCTAGCATTATTTTTTTACTTGCTCAAAATGACTGTCACTTGAGATTATATAGAAGAGCTGGAAGCTTATAAAACCATTTGGAATCACCCACACTAGTGGCGGAGTTTAGAAAATTCTTCAAAGGCTTGGAGACCACACATTTCTACACATGAATGGAAAAAGAAAGATGTCGAGAATTTTAGAGAGTTCCAAGCATCTTTTATACATTCCTTGTAGATAGGATTTTTATAGGCAACTCTGGAGAGTTTTAGAGTAGAGGGGAACATTTCAGGGTTCCAAAGAGTTCTAGAGGTTCCTGTACGTAGAGGATGATCTCATTTGGCCAAGGCACTAAGCATTTGAAAGCATTCTTAGCCTTGTAAAGCGTTCTTCTTCAACGAGTTTCATTCTTCCTAACTCTTGTGTGCTTCATTTGTCATTCCTAGCTTCTGAGTTGTGTTGCGTTGCTTAGTGTATTGAGTTAAGTTTGAGAATAGGCTGACTTAGCAACATGAAATAACTTGAATTGTCTAAGTGCCGCTCCTGAACTTAGAAAACACTGAAGTTTGTGACAATTTGCTACATTTATCCTATTTCACTCCTGCAGAGAGTAATTTCTTTGGTTACATTGTGAAACTTGATTTCTAATATCATTTTCTGGCTTTTTTTGTCCCTTCGATGCCTTCAATCAAACTTTGTATTTTCTTTTGGGTGGCATCTTAGGTTTAGAATGCACTTCTCTAAGCTTAAGACCATCAGATTTAGCAAAATATTTATCTCTAAGCCAAATAAATGACACAACGCTTAATCATTAACTTCTAGAACTCTAAGCTATGTTGAGCTTGGTACCAGTGGAGTTCCATTATTTAATAATACATGACTCAGTTTTTCATCATTTTGGCATATAATTTCTCCTTATTCTGATTGTTGTGCAATCTATTCTATGGTCCAGCTGTCTTGGGGCGTCTTCCAGGCACAACTGTTTATAGAAACATTCAGCAATATCCAGAAGCATATACCTACCATGGGATTGTGATTGTTCGGATTGATGCACCCATTTATTTTGCAAATATAAGTCACATAAAAGAAAGGTGAAAATGTGTGTTTGCTTACATTTCTATATTCTAGGCACCTGATACTTCCTCATCGCACTGAATATTGGTCTAATATCCCGTACAGTTCATCGTTCCAATTATTATTATTATTATTATTATTATTATTTTAATTATTGAGTGGTTATCTTCCAGGCTACAAGAATACGAACTCAAAACTGATGGATCTACAAGACGTGGACCAGAAGTTGAAAAAGTTTATTTTGTGATTATAGAGATGGCACGTAAGTATTCTCTCAAAAGGTCCCTTTAGTGTCAGGACCTTATGTTAAGTCCTAAATACTGTTTGCCAGTGGAACACATGTCCTAAATATGGTCTTCTAGATTCTCTCATTATTTTCTTAGATGATTTATGAAGTTAGAAATTTTTGTTGTATCCATGTATAATATAAGAAGTTTGCTTCTAAGGTTCACAAAATTAATATTCTTATTTATGTTGATTATTTTTTTCCCTTTCCTTTTGTTGCAGCTGTTACATACGTAGACTCCAGTGCTGTCCAAGCTTTAAAAGACTTGTATCATGAGTACAAAGCGCGGGATATCCAGGTTGAAAGTCCACTCGACGCAATATGAAATTTAAATATTTTTCGTATCTTTAAATATCTGAAAATCATAATTATAATTTATAATCTTTGTAGATTGCCATTTCCAATCCAAACCGTGAAGTTCTGCTGACCCTATCGAAGGCCAATTTGGTAGACCTGATCGGAAAGGAGTGGTACTTTGTAAGAGTCCATGACGCAGTTCAAGTTTGCCTTCAACAAGTGCAGAACATTAATGAAGGATCAAAGACAACAGAGCCGTTACAAGATGACAGACCAAGCCTCTTCCAGCGACTGCTCAAACAGAGACGGGAGGATTTCACGAAGGCTGAATTGGAATCCGGAGGTCAAGCTCCTTCGACTCCCGCTGATTCTGATCCGCAACTGGAGCCATTGCTGCCTCGCAAGTCTTGAGAATTGTTTGCTTTCCTAGGAGGAGTATTCTTTTTATGGCATTGCCTTTCAAAAACAGTGATTGCTTCTGAAATTTTATATACGTATTTTCAAAAGATATCTTCATTGTAACTTTAGGCTCCTCACACTGAGCATGTAATAAAATTCGTGATTATAATACCAATTCTTGTATTTAAGATTGAAATTGCTCCTTACCCTGAGTTTATTGGTCTTTGTTCCTGTAACAATCAAGTTGTTGGGAGATATTGATCTAAATTTCCATTTTTTTTTTTAACGACTATTACTTACAATACAATGTTGTAATATTTTGTTCTAAATTTGATCATTCCCATTGCTACATAACCCTTAACCATTGAGTCATGTGTATCTAAACTTTTGTTAAAATTATTTATTTTAGCAAATAACCAATAAAATTGTAAATTAAAGTATTTTTAGTAGTACATTTCAATAAAAATTAAAAAGTAAAGTTATTAAAAAAATTTACTGAGCTAAAATATTAAGTTGTAATGAACATGGAAGCCTTGGGTGTGAGCTTATGAGAAGAGGAATGGAACCTGGGTTCGGAGAAGATAATAATATCCTGCCCAAGTTTGACAATTAGTGAAAAGCCGTGGTCTTTTAAGTTGTAATCTGATACAATATCCTTGTTTACGAAATGGATAATTGTATTGGCGACCGTCCATATGTAAAATATGACATGTAGTAGTTGGTTAGGACTTATGAGTTAGAGTTCCTTTCCAGTTGTCCCACATCGAGAACCGACAGAAATATTGCAGAATTTGAGTGGTATAAATATAGCTTCGACCAGACAAAGCAATTTGCCTTAAACTAATGAGTAAGGAAAACAAAGCAAGCGGTGAGAGCTGCTTGCCGCGCCTATCTCAATGATGCGCAAGAATTTCTGGAGGGGTTAAGGCTGGCCTACTTGCGTTGACGCTGCTTACTTTTGCAGAACTCGCTCGGGCGGGCCTCCCAACCCTAACCCCCAAATCACAGTATAACTATTTTCCTCAATAAAAAAGGTAGTGTATATAAATGTCAAATAAAATATAAAATTAACAGGAAATTAGTGAAAATGAATAATAAAATATTATTTCTCTCTCTGAATTATATGTATCATAATTATAATTATTATTAATGGCTTAATCCCACGCATTCTGTTGGGATTTATTTCGATTGCCTTTTTGATAGAATGGGCCGGGATGCTTTTTACCTAGGCTTGGGCGGTGGAATATTAGAAGCCAAGCTTAGGGGGTTCTTTCCGCCTTGGGTTATGTATTAAAAGATTATCAAAACTCATAAAAAATATATTTAAATATCGGTTATATTGTAGGTTCTATTGTTACTGAATTTTAGCTAAAGTCGAATTGTTTCCTACGCATCGGGAAGCCGCAAAAATCATGAAGATTTTGAAGGCTATAAATATCCAAACAGCCTTATTTAAATAGTAAAACATGGTAATTGCTGTGCATTTGCAGAACTTGCTTGGGCGAGCCTCTACCAATATAAAATTATAAATTTACAATTTATATGTCCAATCTCAATATTGATTTAATTTAGCTAAATATTTAATAATTTAAAGAAACTTGGAGAAATTCATAGATCTCCTCATCCTTAATGCCACTTCAAAAGCCAGAAAATAATAAAACCTAGCCATTATTATGTAGACATTACGTGTTCAATGTCTATCTTCCCTTTTTTTTTTCTCCATTCCATTTTTTTTTTATCAAAATGCATATTATTAGAGTATATTTAGGATTCCTTTTATTGTATTAAAGCATATTTATGATTCTTTTTATTGTCTCAATGCTTTTACTTTTTTGCCCTTATATTGGTATATTTATGTACCTCAACTTTCTTAATAATAATTAAGTCTCTTTCATGACAAAAACACATGTGAAAGTATAATCATCTAGGTAACCAGCCCAGTATGTATAAGAGAAATAGTGCAATGTCTGAGGAGTGTCTGCAAGAACCCGGATACTAAGGGATCTCGTGCCATTAAGATAACGAAGTAGACGTTTGACCGCTCCTTAATGGTGTTCAAACGACGCGTGCATGAACTGGGAGAGTTTGTTCATGGTAAAGGAAATATTCGGCTGAGTCACTCAGAGATGTTGGAGGCCTTCGATCACCTGACGATACATGGTGACATCGACCGATGTAGTACCATCATTAGCAATCAGGGAAGTACCCATGACAAGCGGTGTGGAGACGAGTTTGGAGTCGAGGATGTTATGTTTGCTCAAAAGATCAATGACATATTTTTGCTGAGATAGGAGAAGACTTGAGGAGGTAGCCAGAACCTCAACTCCACAGAAGTAAGACAGTGACCCGAGATCCTTGGTGGAGAATGTAGAGTCAAGTTACCGAATAATAGTGTTAACAAGTGAAGGGTCACTACCTGTAATAATCACCATGAGGCGAATCGTACGGGATGTAATCACGCTGCAGAGAGCAAGAAAAAGTGAATTTCTGGGTACCGGCTTCGGGAGCTTGTTTCGAGCCCCATAAATAGCCTCGTGAAACGACATACACGATGCGATATTCTGGCTGCAAGATACCCTACTTAATTACGCCATATAAACCTCGCTTGAAATACCTTCGGCAAAGATATTATTAAATACTGGGTTGGCGAAGGCCCCACTGGCGATAGAGTGCAATGCTAAGCACAATATGAATGGTGATGGAATTGATCACATGACTGAAAGTCTCGTGAAAATCAATACCCGACTGTTGGTGAAAGCCTTTAGCAACAGTTTGAAGCTTTATATTACAATATAGCCATTCCGGGATTTTGCTCGACGCAGAAAACCCTTTGTTGCCCACTATGTTCTCGCCTGCTCTGGGAACGAGAGACCAAATGTTGTTCCCAGATGAGATATCCTACTTTCAGAGCCGGCATTTGGTCTCGAACCCACTTCGGATCTTGGAGAGCTCGGGCGACAATGAAGGGTTCAGAGATAGATGGAAAGATGGTGGTGAGGCCATATCTCAAGTTGGGTTTGCTGATGTCACTTTTAGACCGGGTTTGCATGGAATGATGGTTTAATGGGGAATGAGGGATGGGTAAGGGGTTGGGAGTATTAGTGAGGAGTGGGAGGGTAAGCCACGACAGCCGCAGACGGAGACGACCGATGGAAAAAGTGTGGGCAAGGCTGGGCATGCAAAGCCACCGGGAGGTCCGCGGTGATCGGGAGTTACGCAGGAGCTTGCCGCCCACGTGCCGGGGGATGCCGGTCACGGAGGCTCCGTCGCACAGGGAAGTACCCGAGAGTAACTGAGCTCACATGGCCGAAGGCTGCTCGTGAACGAGGAAGCGGGAGAGCAGAGTCTGTGTCTATTACCGGCGATGTGGGGGTGGGGAGGGAAAGAGAACAAGAAAACATTCTCCACAAACTTGGCATGACGGGACACAAAGATTTTTTAAGAGTGGGGTCAAAACAGAGGAAGACACTTTGAGTAAGGGAGTAGCCGAGAAAGAGACAAACTAAATTTGGGGTCGAGTTTGTGGGAAGAGTAGGGACGCAACCAGGTTAAACATAAACAACTGAAGACAAGGAGTTTGGATGTGCAGGAATTGTGTGGAATAACTTTTCAAAAGATGAACCAAGAGAGAGACTAACTTTGAGCATTCGACGATTAAATGTACAACAGAGCAAGATGGACCGTATGTTAGGAGGAATGAATTGATGCAAGAGAGTGAGATCCGTTTACACATGCCAATGTCGGTGTTCGTAACGCCTAATATGTCTCAGAGTGTGGGAGGTGTAGTGAGATGGGTTGTACCATAGGTCACAAGGAATGACCGAAGAGTTAGGAATTCACCCCCATTATCGGTGTAGAGTGTTTTAATGGTGGTGATGAAATAATTTTCAACAAGTTGCTTGAAGGCAACAAAGGTGGAATGAACATCTGGTTTACGACGTAATGGATAAAACCAGATATACTTTGTGAAATGGTCAGCAAAAATAACGTAGTAATGAAAATCATCAAAAGAGGAAATGGGTGAGGTCCACACATTAGAAAAGATAACATCAAGTGGAGAGGAAGAGGTGATGTTGGATTTATAAAAAGGTAACTTGTGGCTTTTATTAATCTGCAGGAGTTACAAGTGTGACGCCCCAAAACCCTCGTACCATGACTACCCATCAACTCACACTGAATACTCGCACGTTCCGTAACCCGACACTATTCACGTAAAATCCCGTAGTCCCTTTGTAACGGAGCTCTACCCAAATACAAACCTCGTCCCAAACAATCCAATATAATCCACTATGAGTACAAATGGCCATCAGCCCATATACCAATGCTCATCAAAATACACTAACTATATGTCATAGTTTCAAGAGTTAATAATTTACTCTTATACAACATATATTAAAAGTTTAAAACATTCTAATACATGTATCCAACTAAAACCAAAGCCACAACCCGACTTTCTTCAAAATCGGTCTCTAAGAAGAGCCGTCTTCTCGAGCGCCCCTTGTACTTGAAAAAATGTTCCCTTGACAGGGTGAGCTAATGCCCAGTAGTGGAATCACCCTAAATGGGTTACTCCCCACCTAAGTGCATATGCCATGATCCTATGTAAACACACATTCAAGCAAATACGTGATCCTACTTGAATGTCTAAATGACCAACCCATGTCCCGAGTCCTCACTGACTCCCTCACACTTGCCTAAACTGTAACACCCCGAAATATACCCTAGTTGTTTTCAACATGTTTAGGTATTTTGTAGGCATAAATTAAAAGTTTCGTAAATTAAATGCGAAAAATGGAAAATTTAGAAACCCGAAAATTGTACAAGACTTAAGGACAAAATCATAATTTGTCCAAAAAAGGGCATCAAAGACATGGATTAATGAGATTAGAGGCCAATATACAATTTTGGGAAATTGGAATACAAATAGTCAAAAGTGGAAGGACTAAAAAGCTAAATAACATAAACCTTTATTTATAAATAGAAGAGGGAGACAAAAAAATGGATTATTTTTGGTCTCCAAACAAGGCTTACGGGAAGAAGAGGAGGAGGAAGGAGAAGAAGAGGAAGAAGGAGAGAGATCAAGCCAAGGTATGGATTCTTGTATGGATACATGACTTTGGTATGGAATTGTAGGGATTTTGGTATGATTTTTGCATACGAATTACTGATATGATTGCTAAGGTTTCTTCTTGAAGATTAAATTGGTTCCATTTTCTAGGGTTTTGTTAGGAAGACATCCTAACTCTAGATTTAAGCAAGTTTGCTGAAAACTTTTAGCTGATAATGGTTAGATATGTGAATCCTTCACAATTCCAAGGTTTTGTAGAATTGGGTGAACTTTGGTATGAATCCTTAGATTCTTTGACTAATTAAAAGTAATTGTGGAGGGATTTCAGGTTGATTTTTGATGAGGAGTGAAATAGAAGTGAATTGTGGAAGAAAAGTGCATGAAAAATGGGAAATCACTCATTTCAAGTAAATTTCGGAGACCTGCACCGCACACCTCAACCTGCACGCAGACAAAGCCGCAAGAGCCAAACTCTGTTCCTCAGACGGCACAAATTCCTCCGAACCAACCCGCACCGATACAGTCGGAGCCGACCGGCACAGTGGTCCCTGTAGCCCCCGGCTTTTATGTTGTTTTGGCGTATTTAAGCTAAAATACACTGAAGTATAGAAAAGGATGAAATTATGAGAAATGTACTGCACTGTCGCCGCTGGCGAATTCGCCTCTACGAGTTCGATGGGGAGCAAAGTTCATGCCTGATAATAAGATAGGAAGCTTCAACACATACAATCGCAGGGAATGCCTAAGACCAAGTATTAAATGACACGGCACTTCTGTCACGACGTGTGCACGTCCCGATTAGTACTTCTAGCATTCCCCGATTAGTGCCCGACACTTCGACAGTACTTCATCCCGCTAGTGCTATGGCACTCGCCCCAATAGTGCTACGACACTCGTCCCGATTAGCGCGACACACTCCCGCTCGCATCTGGCATCCCGCTTGTGCGCCGCACTTCTCGCATCGTATAGAATCTTCTGATACTTATCAGGCCGTGTCTTACACTTTTATTAGCACTCGGTCTATAGATTCCCATAGTTATATGATAATAACCTCGAATAACAATGAATAAGAGGAAATGAAGGTGTATCGTTCTGATATGTAATACCTACGGGTATTTCTGAATACGAATAAGCTCTGTAACTCCTACGAGAGTCCCGAATACACATAAGTCTGTTATAAGTATAAGTTTTGAATACGATTAAGCTCTGTTATAAGTATAAGTACTTGTATAAGTCCATGATATGAATGCATGAAATTTCGATATCCTAAGTATCGTTATATGCTTATTATAATCATGTATATGCATATTACCTATGTTTCCCACTAAGCGTAAAGCTTAGCACGGGTTTTTAATCCGTGTAGGTACAGAAGAAAGAGACAGCGATATTCCGCATTCTGCCGGGCCAACACACGAGTAGGGGTTCATCACTGTAGGTTCCGCGCTCTGATCAGTAATTGTAAATGTATAGTTTTTGAATATGTAAATAGGACCATTACCTGCATATGACATCGTAAACAATCACTACCAAGTGGTAGTTTTTATTTTTGGACTTTGTATATGATACGCTGACATAGTTATAAGAATCGTTACACCGATGTTCAAAAGTAAGTAAAGAGTCCCAAAGATATGGTTCAGCACTCTAATTCTGGGCTGGGGATCCGCCAATCGGCTCTGACCGAATCGCGTGACATAAGCCATGTATGAGAAACATTATTTTCAAAAACAGTGTTTGTTTTAATTGTGGACAACCCTCCGATATAAGTAGTGGACCGACTTCGATAATCTAATTAGTGGACAACCCTTCGATGTATATCAATTGGGTCGACTCCGACGATTGATATTTTATATGGACTACCCTCCGATATTGTAATGGACACATTCCGATAATTATCACATAGTCAACCCTCCAAACAATTCTCTCAAGAAACCATCTCATGCACTCACCTATTGTTTCAGTATGTCTCTGAAGGCATACGCATACTTATCGACGCCAATTCCAATACAATTTATATAACACATGTGCAAAATATATATAACATGATATACATTTACATAATTTAATCACATAAACATAAGCAGGTAATTTCAATAACTACACCAAAAAATTAGCTCACGTGGGCTAGATCAACCACGAGCAATTCGACTAATTAATTCAACCAAACACATTTTCTCACAAAATTTATTTCGTGAACAGCCATTCACATGGAACAAGAAACCCTGTGCCACTGCTCATGGCCACTATCTCTACACTGCTCACTTCGTGAACCCGAATTTCCTAGTCATTTCCGGCCTCATACACATCAAAACATGATTTATGGCATAATTTATACCATTGAGCACCCAAAACAGCCCCTACGAAATATGCATCGTCTAACGGGCTCCCAAAATTTCAATAATTCTGGCCCCAAGTTTTGGGACTGACCAACGGCTAAGCATACCAATTCACCCGAATCATCAACCAAAACACTTAAATCGAAAATAAACCAAGTAGGATAAATCCCCTACCTCACGGAGTTTGTCAAAACTCCTCAAAACCGGAGCCCACGCGTAGGCCTCGCCCCGTAGAACAACTTTCCTTCTTGCTCCGAAGAATTCCGACGGTCGGATCACCCGTAAACCTAGAGAGAAGTTACACCCTCTCTTACTAGAAAATGAAAAATCAAAGCTACTGCATCCCTCTTCTGATTTCACGTTTTTCTTTGACTCTTCAAAAGGAGGAGGATGACACTATTTGAAAATTTTGTTATATTATCATTTAAGTTTCCAAAAATGACATCTATGTCCCCAAGCTTTGGATTTTCGACATTTGGCACTACCTCGGCCGTTCATTTTCATCATTTCTCTACTCATGCAACATGTGTCACATGAGTACATGTTATAGGTGACTTTCGTCACATCACATGTCGTTTTATGGCACCCGACATCGATGCCCTAAAAACGTGCACTCGACACCGCCCTAATTCGACCAATTCGACATGGTAGCTAGATTTCTCGCGCGAGACCCATTCCAACTAAGTGGAAATCCGCTTCGCCATCCGAAATATAAAGAATAAATTTCGATTTCAATCGAAATTACTTATTTTGCCATTTCTCCTTAAATTGGAAATTTCTGCTCCATTCTCCCCTCTAAAAGGAATTTCATTCCGAAATTCTAGACAATCACAATCATCATATGCATACGTAATGCACAATACCATGCATGTAAACTCGCCATTTAAATATTAAACGACTAAACCACACCTTCATCCCCTAAACGTATGATCAGGCCCGCAGATCGCCTCCTCGCCCCAAGTCGACCATCCACTCCATAGCCGCCATAGCACCCCTCACTAAATTTCACCGGCTCCTGGCGCCTAAAAACCCGATCACGCTATCCGTAATGCACATCGTCCTCCCGAAGGTCCCATCAAGTCAACTTCAATTTGTCACCAATCCACCATGAGCCTGACCAGCATACTCCTGAGCATGGAGACGCGAAATACATCGTGGACATATTCAATATGCCGGGCGTAAAGCCAACCCAGACGCACAAGGCCTACCCTCTCGAGTATCTCGAACTGCTAATAAACTCGCGACATGACCACTCCCACTCCTGGCCCAACATAACGGTGATCTCGCATGGCTCCCATACAATGCCTCATATGGTGCCATCTATACTCATCGATAACTGTTGTTGTAGGCGAATTCCACTAAAGGCAAGTGCTCTTCCCAACTACCCTGATGATCCAGGACGCATGCTCGCAGCATGTCCTCTAACACCTCAGATACCCTTCGATCGACCATCCTGTCTCGCGCCAAAGCCATTCACTGGTCAGCCATGTGCCCATAGCCTTTGAAACTCTTTCGTGCAGAACCTCGAGTTCCTATCCGACACTATGGATACCGGTACCATGTAACCCATCATTCTCACTGCACAAATCCCGGTGAGAATCTCTCTCCGCAGAAGGTCATCCGCACAGCTAGAAATGTGCCGACTGTATTTCCGGCCCACTATCACCCATACCGCATCATGTCTCATGTGTCCGTGGGCAAGTGGGTCTTAAATCCATCGCGGACGTGCTCCCACTTCCACTCTCACCACCTCCAACTACCGGCAAATCTGGCCGGCTTCGTGCTTACTTAACCTCGCCGGGACACGTGAGACATCGTCGCACAAAGTCCCCTATGTGTCTCTTCATTCCGCTCCAAAGAGTAATCGCGACGAAGACTTCGTACATCTTCGTACACTGATGCACGAAAAATTGAGAGCAGTGAAACTCCCTGAGAATCTCCTCTCTCAAATCGGTCGAATGGGGAACCACTACCCATCCTCTATACCGAAGACTACCATCCGAGTGGACGGTCCAGCCCTCGTCACCCATACCTGCCTGTACCCGGTCCCTGATGGACACTATCTCTGCGTCTTGCCACTGGGACTCAATCACTCTACTCAATAGAGACGGTGTAGCTACTAAACTCCCCAATGTACCCTGAGCCCGCCACGTATCAGAGCCCAAACTGCCCTTACGCTCGAGCATCCGCCACTCCCTGAAGCCATAGCCAATACTCCCGGTGACTTCGGGATCAGTGCATCAGTTGACTACATTTGCCTTACCAGATGGTAATGCAAAGTAAAGTCATAATCCTCTTAGGAACTCATCCATCTCGCTGCCTCATATTGAGGTCTGGCCAGGTGAAAATATACTCGCACTTTTTATGGTCTAAGTACACCTCGAACTCCCCGCTGAGTAAAGTAGTGGCGCCCAAATCTTCAAGGCGAAGACTACCGCCAACTCCAAGTCGTGTAAATTCGCCTCATGATTCTTCAATTGATGGGAACCATAGTTACTTCACCCTCCCTGACCGCATGAAAACACATCCCAGCCCCGCCCCTTCGAGGCATCACAATACACCAGGTACCCCTCGTCCCTATCCCTCCGTCCGGAATATCAAGATAGGAGCGGGCAAGTCTCCCTTCAACTCTAAAAATGCCTCGCATCGTGGGTCATCCTAATCAAACTTGACCTCCTTCCGGGTCAATCTTGTCATAAGTGCTGCTATCCTGGAGAAATCCTTAATGAATCTCCTGTAGTACCCAGCCAATCCTAAGAAACTACGTATCTCGAAGATTGACTTCGGCCTCTCCCAACTCATCACGGCCTCGACCTTCTCTAGGTCCATTGACACGCCTGATGCTGACACCACGTGTCCTAGAAATCTCACCTTAGTAAGACAAAACTCGCACTTACTGAACTTAGCATACGCTCGATGGTCTCAACAATCAATATAACTTCAAACGAGCAATTTAATTCCGACCGAGAGTAGACCAAAATGTCATCCACGAAGACTACGACAACCTAGATCGGTAGATGTGCTGGAATACCCTATGTATGAGATCCATGAATACGGGCCGCTTATCTGGCCAACCAAAGGGCATCACCTGTGCAAACTCAAAGTGCCCATAACGCATCCTAAACACCGCCTTAGGATATCCATCTCCTAACCTCGCCTGATGGTAACCTTTCGTAAAGGCGAAGGTCTATCTCGAGTAGACTGCACTCTCTCACTGGGACAACAAATCAAGCCAATCGCAATGGCACCGATTCTTGATCGTAACCCTATTTAACCGGTCAGAATCAATGCACAAATGAAGGGTCTTCATATTCTTCTTCGCAAATGTAACCTGAGCATCCCATGGTGAAGTGTTTCTGGCCTAATGAACCTCGGCCCGCAGCTCCCGCAATCGACTCAGTTCCTGCAACTCAACTGGTGCCATCCTATGAGGAGTCATAGAGATAGGCGAAGTACCAGGGTGTAACTCGATACCGAAGTCTACAACCCTATGCGGAGGTAATCCCGGTAGCTCATCCGGAAAAACATCCACATACTCGCAAACTACTCGAGGTAGATCTAAGTCCGGCTCCTCTCATCCTTCTAGTGGCTCGCTAGCTAACCCGCTTAATCGGCCCCGACACCTGACTTCAGATATTGTATGGGGAAAATATCATGCTTCAGACTCGAAACACAACACGAGCAATCGTCCCACGGGGCGGTAATCCTCCTACGCCACAATCGATAATCCACCTTGTGTCGTCACCAATCCATCCCGTGACGACATCGAACTCGACATGTCCATGATCCTTAAGTCCACCGAGGAGAGAGTCCCCGAGATCTCTAACTCGCAACCACGACATATTATCCCTATTCTCGCCTAATCCCTGGGGAGAACTCACATACAAAGGTCTTCCAAGGTTCAACCCAAGCTCCCACTCTATCACAACTGATGCAAAGAATGAATGAACATGGCACCGGGACCAAATAACACTTCGTCGCATAGCGATAGCAAAACGCACTGTATAACCGGGTCGACTGGCCGACTCAACCGGGCGGCAGGATGGCGTAGACATGCCAACCTCGATGTCCCCGCCATGGGCCTCGCCCTTCCGCTCTACTCCATACTCCGCCTCTCGCCCGCTCGCGGAAACGGAGGTGCCCATGTAGCTCCTCAAACCGAGATCGCTCTAGCTCGCATCGGGCCGCGGAGGAATGTATTGTATCCTTCTCCGTCTCAATCGACCGTGGCCGCCCCAAAACCCTGATCCCTGTCTCTAGGGGCAATCCCTCCTCATGTGTCCAGGCTGCTGGCAATGGTAGCATACCATCTGCCCAGCCTGACCGGCAACTCTCATATGTCCCTGGCCCGGATGGCCGCGACTCTGGAACCCTTGTGAACTAGAAGCCCTCTGCTTCTTTCCCGAACTAGAAGAAGACTGACTCTCCTTCCTCTTGCTACTAACACCCGCATCCCGAGTTCTCCTAGCATCCTCGATCTCTCTCTCTATGGTCAGGGCTGTCCCAACCATGGAGTCCATATCCTGTAGGCAAAGTCCTACAATCCTGGCCCGAATGGACAACTTCAGCCCATTCTCGAATCTCCTAACTTGGCCATGTCCGTGGCCATATAATCATCAGCAAAACGGGCTAGCTCTGGTGGAATCTAGCCACATAATCCATCACGACATCGTCCCCCGCCCAACTCTAGGAACTCCCGAGCCTTCGCGATGCCCCGCAGACCTCGAAGTACTTACCCATGAACATCTCCCAAAATCTACCCATGTCATCGTCAGGTTTCCTTGAGGTCTTTGGCCCATTTCCACCATACTGGGCCTAACCCTGGCCGGAATGCGCCTAACCGATCCCGGGTCGTCAGAGGTAATCTCCATAGTCTCTAACACCTTCTCGACCAAAGATGAACCAATGGTCTCTGCCACCACGGATCTCCCCCCGTGAATGCTCCAAGACGACGCGCCCTAAACCTCCTGAGGTTACCAGGACCTCCCGACTCACCGCTGCTACGCCAGCTTCAGCGACAGCAAACCAGAATACCTACAAACCCTACAAAGGCCTATCACCAACATCGTGGATGGTCAAATGCTCTGGTGTTCCGACCAAGACTCGTGACGCCCTCTACGCCCCGTCCTCGACTAGCCATCTACGCTCAAATGATACCACTAATGCAAGATTCCTACTTTCGCCTCAAACACGTACTGAGACACTATTCATACACAGATAATATAGTTCATATACGATGTCCCTGCATTTATATGCAATTCGAGACAACTAATTCACATGTTAAATCATTTTTTTTTTCACAAAAATTTTATTTTTGAAAATTTCATTTTTTCCAAAATTTTGTCTCATTTTATTTGATTTTATCTTATTTAATTTAATTTAATTTAATTTAATTTTTTTTCTAAGCTTAGAACACCAAATAAATTTATAAAATTTATTTTATTCAATTTTCTTCAATGTTAATCTTAAAACCTTAGAAAATTTTTTCTCCCAATAAACCAAATAAATTGATAAAATTTATTTTATTTAATTTTCTTTTTCCAATTTTACACACTATAAAACTCCCAAAATTTTTTCTAACACTTCTATGTGCTACTCACTGCACACAAATCCAACACAACACATGATCACACATCATTCATGTTTCTTTGCATATTTTTCACATTAACAATTTATCAAATCACACAAATCTCACACACCAAACACATGCATGCAAAGTGGGTCTAATATCCCGTGATTTTCTAGGTACCTACATACCTAAACCTACATCGAACCACACCAAGTGGTGATGGATACCCAACCCGAGCTCCCAGGCATTCAGATACCCAAGCTCGATACCAAGCCGTGGACGCCCAAACCCTGGGTCCTGCTTGACAACCCGTCAACCCGCCTGAATACCGCGGAATGCTCCGCAACCCGATACTATTAACGAAAATCGGGTAGAGTCTCCTTTGTATGGGGAGCTCTACCCAAATACAAACCTGTCCCAAACAATCCAATATAATCCAATATAAGTACAAATGACCACTTGTGCCCATATATTAATGCTCATCAAAATACACTAACTATATACCATAGTTTCAAGAGTTAATAATTTACTCTTATACAACATATATTAAAAGTTTAAAACATTCTAATACATGTATCCAACTAAAGTCCAAAGCCACAACCCGCTTCAAAATCGTGGTCTCTCTAAGAAGAGTCATTTTCTCGAGCGCCTCCCGTACTCAAAATGCCCCACAGGTGAGCTAATGCCCGCAGGAATCACCCTAAATGGTTACTCCCCACCTAAGCCGCATACGCCATTTATCCTATAAACACACATTCAAGTAAATACGTGATCCCACTTTGAATGTCTAAATGACCAACCCATGTCCCTTATTCTCACTCGACTCCCTCCCACTTGCCTAAGCTACGTAAGGAGAAACATTATTTCAAACAAAGCTATTTGTTTTTAATTATGGATAACCCTTCGATATAAGTAGCGGACCGACTCCGATAATCTAATTAGCTGACAACCTCCGATGTATATCAATCACGACTCCGACGACATATTTTATACTGATTTACCGATATTGTAATGGACACACTCGATAATTATCACATAGTCAACCCTCCGAAACACTTCCTTCAAGAAATCATCTCATGCACTCACTCCTATCGCTTGGGTGCCTCAAGGCATACACGCATGATGCTAATTTCAATACAATTTATAACACATGCAAATATATATAAATTGATATACATTTACATAATTTAATCACACAAACATATTATGCAATTTCACAATCCATTACACCAAAAATTAGCTCACGTGGGCTAATTAACAACCACGAGCAATTCGATTTGAATTACTCAACCAAACACATTTTTCTCACAAAATTTATTTCGTGAACACTATTCACATGAACAGTAAAACCCTCGGGTTACTGTTCACGACCACTACCCTACATCGGTTCCACTTCGTGAACTCGAATTTCCTAGTCATTTCCGACCTCATACACATCAAAACATGATTTATGGCATAATTTATACCATTGAGCACCCAAAATGTTTCCTACAGTCACGACCGTCCAATGGGCTCAAAAATTAATAATTCTGGCCCCAAGTTTTGGGACCGATCAAACGGCCGTTTAAGGCCTTAATTCACCCGAATCATCAACCAAAACACTTAAATCGAAAATAAACCAAGTAGGGATAACCCCACCTCACAAGAAGGTTTGTCTAAACTCCTCAAAACGGAGTCCAGGCCAGAGAACAACTTTCCTTCTTACTTCAAGAATTCCCGACCACCGATCGCCCGTAAACCTACATAGAAGTTACACTCTCTCTCACTAGAAAATGAAAAATCAAAGCTACTGCATCCCTCTTCTTATTTCACGTTTTTCTTTGGCTCTTCAAAAGGAGGAGGATGACACTATTTGAAAATTTTGTCCTATTATCATTTAAGTTTCCAAAAATGACATCTATGTCCCCAAGCTTTGATTTTCACATTTAAGGCCACTCTGCCGCTCACTCATTTCATCATGCAACATGTGTTACATGAGTACATGTTATGACTGGCCACATCACATGTCGCTTACTTCCAAGATCCGATACTCGATGTCTTGAAAAACGTGCAAATTCCGATTGTCTCGGAATTCGACGAAATTCAACATGGTAGATAGATTTTGTGAGACGATTCCAACGGTGAAATTCGTTTCTTCATCCGAGATCTAGAGAATAAATTTCGGATTTTTGACCGAAATTACGATTTTGCCATTTTTCCAGAAATTGGAAATTTCTCGAGTCTTACAACAAGAGAAGGAACATAAATGTTTTTCGGGAAAATAAATTCTTAAAACACTATGAAATTTTTGAAAAATTGGCAAGGATGGATGATCGAGACAACCGTGCCACATAGAGATAGTGGCAAGGGAGGATCGAAACAGATGACAGAGCTAGGTCGAAGATTGAAGGGGACTAACTTATGCAATAGACATCGCTCTACACCGTCGCGAACTACAAGGACTCGTGACAAGCTCGCGCCCAGCACTCAAGCCGACCTTATACGAACCGACCGGGACGTAGTCGTCTCTTTTACGAATCCGATACAATTCATTTTCTCAATAAAACACATTTCAAATACTCATCTGTAAAGGATAATTATTCTTATAAAAATATATACGTATATATCACGTTAACTTAAAGGGGGCCCATCATTTTGTTCTCAATACACATTTTCATTCAATATGGTATTATTTGCCCATTTGTTCAATTTCCCACTTTTATACATTACGACATTATAAGCCGTTATAAATATAAAAAACATTTACAAACATTTATCAAAGTTCAATTTTCACAACATAGTTTTAATACAAAAAGTATCAAAAAGTGATTATGGGGTTTCATGTATGCATGGTTAGAGCTTTACTTTTACTCTGTGTGGCTTTTGACGATGACTTTGCGCTGCACCTGCCTTTCTTTTTGAACCTCGTCACCTCTGACTGCGGCGATGATAAACAATGATAAATATTTTCATGCTTAGTGGTTCTAAGGCGTTCTTCTTTCATTTTATTTTAACACAAATCATGCGACTTTTCTAAAGCAATATTTTTGAACCTTATTGAATGATCAATGCAATACAATATGTATATATATTCATTTCATATACATTCATTTACAATTTATTGATCATTTAAAATATACACTTTCATAGTCAATAACTCATTCAAAACTCAATCATGCATTTCACAAATATTCTTATCATTTTGCACTTAAACGAATTTAGCCAATGTTTTTGGTGCGTAGGATAACGGAATCACCGGCATGGTCCCGCTGGGCTGCAGACCGATATAAAAAGGTTTTATAACACAATACGGTCCTCGCTGGATCTGCTGATTGGTTATTAAAAATCATTTTGTGAACACTACCGATAATCGGTTCCGCTGGGCTACTTGACGAGTGACACTATATTATGTTCATTCACAAGATTAAGCATTAATCTTTATTGGGTATACCACCTATCCTTAACTCAATATGACTAGATAACATTCTATTAAGGGCATTAAAAATCAATCATAGAAATTTATAATAGGGTATATACATTTATACTCAAATAACACATTTCAATACTCATGCAATTTTTCATGGCAATCATTTCACAATCAATTTTCTCAAATCACTTAAAATAAATCAATATGCAATTTTATTGAAAACATTTCAATAATTGCGCAAACAATTTTAATACTTGAAATAAGAAGAGAAGAATGAAGAACGAACCAAAAAGGTCATTGAACTTCGATTCCTATCCTCGGAATCTCGACTTCAATTCTGGTTTTCCTCGTTGCCAACCCCTAATCCATCACAATTAGAGAATAATATCAGTTGACTTATTTAGGTTTCTAGTTAGGGTTGTTTTCTACCCAACATACCTTCACTTGTAAAATTTTTTTGGGAACAAATGAGCCATATTTTACCCAACTTCCTTTAAGTCCATTGTTCCTCTGTAAATCTATTTTATTCAGAAATTGGAATCATCCAATTCGGAGCACCGAAACTCCAGATATGTCCTAAACATCCGAGACTATTCTATTTTCATCACAGAACCAAAAATTTCCCAAAAACAGGGCTCTCTTTAGACGAATTTATGAGTTTAATGAGATCAAAATTTGAATATACTTATTTCAGGAAAATTTGTTCTCCTAGAAGTGTAGTTTACCTGGAAATTTGAATCACTCAATTTGGATGAGTGAAACTCAAATTATGGCCTAAATACAAAAACTATTCCGAAACACCAAATCTGTATCAAAACTGAACCAGAATTGACAAGAAAATAGAGCTTCACTTTGACGAATTTTCTGGGTCTAATGGGGTTTAAATTTGGATACACTTATTTAATGGAGATTTGTTTTCCTAGAAGTCTAGTTTACCCAAAAATTTAAATAACTCAATTTGAATGAGTGAAACTCAACTTATGGCCTAAATACCAAAACTGTTCCGAAACACCAAAACTGTATCAGAACCGAACTAGAATTGACCCGAAAATAGAGCCTCAATTTGACGAATTTTCTAGGTCAATTGGGGTCTAAATTTGGATACACTTATTTCAGAGATTTTGTTCCTTCTAGAAGTCTAGTTTACTCCAAAATTTGAATCACTTAATTTGGATGAGGAGTGATGGCCGGGGTAAACAAAAAACATGGTTTGGAAAATTTTGAAAGCATCTCCTAAAAACCCAACATTTCCTTTATACAAAAATTTCACCACTAAACTAAACCAACCATATAATAACTTAGAGCAACCTCCAAAACTGAAATAAACCAATCAACATCATTTTTATACCAACTTAGGGTTCTTTCTAAACCCAAACACAACATTAAGGAAAGTTAGGGTTAGTCTCTTACCTTAAATATCTTCTTTTCTCTTCTTTCTTCTTCCTTCTTCTTATTGATCACTTAAACTCCTGTTTTCATGGAGAAATATCACCCACTCATCTCCCTTTTCTCTCAACCGGATTTTCCCTACCTTTTCCAAAACGTAAATGCCTAAATGAGAGACTCTCTCATTCTAAAGACCAATTTGGTCTTAACACTCTAAACCTTCATAAGGCAATGTTTGGCTTACACATTAATTCCTATTTTTCCCATTTTTTTTCATTTTAGGGCTTCATTTCTCTTTCATTTCCACTTCATTTCATCAAATTTTCATTTTGGCATATACACTTCTTCATTTATGACCATTGGGTTCCTATTTTGACATTTTTAAAAAATTAACCTTGTCCCTTGTATAATTTCCGAGTTTTATCATTTTTTTTTCGTTTTTAGCAATTTAAACGTTGGAAAAATACAATTTAATTTATTTTATACCCTAAACATGTTATAAAACTATTAGGGTATTTTCAGGGCGTTACATGACCCATGTGTGATGATCTTGCACCTGAAAGAAAGAGTCAAAGGATAGGACATTAATAGGGTTATTGACACAAAGGGCCAAGATCGAAATAAGATTCTTAGACATGGTAGGCAGATGTAGGACATTAGAAAAAAATAAAGGTGTAGGAAGAGAGGTAAGGGAGAAGGAGCCAATGTTGGAAATTGATAAACTTGGCCATCACAAATAATCACACTGTTAAAGGATGTGTCTGACTCATGAAGGACTAGGGCAGCAAGATTTGTGGTCACATGGTGAGAGGTGCTAGAATCAACAACCCAATCGAGAGAGGTACCGGGAGTGGAGGGATGGACTATAGTGTGGGCATAAGGTGTAGTGAAAGTCGGGCGCAGAGCATGGGAAGGAGTGGGCGGAAGAGAGCTGAATGTCGAGGTGGGTAGTTGACTGCATTGCAGAGCAGAGTGCCCGGTTATACCACAAAGCTGACAGTGCCTGAGGTAGCGACTTTGCCCAAATTGTGATGGTAGAGCTGGGTGCCGTGGAGACACGAGAGGAGCATGCCCGAGATACTAACTATGCTTAATTTGGGTTGGTAGAGAAGGTCGATAAAATTTCTTGGGGACATCAGGTGATGTCCAAGACTATAGAGACTGGTTAGGATTGCGACCACCACAGTTGTTTGATCGATGATGGGACGAGGAACCAGGCAAAGTAGCCATGGTAGTCGCCGGAATAGAGGTAGGCGGAGCCAAAGGAACCGAATGTTAGAGTTAGGCCTTGTAATTTAAGAGGTGCTCGAACAATTCCTCAAACATAACTTGTGACGCCCCCACTCGGCATAGGGTGTCAAGTGAGGGGTCACTCTTTTTTTTTTTTTTAAACTTATAACCTTTACACTTGCATATTCATATAATGTTAAACATTTAACTTGTATTATATTATGTAGCAGTGGATTACAAAATATATATATACAAGCTCCATATATGGAAGTGTTTAACATTTTACAATATTTACATTGTTTACAAAATTTCATATACAAATGTAATCTGGGTCTTCTAGTGGGCACCTATCGATAAAAGGCTCACCGCGATGTGGGATTGTCCCGCCTTCGGGGTTTCCTCTTCTGTACCTACACGGATTGAACACCCATGCTAAGCTTTACGCTTAGTGGGAATTAATACATATGGATGACCTCTACTAAGGTCACCACACTTCTATACAAATGCATATAACACATATAACAGTTACAGATTCTTATCATTTCTCATATATATACTTCTTTATCATAACCGCCTACTAACATCATCCATATACTTTTCATGTCATTCGTATTTTACTTCTTATTCTGTAATCAGATAATTATCATCACATAGCATACATGCTTTACGAGCTTAAAAGTCATCTATTTTAGTCCATTTTTCGCTTTGATTTTAATGTAAAAGGAATAATTAAGATGCAAAATATTAAGAAACTTCACCAAATTTGTTATTTGGTGGAGTATAAAGAAAGAAGAAAATGCAAAGGGAAAATGCAAAGAAATGGTGGAATAAAAATGCAAGAAGTGGTTGCAGAAATTTAAACAAATGTCTGATTCATCATCGGCTGGGCTTGTAATAATCCAGATTATGAGGTCGCGATGATCAGATTTAGCGAAGGAAATACAACCGGGCTTTACAGAATCACCACAGATAAGCAACCGAGGATTAACCGTGGTTAGTGGGAATGATGTCACGACAAAGATCGTGATGTCGCTGACAAGGGTCGATGTCGCCACTTCGGGGATGGAGGTCGCGACAAGAGAATCGCCCGCTTTCATGACGTTCGAAGGATGAGCTGAGTTAATCGGTCGTTGTCGCGATGCAGGACTGAAGCTGCGACACCGAAAGCAAACTAGCTGAAGCCTCCAAAGATGTCGGCGTCGCGATAAGAGATCGAGGTCGCAAGCATCATGAACGCATCAAATAAGGTCGCGCAGAAGACTTATTTGACGTCAGCTGATAAGATATTGATGTCGCGACATCAGGAGAGAGCAATTGAAACCTGCAAAGACATAAGCTGATGTCGCTGAAGGCAGATTGAGGTCGGCTATCATGAACGATCGCGCGAAGCCTCCAGTGTTTATGTCGCTGACAAGTCGAGGTCGACATCACGAACGCATCGCTTGAAGGCCGCGTAAGACTTGAGTCGATGTCGCGATGAAGATATCGATGTCGCGACATCGTGGAGAGACCAATTGAACCCGCAAAGGCATAAAGTGATGTCGCTGACAAGGATCGGCGTCGTGACATCAAGACATCAAGGTCGCTGGTGACTAAGTTGATGTCGCGACGTGAGATCGATGTCTCGACTACGGATGATGTAGCGACAAGAGATCAATGTCGCGACATGAATGTAAACATGAGCCAATCCAACTTTTGGAATACACAAAGACTCCAGATCGGGAATTAGGCCCAACCGAGAAACCCTATAAATAAGCAAATTTACCCCGCATGAAAAGGCAAATATAAGGATACGTATCGAGAGAACTGCAGTCAAGGCTCATTTTCTTTATTTTCCTTTTAGTTTTCTTTTCTTTTCTTTTCTTTTCTTCAATGTTGATAGTTAGAGATTAGATTAGATTTATCGTTCTAGTTTTCGCCTTTCTTCTTGAATCGATGTTATCGTTGAGCATGTCGAACGCAGAATTCATTCTTTCAAATTACCACCGAATGTTTCAAAGCCTGCACTGAATCTCACTCTTCGCTCAATTGCGCTATTCTATGAACAGAGAATGTCAGAGCGCATAATTCAAGAATCGAGAATCCAACCCATTAAGGAATGCTATAGTCGAAATTATCTTTCCCGTAATGCTTCCGCCAGCCAGGAAATTTCGCCATGAATTTACTCGGTTTCGGGTTTACTGTTTTGATCCGACACGCTCTTATACCCGTTTAAGATTTTGCCTCAATGCCTGATTTCAAGGAGGTCCTCTCGAGTGACACAGAGAACACACTTGGGAAGGAAGAGTTATGAACATTTTTGAAGGTATATTAACCTCGCTATTGTAGACTATCGGAGCCTTGTGCTTTACTCAGATAAATCATCTTCAATTTGAAATCAAAACGAGTTGAACGAGTTATCAATTTAAACAAGCAAAGAGTCTACCTCAATTTATAGCGAGGGCCAATCCTGTTAATGAGATCTAATCATGACAGGGGTGATCTATTCTAATTTCGAGGAAGAGTAACCGAAGTTGTATATTCGCTGACCGATAACTTGGGAGCTAAGGTTTACTACCCATAAATGTAAGAAGTATTGGCAGTGAAAAATACCCAGATTAAGGAAATCCCTTTTAAAAGTAGTTATCTCATTCCCTGTCTTCGAAAGAATCAAGAAAAATTAGATAATGAAATGTGGAGTGTGGAGAGATCCAACTTTACTGCTAAACGCCTTGGACAGATTTTAAAACCTGAAATATTCAAGAAGTTTTATCGCATAACTACAGAATTGGTACTAATATAGCAAGATACTCTGATGTGTCCTCGAAAGATAATTATTCAATGTCCACTTATTTTCTTAACTATTCTTATTCTTTATTCTCTTATATTCCATTTATTTGATTGTTCATTTATTTTACTCGTATAGTATAATTTCCAATTTCTGCCGACCCCAATATCACTTTATGGTCCAATTATACGGAGCTCGGAGTAGTCGTAGTTGATTTGTACCTCAGATCTCTGCGGGATCGATATCTCGACTTATATCCATTTTATTACTACGACTGCACTCGTTAAAGATATCGTGCCAAACCAAAATTGGAAAATGATTAACTCTAGGAGACGGTCTCAAATAAGTTTTATGATGCGCTTCCTAGGATTAGACACAGTCCTTTGCAATTGTGCAACTAAATTTGTATATGCGCTTTCGTTAATAACGTTTTATTCGCCGCCGCTGTCGGGGATTAGACAATAGTCCTCGTACAAGGTTAATAAATTTGTATATGTCTTTTGGTCACCTTTACATGCTTCTCATATTCTCTTCATTTCATTTGCACAAACCTATCATTTTCTTTTATGTTTCATGTTTGCATAAACCTTAGAAGTGGATACAGGAAACCATGAGGGCCCGAAGGCGCTGTGCTCACTGTATGAAACAGTGGTCCATGAGGGCCCGAAGGCGCTGTATTCACTGTATGAAACAGTGGTCCATGAGGGCCTGAAGGCGCTGTGATGACCCTTTCGGGGCCACCGTGATCCAAACGGGATCTATGTCATCGACCCAAACGGCCTCGATATCAGAACTTGTATGCTGCAGACTTGTTTTTCCCTAATAGGCATGCCCATCTATCCTTCTACCACTCTAAGGCATAAATCAATATGTATTTTATGTTCAGTATAAACCTCATATTCCCGAATAATTATTGTTATTCGGTACTCATATGTGATATATATATATATATATATATATATATATATATATATGCACAATCATTTATTCATATCTTTACATTTTCCATATCTCATTATATGCATAAATAACTATGCTACATAACTATGCTACCCGTAGTGCCATCGCCTTTCGTGTTTTCCGATCTAATATGAGTCTACCATTATTATCAAGATGTCTATTGATGAATTCTTGACTCAATGGGCTTCCATAGAGTCCAAGAACACTCGAATCGGAGTTTGACCCAAGGAGATATGACTAAGTCGAGGTCATGCGTATCAACCTGCATTAAGTCGACCAACCGACGAGCCGATTCGACCAGCCCGACATCTAATATCCCTCTCAGACATATGAATGGCTCTTGACTCAATGGCTTCCATAGAGTCCAAGAAACACCCAAATCGAGTTCAAACGAAGGAGATATGACCTTCCGGCTGGGAGGTCATGCGTAGTCAACCCGCACGAGCCGACTTTGAACCGACACGAAATGACCGACCTGGACGAGCCTGGATCTAACACCTAGGTCTGAAATCTAATATCCCCTCAGGCATATGAATGTATTTCTGACTCAATGGGCTTTTATAGAGTCCAAGAACGCCCAAATCGGAGTTCAAACGAAGGAGATATGATCTTCCGAAGTTGGAGGTCATGCGTAGTCAACCCAGACGAGCTGACCTGAACTGACGAGCTGACTTGAACTGACGAGCTGACCTGACCTGGACGAGCTTGATCTAACACCTTGGTCTGACATCTAATATCCTCCTCAGGAATATGAATGTATTCTTGACTCAATGGGCTTTCTATAGAGTCCAAGAACGCCCAAATCTGGAAGTTCAAACGAAGGGAGATATGACCTTCCGGTCGAGGTCGCGCGTGAGTCAACCCAGACGAGCCGATTCTTGAACCCGACGAGCTGACCTGACCTGACGACGAGCTCAGATCTAACACCTTGGTATGACATCTAATACTTCTCTCAGGCATATGAATGTGGCTCTTGACTCAATGGGCTTTCCATAGAGTCCAAGAACACCCAAATCGGAGTTCCGTAAGGAGATATGGATTCTCCGTTGGAGGTCATGCGTAGTCAACCCAAACGAAATGACCGAACCGACGAGCTGACTCGGACGGACGAGCTCGGATCTAACACCTCGGTCTGACATCTAATATCCTCCTCAGGCATATGAATGTATTCTTGATTCAATGGGCTTTCCATAGAGTCCAAGAACACCCAAATTGGAATTCAAACGAAGGAGATATGACCTTCCAAAGTTGGAGGTCATGCGTAGTCAACTAGGACGAGCTGACCTGAACTGACGAGCTGACCTCTACAGGACGAGGTCTGCTGACCTCTACAGGATGAGGTGTGCTGACCTCTATTGCATGAGGTGTGCTGACCTCTGCTGCATGAGTGTGCTGACCTCTGCTGCATGAGGTCTTCTGACCTCTGCTGCATGAGGTTTGTTGACCTCTGTTGGACGACCTCTATGGCTGACCTCTGTTGGACGATCTCTATGGTTGACCTCTCACCCATTTGACTATTCAGAGTAAAAAGACCATAACTTGGTCTAAAGAAGTCCGAATTGAGAAATTCAAGTTCTCAAAAATCAAGCTTCATCGATGTGGATAATTTACCAGAAGGACTTCTACTGCCAAATTCCCTTTATTTACTCAAAAACCCATTCTAAGGTCCAGCTAGTTGACCCGAATTGGCGTGAATCGACTTGACCCAGATTTAGCTGGCAACTTCAGTAAAAGGACTATAACTTAGCTCAGAGGTCCAAATTGACAGATTCAAAAGCCTAACATCAAGTTCATTGATGTGGCTACAATTTATCAGAAGGACTTACTTCTAGATTCCCTTTATTTCTGACCCAAAAACTCATTCTAAGATCCTGCTACTGCATATGATCAAAAATAGGGAATTTTCGTCTAACTTGCACCAAATCTTCCTAAAACACATATCTAGATCCTTAGAGCTCTTTCTCAACTTAATCCTAACAAGAAATGAGATTGGAGTTTCCAAACCCAAACCATACACAAGATAAGGTTCCAACCATGCATCTAACCTTTCTAGACCAAAAACAACACAAACTTACAACCCAGACATATCCATACTCAAATTCTATGAGTTCCATACTGTGATCTTCTTCTTCTTCTTTCTTCTTTTCTTCCTCTTCTCTCTTGTTCGTATTTACTCCCTTTTCTCCAAGACCAAAAATGAGATATTTATTTTATTTTATCCCTTTTTATTTCACTTTTCTGGGGCCAAAGGAGGAAACTTCCTCCCTCTTTCCTTTAAGCCACTTGTCTCTTTCATAATTTTCTTCCTTATTTTATTCTAATATCTTTCTTTTATTACTCTTTGGTCCTCCAACTCTTCTAATATTTGAAATTCAATTTATATTTTTACAATAGCCTCAAATCTTCTTTATTATTTTTTATTTAACTTATGCATATTCCTACTTTTGTTTTTATCTTTATTTTATTCCTGAAATATACTTTTACTTTTATTATACCCTAAACATGTTATAAAACCGTTAGGGTATAATTTGGGGTGTTACATAACTGGAGTCCCCTGAACTTAGAGAGCATGAGATAAGTTCAAGGAGGCCGAGCCAAGTCTATTCAAGACATGAATAGAGAGCTCATCAAAGTCAATTGGGACATTCGTGACAACAAGAGAGTCAATGTTGTGTTTGACATCTCGCATGTATTCTGTAATGGTCCAAGTACAAGTCAATTGAGACATTCGTGACAACAAGAGAGTCAATGTTGTGTTTGACATCTCGCATGTATTCGGTAATGGTCCAAGTACAAGTCAATTGAGACATTCGTGACAACAAGAGAGTCAATGTTGTATTTGACATCTCTCATGTATTCTGTAATGGTTCGAGTACCTTGCTGAGGACTGGCAAGATTCTAGCGATGGACCATGATCCGTCTGCGAGAGGGAGAGGCATATGTCTTCTCGAGGGTGGTCTATGCAGCCCGAGATATGGTGGAGGTGGAGAGAAACTGCATGAGCGTGGGAGAGACGGATACTGCGCTCTCATAGTTGATTCTGGCTCCTAAGTAGCTTCTTCTCTACCGTGGTGTTGCCAAAGCACTTTCACTAATGGTACTTGTTTGTTCCAAGAATCAAGCCACCTCTCGAGCCGTAATGGTCTTTGGCTCCTCATCATATGACAAATCTTCTTGTACTTGTATTTCTTGTACTGGTAGTATGTGCGACTCATCAAAGCGGTATCTCCGAAGCATCGACACATGAAACACATCGTGTAATTTGGCCAACTCCGGAGGGAGTGCCAATCGATAAGCCACAGGGCCAATACGTTCCAGAATCTCATATGGCCCTTATGAACCTGACTCAACTTTCCTTTCCTCGACCAAACCTAGGAATTTTCCTCCATGGTGATATCTTTAAAAAGACCTTGTCTCCCACGTTATATTCAATATCTCTCCTCTCAGTCAGCATACCCACTTTTTGTCGCATCAATACGCCTTTAACCTTGCCTAATAACTTGTACTTCTCTTCTCGCATCTTTACTATGTCCGACCTACGCTTATGCTCATTCAATTTCCTCGTCCAACACACAGAGTTCTATCTCCTACCATACAAAGCTCATATGGTGCCATACCAATGCTTGATTGAAAACTATTGTTATAGGCAAATTCCATCAATGGAATATACCTTATCCTAACTTCCCGAAAATTTGATGACACAACTAAGCATATCTTCGAGCACTGAATCACCTCTCGACCGTCCATCTGCTTATGATGGAATGTGGTGCTGTAATTCTAGCTTAGTGCTCAAAGTCGACTGCACTTCCCCGTAACTCGATAAATCGCGGATCTCTAGTCCCGACAATGGGTCAGACAATCCAGACACCATGCAATCGCACAATTTCATCCACATATAACTCGCCTAATGATCCATAGAATAGTCAACTCGACCGTATAAAATGGGCCGACTTTGTGGAGCCTATCTACAATCACCCGTACGTAGTCATGTTTTTTGTCAGGTGAGGAAAACCCACACAAAAATCCATGGTAATGTTATCCCACTTCCATCGGTGAATTGGAAGGATTTAACAAACTCCAGGCACTCAGGTTCAGCTTGACTTGTCGACATCGGCCAAACACTTAGACACATACTCGGGCCACATCTCTTTTTCATTCCTTTCACTCAATAAACTGCTTTCAAGTCCCGTACATCTTATTCTCCAGACATGGTAATACCGTATTATGAGCCTCTAGGTAGCAACTTTTTCTTTAGCTCTTTATCATCTGGCACACATAATCTATTCTGGAAATACAAACTTCCAGCTTCTTTTTCTAAAAACTTGGTCTTGTCACCATTTCTAACCATCTGTAACTTTTTCTACAGCTCTTCATCATTTTTTTTGCGCATCTATAATCATTTGCTTTAACCCGGGTTGCGCTTTCTAGTCGAAGCTAACATAGCTCCATCATCCGCTAGCCTCCAATCATCATCAGTGACATTGCTACCATTATTTTTCGGCTTAAAGCATCGACTACTATATTAGCCTTCCCTGGTGAAAATCTATGATGCGTACCATAATCCTTTTAATAACTCTAACCACTCCATTGCTCCTCAATTTAACTCTTCTCACAAGGCTAGCATCGAGACTCTTATGACTCCAAGTGTAAATTCTACACTTTTCCCCGTATAAGTAGTATCGCCATATTTTTAAAGCAAACACTACCGCAGCTAACTCTAGGTCATGAGTGAGATAATTTTGTTCATGTGGCTTCAACTGTCTGGACGCATAAGCCATTACTTTCCCATCTCAGACATTAACACGCGCATCTCAAACCAATGCCTAAGCATCACTATACAAGCGTGCTACTCTTTCCTCGAAAGTAGTCAGGTAATAATACCGTGCTTCAACCAAAGATCCCTTTCAATCTGCTCAAAACTATTTTGACATTTGTTCGGTCCACTAAACTTATGCTCCTTTCCCGAGTAACTTGCGTATTTGAGTAGCTATGACCGAAAAGCCTCTCACAAATCTTCTATAATAACCCTGCTAAACAAGAAACTTCTCACCTCTATACATTTTTGAGGTGATTTCCACCACAACTGCTTCAATCTTAGCAGGATCAACTCTATACCTCGAAGAGACATAATACGGCTCTAGGAAAGAAACTTTCTTAGCCAAAAATCACATTTGCTTAGCTTAGCATATAACTTTTCTCTTAACGCGTCTCCAAGACTATTCTCGTGTGTTGTTCATGTGCTCCCGTGCATCCTTAGAATACACCAGATGTCATCAATAAAAACTACAACAAATTGATTCACATGGGTCGAAAACCCTATTCATCAAATCCATTAATGTCGCCGGCAGCATTAGTCAACCTAAATGGCATGACCAAAAACTCATAATGACCATCTAAGTTCTAAATGTGCGCATTCGGTGACATCTTCGCCCTTACTCAACCGATAATACCTCGATCGTAGGTCTATCTTCGAAAAGACACCTCGCTCCCTTCAATCGATCAAAAAGACCGACCCTAAGAATGGGTACTTGTTTTCATTGTCACCTTTATTGATATGTCGACAATCGATGCACATCCCGTAGAGGCCATCTTTCTTTTCACAAATAAAAACAGTGCACCTCAAGGGGGACACGACTGGCTCCGGATAAACTCCTTATCCAAGTCTTGCAATTGACTCTTTAACTCTTTCAGCTCCGTTTGAGCCATCCTGTACGTGCCCTAGACATGCGGACTGTTCTCGGTACAATTTCTATAGCTAAGTCCACCCTCTCTCAAGTGAATACCCGTAACTCTTCTCTCAAAATATATCTAGAAAATCCCTTTACTACCGGAATCTTTCACATCAACTCGAATTCTCTTGAGTCAAGTATCACAGCCAAGAATGTTCTACATCCTTTCCTCAGCAATCTCTCTAGCTTGCATAGCGAGGATCACATGGGACATTACACTTGATCCAATGCTCACTAAGATCCCCGCCTCCGTCACCAGCATCTCAACACTACCGGTTTTACACAATCAATCCATAGCTCTGGGTGTTTAGACAACCAATTCATTCCTGCAATCGTTTCAAACTCTATGCAAGGTTATCAAACCCGAGAAACTCTCTTTGCTTTTGTATAACAACGTGGGCAATTTCAGATATGCTATTCACACTAACTAGCCAGGCCCTCCCAATCCGACTAGTTACATGAATGTCATATGCTAATTATTTTCTCCATCGGGCTGTACTTTGTCAAATACATGCCTCCATGCACACATATGAATGAGTAGATCCAGGATCAATCAATGCATGCATTCGGTATCGCTGGTAAAGAAAAATATACCAACTATAACCTCACAAAGGAGATACTCCATCTCCCTACCGAGCCTTCATAGCATATGCTCGTGCCGGTGCCGGTAGGCATGTGACGATCCACCTGCCTCCGAAACTATGCCGTCCTCTACACCGAGATGGGCCACTACGAATCCCTCACCACAATCGCGGCCGAGTGGTGTCGCAGATCTTCCTCTCGCCACTTCCTTGTTTGTTTCTATTATCCCCCACTCTCGGGACACCGTGCTTTCAAATGCACAAGGTCCCACATCGAACACCCTCCTCGGTCACTCGTCTCCGCAAACTCCCAAATGCCTTGCGTGGCAATGAGGGCATTCCTGAATTTCTCCATATCTAACTCGAAGCACTCTACCCGCACTTCGCTGCCATACCGGACCTTTGCCTCACCTCCTCAGAATGCACCATTCCTCGATCGAAATGGAGATTCTCTAGCTCTTTTTCCTGAGGATGACGAAGCTCCTCTAGAAAACTTCTTCTTTGAAATCTTTTCTTCATCTTCATTTTTAGTCTCTCTTACTTTCATTGCAGCCTTGGACCAACTGGATAAAAATCCACCCTGCTTGGTGAGAAGTCATAAAGCAAATACCTCGATGGAATCATGCAACCCATCCTCAACCAAAAGCTACACCGAAATGTACCTCTACGACCACCTCGGCAGATATTTACTAAGATGGCTAAATCTTCTGCTATTCAAATTTCCACCGATAAGCTCCTTTGCTTCAAATTCAGAACCGAAGTTTCACTTGAATCCCTATACATCTCCCTGAACATATTTTTGACCGAACTTTGACAAAGAACTCCCAAGTCATGGGATTTGGAATCCTTGGACTTTTGAGCACTAGTTTCCACCAATCGTATGCCTCACCCTGCAATAATGAGACTGCACAAGATGTTCTTTGATCAGGAGGACATCTAACCTCTTCTAATACCCTTTCTAGCTTTTCTAACCAGAATTCTGCTTTCTTTGACTCTTCCATGCTTGACCCATGGAATTCCTCCTCGGCCTCCATGTGTCTTCTTACCGTGTTCATTGGAGCCAGAGAGGTAAATCTATCCAAAAACCCGGTGTTTTCATATCTTGCGACATTTCAAAGGTCTCTGTGGGCCTACTAGGCACATTACCCGAAGGTTCAAGCCGATAACCCTTGTTCCTCGTTAACACCCTCAGCCAGCCTCTAGCATTCATCCATCTATACAAAACACAAGGACATCCACATCGTGCCAACACATTACTAAACACGTGATTTTCTATCTTATATACTCTGGGTATACCAGTGGCCACTCTAAACCTGGCTTTTCCGTAAAAGCCTAAACCTAGGCTCGATATCACTAAACCGGTGACGCCCCACTCAAGATGTGGTGTCAAGTGAGAGGCTTTTTTTTTTTTTTTTTTTTTTTAACTTATAACCTTTACACTTTTGCATATTACAGCACGTTAAACATTTAACTTGTATTATATTACGTGAGCAAATGATTACAAAATATATATATATATACACAAGCTCCATATATGGAAGTGTTTAACATTTACAATATTTACATTGTTTACAAAATTCATATACAAAAATGCACTCCAAGGTCCTCCGCAAAGACCTATCGACGCAGCTCACTTTGGCTCGCTAACGTGATTGTCCCATCCCTCCGGCTTCCTTCGTACTCACACTCCGGGACAACAATCCGTGCTAAGCTTCTCTCTCACGCTACGAATTAATACACACGACGACCCTACTAAGGTCACACACTTCATACAATGCATATAACACATATACGCTTTACGTATTTCTATCATTTCTCATATATATACTTATCATAAATCCGCCTACTTCTTATCATCATCCATATACTTTTCATGTCATCTTGTATTTTTACTTATTCTTGTAACTGTATACTGTCATCACATAGCGTTAAGTATAAGCTTCTCATATTTCTTTCATTTCATTTCACATAATTGCCATTTTCTTTTACGCTTCATGTCCGCATAAACCTTAAGTGGACAGGAAACCATGAAGGTCTAAGGCATTGCGGCTCTCATCAGATGAACATCGGGTCCATGAGCCTGCGCGTCAGATTCATCAGATTAAACAAGGTCCATGAAAACTGGCTGGCCAGGTGACCCTCGGGGCCACCGTGATCCAAATCCAGATCTATGTCATCGACCCAAATCCGGGCCCCGATATCAGAACTTGTATGTCACAGACTTGTTTTTCTCCTCATCAGCATTGCCCATTTATCCCTCTACCATGTTCTAAGCAGACAATCAATATGTATTTTATGTTCAGTATATACCTCATATTCCCGAATAATTATCATATTCTAAGATTTATACAGGATATATATATATATATATATATAGCAGTTACAGTATATATATATATATATATATATATATATATATATATATATATATATATATATATATATATATATATACAATCATTTATTCATATCTTTACATTTTCCATATCTCATTATATGCATAAATAACTATGCTTACATAACTATGCTTACATGTAGTGCCTACTGTCTTTCATGTTTTCTGGATCTAATATGAGTTCCAATCTTATCAAGATGTATATTGATGAATTCTTGACTCAATGGTCTTTCCATAGAGTCCAAGAACAATTCCGAATCGAGTTCGGGATTTTCAAGGAGATACGCATCTTCCTCGCCGGGAGGTCATGCATAGTCAACCCCAGACGAGCTGACCTGAACTGACGAGATGACCCGACCCGCCTGACATCTAATATCCTCCTCAGGGAGTGAATGTATTCTTGACTCAATGGTCTTTCCATGTAGTCCAAGAACACCCAAATCTGAAGTTCAAACGAAGGAGATATGACCTTCCGCTGGAGGTCACGCGTAGTCAACCCGCACGAGTCAATTCGAACCGACGAAATGACTGACCTGACGAGCTCGATCTAACACCTCGGTTCGACATCTAATATCCTCCTCGTGCATATGAATGCAGATTCGACTCAATGGGCTTTCCATAGAGTCCAAGAACACCAAACGGAGTTCAAACGGCGAGATACGACCTTCGCCGGAGGTCACGTGGTCAACCCGTACGAAACGACTAAGTGACGAAGGCCGACCGACCCCGACGAGCCGATCTAACACCTCCTGGGCCTCGACATCTAATATCCTCCTCGCATATGAATGGTTTGACTCAATGGGATTTTACAGAGTCCAAGAACACTAATCGTGAGTTCGGACGTAAGGGAGAGACCTTCCGGGAAGTCGAGGTCATGTGTAGTCAACCCAAACGAGCTGACCTAACCTATGAATATATTCTCACTCAACGCTTTCCATGTGTTCAAGAACACCAAATTCCAGCTCAAACGTAAGGAGAGGTGACCTTCCGGGCCGAGGTCATGTGAAGTCAACCCGCACGAGCGATCCAACTCGACGAAATGACCTGGATCGGACGAAGCTCGATCTTAACACCCAGGGTTTGACATCTAATATATTTTTCAGTATATGAATGTATTCTCGACTCAACGGGCTTTCCATAGTCTGCACTCCAACGGAAGCTCAAACGGCGGAGATATGATCTTCCGAGCCAGGAGTCATGCGTAGTCAACCCAAACGAAGTCGGGGGACTGAATCGACGAGCTGACCTGACCTGGACGTATTCGATCTAACACCTTGGTCTGACATCTATCCTCCCCAAGAATATGAATGCAGCTCTTTGACTCAGCGGCTTTCCATAGCCTGCCAACGCCCAAACGCAGCGCCCAAACGGCTTATACACTCCTCAAGCTTGAGGTCATGCGTAGTCAACCTCGTGACGAGCTGACCTGACCTGGACGAGCTCGATCTAACACCTCGGTCTGACATATAATATCCTCCTCAGTCATATGAATGTATTCGACTCACGAAGCCGATAGTCCAAGAACACCCAACGGAAGTTCGGAACCACGGCATACGATCCTTCCGCCGGGAAAGTCGCGCGTATCAACCCGCACGAGTCGACCTGAACCGACGAGCTGACTCCTGACCTGATGAGCTCGACTCCAACACCTTGGTCTGGACATCTATTATCCTCCTCAGGCATACGAATGTATGCCCTGACTCAAACTCCGCCCATGTAGCCCAAGAATACCCAACCGGAGTCAAACGGCGGAGATATGACCTTCGGTCGAGGTCACGCTGTAGTCAACCCGCACGAGCCGAATCTCGAACCACCAGCCGACTCTACGGGTAACGAGGTCGCCTCCGACCTCTACGTGACGAGTCTGCCGGACCTTCTGTTGCATGAGGTGTGCTAACCTCTCACACGAACGTGCTGACCTTCGCGCACGAGGTCCGGCCGCCGACCTTCGGCTGTACGAGGTCCGGCCGACCGTTGGACGACCTCTATGGCTGACCTCTCACCCATTCTCGACCGTTCGCAGTGCACCATAACTCGTCTACAAAGAGTCCGAATTGAGAAATTCAAAAGCCTAACATCAATTTCATTGATGTGGATACAATTTACCAGAAGGACTTACTACCAAATTCTCTTTATTTCTTACCCAAAAGTCAGCTCTAAGGTCCGTTGACCCGACTGGCACACCTGGACCGACCAGATTTAGCTGGGCTGACCTCAGTAAAAGGACTATAACTTAGTCTAAAGAGGTCCAAATTGAGATATTCAAAAGCCTAACATCAAGTTCATTGATGTGGCTACAATTTATCAGAAGGACTTACTTCTAGATTTCCTTTATTTATGACCCAAAAACTCGTTCTAAGATCCGGCTACTGCATATGATCAAAAATAGGGAATTTTCTTGGTTCAACTTGCAACTAGACCCTTCCTAAAACACATATCTAGGATCCTTAGAGCTCTTCTCAACTTAATCCTAACAAGAAATGAGATTGGGAGTTTCCAAACCCAAACCATACACAAGATAAGGTTCCAAACTATGCATCTAACCTTTCTAGACCAAAACAACACAAATTCTTACAACCCAAGACATGTATCCATACTCAAATTTAGTAGTTCCATACCTGTGATCTTCTTCTTCTTCTTCTTTCTTTCTTTTCTTTCTCTCTCTCTTTGTTCGTGATTTGCTCTCTCTTTTCCAAGAATTCAAAAATGAGATATTTTATTCGTCTTATCCCTTTTATTTCTCACTTTCTAGTCAAAGGAGGAAACTTCCTCCCTCTTTCCTTTAAGCCACTTGTCTCTTTCATAATTTTCTTCCTTATTTTATTCTAATATCTTTCTTTTATTACTCTTTGGTCCTCCAACTCTTCTAATATTTGAAATTCAATTTATATTTTTACAATAGCCTCAAATCTTCTTTATTATTTTTAATTTAACTTATGCATATTCCTACTTTTCTTTTTATCTTTATTTTATTCCCTCGAAATATACTTTTTTGTTTTCTTTTATCATACCTCAACATGTTATAAACCGCAGTGGTAATTGGGGGTGTTACATAACTCGGAGTCCCCGAACTTACATGAGATGTTCAAGGAGGCCGAGCCGAGTCTATCTGCCACGAATAGAGAGCTCATCAAAGTCAATTGGGATGGTTCAGACAACAAGAGAGTCAATGTCGTGGTTTTACATCTCGCATGTATTCTGTAATGGTCCAAGTACAAGTTAATTGAAAGACACCAGGACAACAAGAGTCAATGTTGTGTTTGACATCTTGCATGCACTTCAGAATGGTCCGAGTACCTTGGCCGAGAATGCGAAGATCTCTAGCGATGGACCATGATCCCGTCTCATGTAGAGGGAGAGCAGGCATATGTCTTCTCGAGGGTGGTCCACTAAAATTCGAGACGTGGTGGAGGTGGAGAGAAACTGCATGAGTGTGGGAGAGACGGATACCTGATAATTGTATAGGGGAAGCAATTGGATATTAAATGAGTCGAGAGTATAATACACATTTTGGGGGAGGGAGGAGCAAAAGATCAAATGAAGATATTAGTGCCTGAGACAATACTTTAAAGTTACTGACGAACCTGCACTAGCAGAGATGTGACACACACGCTGTAGTACTCGTGGTCGTGAGTTTGAGTGGTGCTGAGCATCGACATGAGAATGACTAAGTTTTCCGAGGTGAGTCACCTGTTAGACTGCAGATGAGAGGGTATTTGATGCGGCAGAAAAGAGAGGCGCGCCCATTGGTGTCAATAAAGGTTATCGAAGGAGGCGTGACTGCGAGCAAAGGATTAACATCCAGGGCTTTTGCTGTTGCTTGAGCCATAAGCTTAACAACAAACCCTAGCCACCACTGCTACTCATGATCCACCTCATTCTTAGCCCCTATTCTCCCTAATGGCCGAAACCTCTTCTTCCACCATTACATCCTGCCCTCTCGTACTCCTACTATCTTGATCGGAACTGACTTGCTTCAAAACTTAGTCTTTCTCAACATTAGTGCTTAGGCACCGCTTAAACTTACAACCACAAATTACTCTGCGTGGCGGCTGCAATTCACATCTCTCTTATTTGGGTACGACTTTCTTGGGTTCGTCGATGGCTCAAAGCCGTGTCCTCCAATGATGATGACTCTGCTCACGCTCTCCCTCCCTCAAATCCGATTATACTTTGGCTCGACAAGATCAATTGCTTAATGCGCTTTATAAGATCCGCCTCCCACGCCGGTAATTCTTCCACCTCCACCAATATCTCGGGCTGTGTGGACCACCCTCTGAGAAGACATATGCCTCTCCTCCTCGCTGACCTGATCATGGTCCATCGGGTCACACCCTGCCGCCTCCCAAGGTACTAAGCCATTACGTATCACATGTAAGATATCAAACACAACATTGATTCTCTTGCTCTCATGAATGTCCCCGTTGACTTTGATGAACTTTATGTCCATGTCTTGAATGGACTCGGCTCGGCCCACTCGAACTTATCTCATGTTCTCCAAGTTCGGGAGACTCTAGTTGCATTCGAGGAATTGTTCGAACACCTCTTAAATTACGAGGCCCAACTTCGACATTTGGTTCCTTCGCTCCGCCCTCGCTCCATTCCGCCGACCGCCATGGTTGAGCTTTGCTCGTTCTCGTCCCATTGCCGGCCAACAACCGTGGCGCCTCGGCAACCCCACCTGCCTCTCGCAGCCTGGACATCACCCGACGCCCTCCGCAATTTTCCCTACCTTATCTTCCAACCCGCATCGCATGGGTTAATATTCCTGGGCATTCAATTCCTTATGTCTCCACGCAACGACCTCACCCACCGTCACAGCTCGAAAGCATGGGCCACTACCTTGGCCACCGCCGGCCTTGTCAGATAACCGTGCAAGCCGCGTACACGCAATTCCTCCACCACTCGACACTCGCTCTCTTCTGGCCAGCCCACTCTGCCGTGTCCGCGCCTCAACCCATCGCAACCCTGCGCCCACACCGGCACCATCCTTCTACTCTGGTACATCTCTGGGATTGCCGTTGATTCAGGCGTCTCTCACCATGTGACCATAGATCTTGCTGCCCTGGCCCTTCATGCGCGTCGTACATTGCCTTTAGCAATGTGATTATTGGTGATAGCTTAGGTTTATCAATTGCCAACATTGGCTTCTTTTCCCTTACCTCTCTCCCTGTACCTTTATTTTTTTCTAACGTCCTACATATGCCTGCCATATCTAAGAATCTTATTTCGGTCTCGACTCTTTGTGCCGATAATCCTACTAATGTCCTATTCTTTGCTTCTTTCTTTTAGGTGCAAGATCGTCACACAAGAGTTACTCAAGATTACGGGCGTGATGTGAGACGATGTCTATTACCGCCAAAGTCAATCCCCCTTTCGCCTTTAGCTGGGCCCTGGGCTTTGTCATCCCCGCCTGTCCTCCCCTCTCGCTTCCTATTCCTATGTGGCATAGTCGTCTTGGTCATCCGTCCTTGCCAATTTTTGGAAATTTTTTTAGTGTTTTAAATATTTCTTTTCCCGAAGAACATTTATGTTCCTTCTCTTGTAGCTCCTATAGTATTAATAAAAGCCACAAGTTGCCTTTTGCTAAATCCAACATCACCTCTTCCTCTCCACTTGATGTCATATTTTTTTGATGTGTAAACCTCACCCATTTCCTCTTATGATGGTTTTCATTACTATGTTGTTTTTGTTGACCATTTCACAAAATATATCTGGTTCTATCCGTTACGTCGTAAATCAGATGTTCATTCCACATTTTTTTCCTTCAAGCAACTTGTTGAAAATTATTTCACCACCACCTTTAAAACACTCTACACCGATAATGGGGGTGAATTCTACTCTTCTACTTAATTCCTCACAGCGACTCCATGGTAACCTACCAATTCACACCTCCCTCACACTCCTTAAACATAATGCACTCAACCGACATCGACATACCGAACCTGTCTTACTCTCCTACATCAGGCCTCAATTCCTCTAACCTTTTAGCCGTATGCTTTTGCTATGGATGTCTATTTAATCAATCGAATGCCCAAAGTTGGTCTCTCTTTGTCTATTCTCGCGGCATTGCACTTATCTACTTCCTGGTCTATGTTGATGATTTGATTGTTAAAGGTAGTGACCCCTCACTTGTTGACATAATTATTCGGCAACTTAGCTCTACATTTTCCACCAAGGACCGAGCCACTGCCTTACCTTTTGTGCAGCCAGGCTCGGCTACCTCTCAGCCTTCTCCTATCTTAGAAAAGTATGTCATCGGATCTTCTAAGCAAACATAACATGCTTCGCTTCTCCAAACTCCGTTTCCGCACGCCGGTCGCGGTACTCCGGTTGCAATGATGGTATTGTGCCGGTCAATGCCACCATGTATTGTCAGGTGATCGATGGCCTCCAACATCTCCGGATGACTCGGCCGGATATTTCTTTTGCCATGAACAAACTCTACCAGTTCATGCACACATCGTTTGAACACCATTGGAGAGCGGTCAAACATATGCTTCGTTATCTTAATGGCATGAGATCCCTCTGCATCCGAATTTCGTGACACTCCTTCGCATTGCACCTGCTCGATGACTAGGTTAAGCCACCCGTGATGATCGTATCTCAACATGTGCTTTTCTCATATTCCTTGGTGTTAATCAAATCTCCTGGAGTTCTACAAAGCAACGTATTGTCGCCCTGCCTTCACAAGTCGACCATCGCAAGCCATCGACGCAATGGCCGTCGAACTCCGCAACGGGTGAAGCCGCCACCGTCGAAGCCATCCCAGTGCGCCCCCGCCTACCGCTCTCTGGACAACCTCGCGCTACCTATCTTTCACCGATCCTATTTTCCATTCTAGCATGCAACATTCTCATGATCGACATCACTTCTGTTTACGACTCGGCTCGCCGGAAATACGTGTTTGCTCATCTCGCTCGGTGACCGCCTAAGGACACGCCCTCACCAAATTCCTCTCTTCTAGCCCCTCATTTTCCTATGTAACAAGATTGGTGTTGTCTCCGACACTCCATCTTGAGGGCGTATTAGAGTATATTTAAGACTCCTTTTATTGTCTCAATGCTTTTAATTACTCAAGCCAAGATCAATGACATACTTTTTGTCAGATGTTATAAGCACCGGCGGAGCGCAGCTCGTAACCTCAACTCCATGGCGTAAGACAAAATGACCGGCATTCTTTGTGTGAGAATGTAGAGTCAAGTTGCCGAATAATAGTAAGTCAACGAGCCGAGGGGTCACACTTCCTCGTATTAATCGATCATCAAACATTACCAAGAAGTAAATAAGTGCAATGCCGCGGGAATGTACAAAGAGGGACGGGTCTACACGGGATGTAACAAAGCCGAGAAAGAATAAGAAAATGCGTAGCTCTTGGAGTTCTACAAAGCAACGTGTTGTTGCTCGGTCTTCCACTGAGGCCGAGTATCGCGGCCATTGCTGAGTCGCCGCCGCTCGAACCCGCAACGGGTGAGCGCCATGCTCGCTCTGAGCTTCTGTCCTGAGCGCAGTCCCCTACCACGTTTCTCGCACAACCCAGCGCCACTTATCTCTACGCTAATCTCGCTTTTCCATTCTCGCATTTCCAAAACACATCATGATCGATTATTACTGCTCACGACCCTGCCTCGCCGTTGCTCGCGTGTCGTCACGCCTCTCTACTAACACCAACTCGACGATGCTCCTCACCAAATCTTTCTCTCGGCCTCGCCTCCTTTCCCTATGTAACAAGATTGGTGTTGTCTCTGACACACCATCTTGAGAGGGCTTATTATAATATATTTAGGATTCCTTTTATTATCTCAATGCTTTTACCTTTTTACCCTTATATATATTGGTATATTTATAAGTCTCAACTCTCTTAATAATAATAAAGTCTCTTTCATAATAAATATAAGATATTATACTCTTTTCTCTCGTGATATTTAAAAGCATGTACAATATCATGAAGGTCTTTTGATTTTTAAGGTAATAAACAATATCTGAATTTATTTTTGAGGGATATAAGCCATAGGGCCTATTTGGTTTCTGATTTAGAAAATTGTTCTTGAGAAAAAAGAAAAAACAATTTTAAAAAACAAGAGTTTCAAAAAAAATTTTCCTCAAAATGTTGGCAGTAGGTATTTGAGGCGCTCAATTTTTCTACTCCCAGGCGATGTGGGAATTGGGATTCATGTTTTGCTGCCCAATCACATAAGGATTGATTTTTCACGCTACAGCACATCAACCCCGTAAGCACTTGTTCCCCAAACGTGCCCAGTAAGTATTTGATACAAATTCCTTAATTTATATTTATTTTTTCCACGAAATATAATGAAACTAGGATTTAGAGGTACTTTAAGATCAGAATGCATGTTTAAACTTAATATACATAAAGTATTTTCTTAATGCTCAAAAGATGATCAAACAATGATTTGCCATTTTTTTTTCTCTTTAATAAATTAAATATATAAAATTTATATTGAACAATAAAAAGGTTAAACTAACGATTAGAAATGAAACTCCTAAAATTGGGCATGCATCCATATATGATAATCCAAATACCAATCTGAAAGCATTTAATGAGCTATCAAAAGTTGTTATAAATTAAAAAAAAAACAAATGTCGATGCCGACATGTAACCTGCTGTCTAACTAAATATAGATGACATTCACATGGTTGTCGTCTAAGCAAATATGGATTAGCAAGCAAGCAAGCAAGCAGATAGCCACATGGTGGTGTGCATCATATCGCTTTTGCTAGCTAGCAATTGTACCCATTATTATAGAGCAAGTGAATGGTCTTTTTGACGACCTCTAGCTTATTGGTCTTTTAGAACCTTTTGGATTAAAAAATATGGAGTTTGGCATCAAAACCATGACTTCACACAAGTATAGAGTTTTTTGAACCATTTCGTAACTTCATGTGAAATTTCATATGGTGATTGGTGACGGACCCATGTAAGGCTCAGGGGGCATTCCTCCCCCTCGTTGAAAATTTTTTTTTTTTCAAAAGTTTTTGTGTTTCAAAAGGGAATCAAACTTTGGAATATAAGCATGTCCCCTAAAATCCCTTAGTCTTATACCATTAGGCGGAGGCTTTTAGTTGTTAGATTTGAAAAAAAATTGGAATCTTAAAATGTCCTCCTTGGAGTCAATTTCTAGGTTTGTCATTGATGATGCGGATTTTTTTACTTTCTTCATGACCATAGCAAATCCTTATTGTGATCCAAATTCATATATTAATTGTACAATATTAATGGCATGTTTATGTGAAACCTTTTTCAAATATTCTTCTTAGAGTGTTGCAATCTTTTGGTCCATCTTAAAATTTCACTAGATCATGCAATATTGCAAGATATGGATTTTGAGCTCCTCTTCACCATTTTCTTCAATATTCTTCTTTTGTAATCAAGATTTAAGCTCAAGAAAAGCATTAGGGTTTAATTGTAGACGGGAGATACCTTAGCAAATGTGATATGTAATTTAGTGGTATAGGATCCTACAATTTTAGGGTTCATAACATGGGATTTGGATTTGACTCCACTTGCTTACAAAGGTATGCAAATAATAATAATAATAATAATTGTGGGACAGCATATGCCCCTTGGCACTTGCCTGCCTCCATTAACTCAAATTTCAGTTCAAACTAGTTTACATCGCTTGATCACTTTCAATTAATCTATTTGTTCACTTAATTTATAAAAAAGAATTACACCTTGAAATGCTTCTAAATCTCACAAACTCGTTAGTATTTCTTGTAAGATAACAATATGTTAATTAGGTATTTCAAGTATAATTATAAGTTTATAACTCAAAAGATATGAAAGACATAAAAATAATTATTTATAATATGCTCTTTTAAGGAGTAATTACTAGGCATCAACATCATGTGACAGTTGTCCTATTGTGAGACAACGAGTAAACAAGTCATCTTTAACCTAGAACCTACCATCTCTAACATTAGCTCCATTAAATCATGACATATTATATAGCAACTTTGTTATATCGTTGATGTTCATTTGTTTTGTTTTATTCTCCAAGTTTGTTAATACTGTTATTTTAAGTAAAAAAGGAAGATAATCATGTTTTCTAAATTAATTATTTTTAAATGGGATTTCTTTTTTAATTGAAACAATACAAATTTGGCTAGTTATTTAAGTAGATTTCTTTTGGTACGAGGAAAATAAGAACAGATTATGATTCTATTTGTCAGAAATTGACTTCAATTTGGAAATTCAATAACATTGATCATTTTTACATGAGGAATAAATAAAAGAATAATCACTGTGTTCTAATTTCATCAAAGAAAGTAATGATTTTATTAAAGTTAAATAATTTTGATTATGGATGTAGTTTTACCTTTATTTTTTTTTTTTTGAAAAGAGGATATAGTTTTACCTTGGTTAACAAATCACTTAAAATGTAAATTCTAACTGATATAAGATATTTACTATCAACTTTACTACAAATCTTAACTTCGTTAATGTCAATGTTTACAATATGGGAAAATGAGTTGATTTATGATGTTTACATTCGTTAAATGACTTATTTTACTCTTTACTTAATAAAATTATATTTGATTTCTAAAAAATATTAAAGAAAAAATTATTGAAGAAAATGATTTAATGTGTGGTTTTATAGAAACAATACAACATCATAAAATCCAAAAATACTAAGGAAAGAAAATAAAGAGAAAAAGTGGAATGTTAAAGAAAATTTAGAGGTAATAAATAAAAAACAGGTTTAAATTTAATTAATTAATTGATTATTTTTATTCAACCTCATCTTATTTGTTTCTAGAACTAACTAAGAAATTTGAAAATATGTAATCACGATGCATTTTCAATCTGGAGCTGGCCGAGCTGTGGACCGTCAGCGAACCTGAATCGCCGGGCCGCTTCTGGCCCGTCAGCTTCGACTCGACTCCTTCGCAAGTCAAACAAAGAGTCGACGCTTGCCCGCCGCCGTCCGATGCCTGCTCACTTCGCGTAATATCAACTCCGCTTGTAGGCTAATGTCTCGCGTACCTTCAACACGGTGGCCTCGATATTTATAGTATATGTTTTCCAATTGATGGTAAAGTGATTCCTTCCCATTGACGGCGCATTTTCCCGCTCATCGCTACTCCGATTAATAAGGGATAAATGAGGGAGCAAATTTATCGAGAATCATCCTACTTCCCTAGCCTAAGAGATTCTGTCGATTCATAGGATAAACCACACGGGAATTATCCTACTTCCCTCGTTGGTGAGATTTAGTTTGATTTTACGTGATATGGGGCTGTGATTAACTGATGCGTATCGTCTGGGCGACAACCGGGTTCCCCGCGCCTCGGGTCGGCTAGGATCTAAGCAGCTCATCGGGCTTACCTTTTCCTCGTCGAGAGCGTGGCTCGCTGCGACTATTTTTAAACCCTATCGCTCACTCTCAGGTATCGAGCCGCGGTGCAAGGTCAGACGCTTCTTGAATCGGATGCCACTTCCACGTGTTTGCTCGTATCGGTTTGGTTGCATTTGGTCGCCGGCCATACGCCTCAGGATAATGATGACTTTCTGGCTTACGCCCCATTTCTTCCGCCTTCATTCTTCCGAGAACATCCTCCTCGACCGTCGCCTCAGGTCTCTTTGATCTCAAGCCTTTGTTTCTCCTCGCGAGTGTCTCGGTTTTCCCTTCCTAACATTCGTCGACCTTCCATGCAAGAGTTCCTTCCGCGCTTTACACACCCGCTGGGGCAGCCTTTTTCGGTTCCGTTCGATCGGGCGCTGCCTTCTCGTGTCTTTTCGAGCAATATAGCGAAACGCTAGGGCTAGCTTGGTTAGGTCTTATTCTTATTACTTGTTATTCTCATGGGTCCGGGTCGTTCCTCTACTCAAGCAGATGTGGTGACCCTTTCTGTTTCCTGCTCAAGGTGGACAGCGGCGCTCCCGACCGCTTAACTCGGCTGTTTTCAACGCCCTGAACCCCTTCCTCGGGATGTATGGTAAGGAGAATCGACGAGATTAAATATCCCTCGGGGATCTAACATCCTAAGTCACGTGTGTAATGCCCCGGCGGTGGGACCTAGCAGAGTCGAACCTTTGTATGGAGAACCATGAGGCGCATAGCCCCTCGTGTCCAAGTCCGGCTTCGACATTTTTGACCTCCTACGTGGTCCAAGTGCCCAAGATGGTGTGTTTCTTCGAGGCGGCCTTCGACAATGGCCTCTGTTTCCCTCTACACCCTTTATAAAGTGCGGGTCTAACATTTCAACGTCTGCCCTTCTCAACTTTCGCCTAATTTCTGGGGTATTCTGACTAGGCTGTTGGTTTTCTTCATGGACAAGTAGCTTCGTGTCTCAAAAGATAGCCTGCTCTCGGATCTTTATGCGAAGGAAGCCACCGAGGGCTTCTTTATTCATCTAAGGCAAGGCGCCTTGATTATCTCTGATTCCCATCTTCCCATACACTTTGGAAGGATACATTTTTCACAAGGTCGTGAATGGGAGTATCGAATTTCGATAAGGATTTATACCTTAGCGTCTCTTGGCCATTGACCACTCTTGAGAATCTTCGTGAGGATCACTTTGGTTTATCTCTGTCTAAATTTTCTTCTGTAGTTGTGGTGTCTCTAATTCAGACGCTATGTGTCTTTCGTATTTGCCCCGATCTCACTCAAGACAAAGTCATAAAGCCGAGTTGGCTCGGGCAGGTCTCACGCACTATTTCAGAGCTTATCGACGGAGCATTCCCGATCTTCGTGTCCGAGGTCATCCCGTCCTGCTATTCGAGGCCTTCACCTCCTTCGTTATGAAGTTTTCACTACGGCCTCCCGCTGTCAAGCCTACTAAGGGAGAGCTGGGCTCAAGTGAGACGTCATCCCCGGAGGTCCCGGAGTGTGAAGCGGAAAACTCCGGACTCTCCTGAGAAGGGCCGCCCGTCCTGGGGTAAAGTCCCGAAGTTGGGGATGTCTTCTTCCTCACCTTCACCCTCGTCCGGAAGGCCGGGGAAAGTGTTGCTTCACCTCCCCACGAGGCCCCAGGCCCCAAGCTCGCAACCCGGCTCCTGGCTCGGGCCGCAAAGGCTAAAGACTCCTGAAGGATCGGGCCGAGCTCCGCTGAGGTCATGCCTATCATCGCTTGGAGTCCCCCTCAAGGCAGGAGCACAGAGCCTCCTTCTTGGCGGCGAAAAGAGTCGGTGAGGAAACGCCCGAGCGACGCAAGACGGCGACTCGTCTTCAATGCCGAAAGCCATACCGGGGCGCTGGCCTCTTCCATCCTCGTGAGATTCTAACCTCAAGAGGCCTGGGTGCCCCGCTACGAGGGAAGCCTGGCCCTTATCCTCCAGTGGTCGCCCGGTAAGTTCCCCGTGTCTCATTGCGGTCTCCGCTTTTATCTGTCTGAGCCTTCGTGTCGACTTTAAGTTGTTTTTCTACAGGTGGCCACTCATTCAAGAGCTCGCTGGTGCGGCCGTGATCGAACGAGGTCGCGCCAGCCGCCAGTCTACAAAGCGAGGGTGACCGTCTTGTTTCGAGCGAAATAGCTGTGAGATCAAAAAGTGCACATGACGAGGAGGCTAGGAAGCTCAAGTCCGACCGAGACATACCATGACTCCGCACGGAGCGCGAGCCGAGGGCAGGAAGAAAAGACCCGATAAACGGCAGTAGCCGGTAGGTCGAGCTTCGGGAAGTCGCACGGCCGCAGTTGCCTAGGATGACTTGCCGAGGCCGTGGATTCGCCGCAGCTACCAAGGCCGAGCTTCGTAGTCGTGATGAGCCGTAATCGTCCCAACGAGCCGCAACTAGGGAAGAGCCGTGGTCGCTTAGGAAGAGCCGCGGCCGCTAGGAAACGAGTTGCGTACGGCGCAGCCGCTAGATGGAGCCCGCCGCGAAGCTTCCGAGGCTACAAGCTCTATTGAACGCCTGATCGAGGAATGCCATGGGTTGCGAGGTGACCTTCAGAGGCAAGAAACTCGGGTCACTCAAAGGGACTGGCCATATGAGGACGGAGAGGGATGAGGCCCGCACTCAATGGGCTTCTCGGATGGTCATTTTCCAGAGGAAGGCTGCTAATGCCTACCCGGCTCGACCTTTAACTCGATATCCCTAAGGACGAGGAGGCGGGAAGAGTCCTTTCTCGCAGACCGCTCGAGAGCCAAACACCTCGGGCCGAGGCCCGTTCCCTTCTCTTCGCCTTCGCTTCCCCTCTTCGACGTCCGAACTCCTTTCCTATACGGCTGCTTTTATTTTTATTTTTATTTTACGTCGGGCTTCGAACCCGGGATATATGTAATGTCGTTCTCAATGTATACCCTATTTTCTATCTCATCACTTCTAAGACCCACTCCCTTTTTTTTACTCGCGCCCTTCAGGTCGCTTCACTCGAGTTGTCCCCGATCACCGGCTGCATGGCCTCGCCTAGGTCGAGCAAATGCTGAGCTCTTCAAAATCGAAACAGAGGCCCGCTAACTTGTCCGAGTTGGACCGGCTTTCGCCAATCTACCCGAGTCGAGCAGCCGGAAGCATCCAAATCGAGCCGACGAGGCTCCATGCGGGCCATTCCGCCCGAAGCGCCGAGCGCTGATCTTTTGAAATTGAGCCGCCGAGGCCTCGCTAAACCGCTGAGCCGGACCCGCTCGCTACGCATGACCTTAGTCGAGCAATCGGTGCCTTCAAATCGAAAGATCGCCCGCCGGCGCCTTCCCTCAGCCGCTGAATCTTTGCAAGCCGAGCCATCGGTGCCTCTGTGGCGCCGAGGCCTTTCTCGAGGTGCCGAGCCTCGAACCGAGATATCAGCCCAGGCGCCGAGGCCTTCCCCGAGTTGTCAGCTCGCTAACCGAGCCACGAGCTCTGCGGCTATTCGGCCAGCCAACCGGCTCTCGGGCTGGCCAGCCCAGCCGAGCAGCGCCTCAAAATTGAGCTACCAGCCTCGGGGCGCCGGCCTCCCGAGCCGGCTGAGCCAGAAACCGAGCTGCCGGGCTCCAGGCGCCGAGGCCTTCCCGAGCCGCCAGCCTTACAAACCGAAAGCTATCGAGGCCCGTGAGGGCTTATTCCGCCCGGAAGTTGAATCGCTCTTTGGCTACCAGCCCGAGCTGAAAGCGCCGAGTTTTTCAAAATCGAAAGCCGATGAGGTTCCACGTGGCTATTCGCCGAGCCGAACCGGCCTCGCTACTGTGCCTCGAGCCGAAAGCGCTGAGCTATTCAAAATTGAGCCGATGAGGCTCCATGGGCTATTCGCCGCTGAGCCGAACCGACTCAGCTAATTTTACACCGAAAGGAGCAAATGAGTCACGAGGCTCGTGGCGTGACTTTGCTGAACTGGTCATCATGGATCTTGGGCTGGCAAACATTTATCAAATGAATGCGAGGATCGATAAAATCGCCGGAATGAACTTAGTTCATGCCACGGCGGCAACGAGTCATTGAATCATTGGACTTCGATGCCGAGGTTCTCATGTCGCGATTCGCACGACGCACGTTGGCGCGATCGCCGAGGATTTCGAGGCGTTGAGTCGTCAATCGAGTTACGATCAGACGCCAGCTTTGAATGGCTCAATCGAATATCGGTCTGCGATACCGAGATCCCGACTACGAATCGAACCGGCTTATCGCCCGCGGATATCCGGGCCGAAATAACCGCTCGGGCTACCAGTCAGCCGAAAGCAAATGAGCTCTTCAAAACTGAAATGATGAGGCTCCACTGGCCATTCGCCCGAAATGACCGGCTCTCACACAGTTCGGGAGTCGAGCAACAGCTCTTCAAAACTAAGCTAATGAGTACACTGACGGACTTCCATTTCTAAAGATGCGGGCGCCTTTACTGCCGTTTACGGAGAATTGGAAACGACTATGCGATTTTCCAAGCCGCCTTATAAATGGCGACTTCTCCGTTATGGAGCTCATATCGAACCTTCTTCCCTTTGCGCAACTGAATCCGCATGATGAGGCGGGCCAAGGCTCAAGGCTGTCTTCTCCTGAGGTCCGCTAGTGGGATTCCGCCCTGCCTCGATGGACCGCCCCTGGAGTCAGGTTTTCCCTTAGCTTTCCCTTACGTGGAGTTATGTTATTCCCTAGCTTCGTGCTAGGGAATGCGTCTGGAGAGAGCGGTGTATTTTTAGTACCGCTTTCTCCATTTTCTCCTCTTCTTTCTCTTTCTCTTCTTTCTTCTCCTTCTCCTTATTTCTCTCACTCTCTCTTCCTCTCTTTCTCAGTCTCTCTCTTATTTCCATCTCTTTTTCCTTCCCTTTCGCACTCTCTCTTCCTCTCTTTCCCTCTTTCTCTTCTTTCCCTATTTTCTTTTCTCGAGACTCTTCCCGCGGTCGAGGAACCATTTGTACCGCCTTTTCTCGAGACAGAAGTGATGACACTATTGATCGCAATCAATCAGACCTTCATCGGGAATAAAGAAAATTTTCTTTTCGTGTATGAATTCCGTATGATGTGTAACTTTCTTACACGCTCCCCGGGCCGAAATGCTCGTTCTTTTCTTTTACCGAGATGCCCCGCTGGATGGCGAGGGATATTAAAAAGTAATCAACAAACACTCATACGATCCAAAATCGATGTTACTTTATTAACGATTACAATCCGAGGTCTACTGATAAAAACGCTTAAGGTGCTCAGCATTCCAAGAGTGAGAATGAAATTTTCCTTCTCCTATCTAAAGGTTGTAATTACCCATTCGATGACGCCGATACTATATAAAATTCTTCCTGGTCAGTCTCTAATTTTCCATGTGTCGGATTTTTCCATGTGCAAAGGCTTTTTTTAAGACTAGTTCACGCTTCAGAATTCCCTGGCTCACCTTTGGTCGTAGTACTGGCCGCCTTCCTTGGTAGTTCAGACGCTTCTCGACTTATCACACTTTTCATCTAAGAGTTCAGTCCGCTGAGAGCCTCTTCATTGGCGTTCCACGCTACCAATTCAATCATCAGATTTAACCGATCTCGACGCAGCTTACCGCCTGGGTGTCAAGGCTGGGAGCTTAACAGGTTTCGAGTCGCCGACTTGGCGTAGTTCCCGTATGCCCACAACACCTCGCAGGTAATCTACCCATTTGCCTTTAGATCTTCCAACTCGGGTCTTTAATGTCGTAAGAAGCTCGATGGTGACTTCAAAGATGCCCATTGGGACAAGTGGATGAGCCGGGGATGAGTAGTGGCTTCGATCCCGAGCTCAAAGACAGAATCTTGAACTTAGGATTATCGACCGCTTCCCCATTATCATATCGAGCTCTCGATACCAAACCTTAAAATTATGGAACGCCAAACTAAATCAAGGTGATCTTCGGTTTCCCGTGACAAGAGCTAAAGGTTCGGGTTTACCATCTGGGTGAAATAATCCACTACCACGATGATAAATTTGCATCGCCCGCCCACGGGGCAGGTCCCAACATGTCCAACCCCCACCGGCCGGAAGGCTTCGTGGCCAGGACGACGGTCAAAGGTTCTGGACGGAGGCCAGGGATTTTGGCATGCCCCGAGAAATCTCTGCATTTCGACTAGCCTTGTCGCCTCTGGCATCACACAAGAGATCCCCGCCTTAAGGCTTTTCCCGCCAACACCGAGCCCGATGTGATTTCCCGTGATATACCTTCATGTACTTCCTCAAAGACGAGTCTGCCTTCCCCGCAATGCACTTCGAGGATGTGTGAAAAACCTCGCTTGTAAAGGCTTTCCATTTAATAGTAAATCCCTGGCCGACCTCGTCCTAAACTTAGAAGCCTCGGTTGCTCAGCAAGAGGTCCGTCTATTAAATAAATCCCAAATGGGGTCCATCTAGTCTGCTCTCTGACATGATGCGGAAGCACTTCCTCACATGTAGATCTATGTGGCTCTACAAGGTGCTCGACAGTGTCTCGCTTCTGCTGAGATCTTTCTCGGGAGTTGTCGCTGGCCATAGTGGCATCCGCTCTGGGAGTTCTCCGTCGGTACGTGTCCGGCCCGAACTGGAAGCATGAACTTCCCGCACCCTTTACCTGAGGTATAGGATCATTTTTTCACCTGGGCTCACAGAAAGTGTCTCTATTCGCACTACCAACTCAGAGTCACAGATACCTCAAGTCGGGTCAACTTCCACAACGGGCGAGGTGTGGTCTGAGCCGATGACTCGCCATACTCACTCCTTCGCTTGTCGAGGCTCGAAACCCAACCGAGTGCATACTGGAGCATCAATTCCTCGGGAGGTCGACAGCCCCAAGACCGCCCTCGAGCATCACGCCCGCCTTACTTAACAACTTCCAAACGGGGGAGGTTCAAGGTCGCCGCGTATCCCGCAAGCTCTTCCGGGGTGAACTCCATGACAAAATCTGCCAAGACCCGCCCCTTACTGCAGCCAGTCTATATCCGATGTCGAACTCGGCCAACTCTAAGGCCCATCATCAATCTTCCCGAGGTCTCCGGCTCAGGTAAAGACTTCAGCTTTACTGGGTATTCCTCGTAGTGACTTCAATGGTATGAGTCAAAGTAAGGGTGAGCTTGGGTCATGCCATTAGCCGGATTAGTTTCTCCATTTGGATACCTTCTCCTCTCGCTCCTCTCGCAGCTCTGATACAATAGTAGATCGGATGTCAGACGATCTGCCTCTCGATATGACACAATGGTCGAGAAATTAGAAACCCGCTGTATAGAGGCGAATTCCCCGTAGGGGCTCACCGTAATCGGGAGAGCTCAAATAAGTTTTCGCGTCAACGCCGCAACACGCATCCCATCAAGTTTCAGAACCCGGAAGAAGGGTCGACATTTATCACCGGGCTCGACACCAAATATGCTTAACGCGACTATTCTTCCGCTAGACGCCGGACTTCTTTTACGTTCGACGCATGATGTCGAGCAATATCTTTTATTCACCTGGATTCGCCAATTCCTGTTTATCATAAAACCTAAGAATTTTTCTACTAAAAGCGCATTTAGCCGGATTCAACTTGTCAGACTCGTGGATCTCGACGCCTGATGCATGGGTTATGTGGAGCTCCTACCGTGGTTGATTCCCTCACTAACACGTCATCTATATACCCATGGATGCCCCTACTGCTTTCCTCGAAACATCCCTGCTCACCAACCTCCGCAGGTAGCTCCCGCTTCTGTACCCAAAGGGCATTACTCAATAAATAATGTGTCCCCCGCCTGCAACGAACGAGGTCTTCTCTTAGTCGTCGTGGATCCATACGTCGATCTTGTTAGAAGCCGGGAGAAAGCATCCATGTGAACCGAGGAGTTCATGGCTGGTCAGGGCATCTGCTGGGTAATGAGGTCGATCCGCGCAGGGAAACCATCTTGTGGCATGTCAGCTGATGTCAGCGCAGTCATGCAGTCGCCACTTGCCGCTCGCTTCGACGAGTGCACGACGCCGTCAACCATTCAGATACTCCACTTCTCCGATCGCCGGCCGGAGGAGCTCGTCACCTCCTCATTTATCACTTTTTGTCTTTCCTGAGCGAAATTCCTTCTTCGCTTTGACTGGCTCAAGGATGGATTGACTTTTAGTCCGCGAGTGATTATCATGGGTCAATTCCTCCTATGTCCTCCTCTCGTTTCCACGCCAAGACATCCTTGTTCTGTTTCAGGAAGTGAATAAGGAGATGTCTGAGGTCTTCTACTAGCCTGGAGCCGATGTGTGTGAGATGTTCAGTGGTTATCATCCAATCGCATGGTGCTCCACTCTCTTCCAAGGGCTCAGTCGGTATTTACCTCGCCGCGGCATGTCGAGCTCGGTCCATGTATACGCCACGACCGCTCGCTTATGGACGCGAGTAGCACCTCGCCACGTACCGCGTCCTCGAACGACCTTACCCACCCGTGGGTAGAAACTCGATCATCATGCAGTAAGCGATGGAATGACCTTTACGGGCGCTGGTAGGTCCGCTTCAACAACATGTTATAAGCAAATGGGGCATCTACTATGAGAAACTTTACTACCGTTGTTGCCTAGTACGGGGGGTCTCCCAAAGTGAGCACACTACAAGTAAAAAGGTTTTCAATGACAATTTTCACCGTCAAGGTAAGATAAATATGTCAAGGTAGGTCGATGTTCATATATGTCATCTATGCCAGTGTAAAAAAAAACTTAAAGCTACGTTGACATATACATATATCAAGATGACTAAATCTGAGTGGTATATCATTTGTCAATGTTTCTTCCATGACCGTCAAGATCAGAGTACATTATATGTTAAGGTTGTTTTGTTTCAGACATGATTTAATTTCCATGCTTTTATTAAAACAATTAATATACAAATTAACCTAGTTATCAAATTAATCCTTATCTAAAGAAGGTTGAATATATCCAAAACAAAATCTAAATATCAAATCATATATCTATAACTAATTTAAGAATCTAACTCCCATTTTCTGATGTGGAAAAAAATACATATCATAATTGAAACTATAAAATATTTTAGTTACATGGATATACACCTAAAATCTGGTGCATGATAATAAAATCTTGCTCTTCATCTTGTACTCTTTGAATCGTTGTTCTTGCATGTCACCAACCTAATTCAAGCATAGAAAAATATTAGTTTATGTTTTAAATTTTAAGAGCAAAAATAAATCAGTAATAAGATATAAAAAATATGATAGTGGTACATAACTAAAAGAACTATAAGTACAAAGCGAACATTTCTATGTTAAATCTACAACCAAAAAAAGTAATGTTAATTTTTATATATATATATATATATATATATATATATATATATATATATATATAATTTTTTTTTCTCTTTCCTTACGTTTCAAAAGTTTTAAGGTCTTTTATTTTGTAAGTAATTAAAAACTATTGGATAAATTACACTACTACACTACCTCTCAAAACTAATTTTAAAACACAATTGGGTGTGGAAAACGCCTAAGGCTTCAAAGTTCTATTGGGTTGTGGTGGATCAAATCGATGGAAGTTTAAATCGACTATATAAGAGAAATGAGAAATTCCCCGGGTTCTTCAAAAAATCAATAAATGGATATAATGATGTAATACATAATTAAGACAAAAATCTAAATTTAAACATCTAGAGATTTTGACTTAATATTATAATGACACTAGGAACAATAGCACATTATTTTCTATAATGTGTCTAAATCAAGGAAAAATTGAATTTGAATGAATTTTAAGCACCATCATGATACTTATTTCTTAAATCTTCAACAACTGTTTCTAGAAAAACCCTAAATTCCTAGAAGTTTCTTTGTTGAATAGTTCTCATTTCCTTTTATAATATTTAGGATAATGACGGTCTGAACCTAGATTAGACAAGTGATCAATAATTTTTCACTCTGTTTGGCAGCATTGTTGTCATTCTAGGAGGCTAACGCAAATTTGATGAGGCATGAACATGCATATATTCATTAAAGCAAAATATGATTGTGCTCGCTACATAAATACACAACTGACTCAACACTCTACATGATTTATGGAATTTGCGTGTAGGAAATTAAGCATGAAATAACCTTACAAGGAGGTGAATCACATAGCACTAGTTTCAACATTTCCAAAGGGAATTCACATTATAGTAACCTATCGAGAGAAAAAAAAAAGTTGGTTTCTTAGTAATAGAACATGGAAATGCAGGTGCAAACTTTGTAAAATAATAATGCAACACAAAAGGTGAAAGAACACAAGAGAACCAATTAAAATATTAAGAAAAACATTTTATCCAGGAATATATAAAAAATAAAATAAAATTTAAAAAAATATGGTGGCCGTGGAGCCACATGGTGGAAGAATAAGCCTACAATATCTGGAGTGGAGAGATGATCGAATGCCCTAGGAGATCGACATAAGAAAATGGAGGCCAAAGTGCAATTCCACATGGTCGCCTTACACAAAGATCATGTTGGAGGATGTTGTTGCACCATAGTATCATAACAAGGATGTCATCATTAGGATGCTAAAAGCAAAATGCAATTACAATCTGTCTTTCTGGAATTCCATGAAGTAAGAAATAAAAGGAAAATTATAATCCAAATTGTAGCAGATACACATAATGGAACTCCCCAAACTTCCATGCATTCACACCCACCATGGCACCTCGAAAAAGTAGGATTCCAAATTAGTTAATAATCGATTTGTCTGGCTAAAGAAAAATTTATACTTAGAACCAAACCATTGGTCTCAAGACTCAAACTACACAATAACCGCCTTGGATGTTAAAACCATAGATCTCGCTTTAATCAAGATTTGAATTAATAATGTGTATGCCTACAATTTTATTGACCATTTGGAATCCGAAATGTATTAGGGAAAAAAATACTAAGGAGAAGATTTTCTCATGTTTGGTTTTACCGTGGAAAAATATAAAAGAAATCAAATATAATCAAAATTCCTCAAAAGTTTACATATTTTTAAATTTCTTAGTTGTTATATAATAAAGAGAAACATATAAAATGAGTTTGAATAAAAGGCGAGTAATAACTTCACTAAACATCGCTATGGTGGCAAGTGAAGGTCCTCTCCCTTAGCTTCTATGCTACCATCTAGAAACGAAAACCCAAATAAGCTTAAAAACTAAAATCCACCTCTATAACTTCTTTCTTGTCGTATTTAATAAACAAGATCCAAAGCAACCTATAATACACAATATGTCAAGGAAACAAACTAGAATACACCATAAATAAAAGAAAATATGCACATAATAAAAATTAGAAAACCAATTGCTCTAACTTAGCTGTTATAATCATTACTATTAAATTTCTAATGGTCAAGAAAACAAAATACATAAGAAAAAACTAAATAAAATCGATGAGAAAAAATCATAATCATTACTAAATAATAATGATACAAGAATCAAGGTGGGTGAGGGCATACTAGACAATAATTGTGAGCATAAATCATGCGTAGTGAAATAACAATAGTGAGCAAGAGGTTAAATCAAGGTGAGAGAAAAAAGAAAAATACAAAGATGTGAGCATAGAAAACATGACAGAAAAATATAATATCAAAAAGAGAAAATGAATCGTACAACAAATAATAACAAATTCTGAGAGGGGATCAACAAGACTTAAACACCAAAATTTAAAACGTAAAGAATAAAACCTAGAAAAACAACAAGATATAATGAGAGAAACATGGTAAGATATAATTAATACTAGAAACTTGGTATTATATAGTTAATACGTGAAGCATGGTGTGTAAGATATTCAATATGAGAAAAACATGGTCCTAAAAAAAGCACAAAAACAAGAAAAATCCAATATGAGAATCAACACTAAATTTGGGTCAATGAGAAAAAGGGAAAATATATAAAAAAAGATAAAAAAATCTCATAACACTGGAAAATATGTATACAGACATACATAAAAAAATTGAGACACGCAGCGGAGACTACATGCTTTGCGCCCACCCTACCAATTTCAGCGTACCCAAACTTTAACACAAATCTTATTCTATCGCCTAGGAAATGAAGTCATGAGCTAGCCTTGCTGATATAGATTCTAGCTATTCTTCTTTGGGTCAACATCCAATTTCAATCATTTTCCCTCATACCCAATTCCTTAAGGTATTAATCTATAAACTCATATGAGCTCAATCATAGGAATATGGGTATGAATCCCAAATACCAAAAAAAAAAATGCTAGGGTCATGGAGATGAATCAAGTAGTACAGTATCAAATGAAGAGATGTTTACTCGATATGTCTTCGAACAAAAAATGATACTGAACCGGGATGTGCCTTTTCAATGTTCATCTTCTTCTCCTAGAAAACCCAAAAGATCCTCTCCTCCATGGTTTTTCTTTCCCTAAAACCCTAGATTTGAACAAAAAGACACTCTATATAATCGTAAAAATATGCAACAGTGTTTCCAAATCCCACAACTTTATACTTTCTTCATTTGTTGTTAGTGTAACACCCCAAAATATACCATAACAGTTTTATAACATGTTTAGGGTATAAAATAAGTTAAAATTGTATTCGTTCGAGTTACATTTTTACGAAAAAGAAACTAATTTTGTCGCTTGTAAATTACTGTAACTACCGTGAAGTTTCTATAAAATTCTTCTAGATCTCGATGACAAACGGATCGCGCCGCTTGAATTCGTCTCACATTTAGTGACCTGTAAAGCCACACCCCAGACCGCTTAATATTTTACGATTTTCAGACGATAAGTCGCCAACGACTTCGTGGATGCGATTTTACGAAAAATATCTAAGTCGTGAATGATTGGAATGAGTTTCATTTAAAATAAAGCGAATCGAGTTAAATAAAAATTCTTCTGGGGGAAAAAAGGGACCAATGAGTTAATGAATTCATGATCCAAATAATAATAATAATAATAATAATACCAATAATAATAATAATAATAAATAAATAAATAAATAAATAAAAATAAAATCAATTCGGATGCATTTACGTAAGCGGAGCGTGGAAAATGAGAGAGATTTTATTTTGCTTTCTTCTCGTTTCTCGACATACTGAGTTTCGATCACGTAAATTGGCTTGCCAAGAATGAAAGTTCATTCATTTCAATCTAGCGCTACGCTGCGGAGTACCAAAAAACACGATTTCACGAGAATTCAATTTTAGATAGTTAAAATCCTAATTTTCAGATTTGCATCTACTACGCTTTGACTGGGCCAGACCATTTGACTGTTATTGAAAATGATCCATCGCAGATCATGAAAACACACGGCACTTTGCACCCGTGAGTTTCACAAACTCCACGAGGTAAGGAATTTTCCCTACTTGGAATAAAAATCCATGTAATGGCATTGGTTGTTTCGGTCGGGACAGGTCGTGAGGGATTTAGTCCCAAGATTTTCGGGACTCAATATTGGAAATTTTGGACTGACTCGCAAATTTCTTGATCAAATAAGGATATAATTTAGATAAAGAATAAGAATATATATGAATATATGATATGATATGAATAGATGAATAATATGAATATAGGAATATATGAAATGAATATATGATATAAATACATGAGATTAGGAAGTATACGATTAGACAACACATGCTAGAAATGCACAAATGATAGGAAAATAGTTACATAAGATAAAAATTAATACAAGAAATTGAAGTTAAAAAGATATATGAAAAATGCAAAGATAATAGTGGTTGTAAATATCGTGATATGATTACCGAATAACACCAATTATTCCAGAATATGAGATATGTACTCGACATGAAATATAACCGGATTGTCCGCTGTAACCTAAGTAGGGATAGATAGGTATGCCTATAGGGACACAAACTTGTCAGTAAAGATACGCTTTATAGGATATCGAGGCCTCGTTTTTCTGGTCGTGATGACATAGATCCCGCTTGGATCATTACATGACACATAAAGTCAATGCCTCAGATGTCGGCGATACCTTCTGTATATATACATAGAGATCACTGTCTTCAGACAAATGGATAAGATCTTCTGCACATACAGCTATTTTCCGTATTCGCTTCTACAGATGGCGTGACATGCAGTCCTAAAAGAATGACGGTGATATGCTGAAATGTATAGAATATATGACATGATATGAGAAACATCAGACTGCATGCGATTTATAAGATAGCCATGCAATGTTAAGTAAAGTACAAGATTTAATAAAGATTTAAATATGACTATATATGAAATATTGACATGAAAGATATGAAAGGATGGTAACGTGATATTTGATAAAGATACTAAAGTACAAAAGATAAAGACATGAAAAGTATATGAACAAGTACAATATATGAAAGAGAAAAAGTATATGACCGGGATAAGGTTAAGAAATAAAGTGTCAATGACACGAAAATGTATACGACAGATAATACGAAAGACAGAGGCTTAAAAACACAGAGGTGTAAATTATAAGAAAAATATAGCATATGAAAAGTACAAGATGAAAATATAGGAATGATAAATATGATGAGATTCCTCTAACTGCCGTGGAATGTCAATTTTATAGTCGAGTGAAAACAAATGTAAAGTATATGACAATATAAGATCGTATAAGAAAATATATGATAAACAACATGTATAAAATGAATATATAGCATGGGCGCAGCAACTACATGGAAGAGACACATAGGTACATGATAAGAAATGATATATGTAATAGTACATAGAATGTGTAATAAGTCATAGAAGCTTGGAAGATGAAAAAGACTAGAAACAATTGAAAGACGGATGAGAAAGCATACAAAGTATCATTATATGAAGCGATATAAGAATGTAGATAAAGTATAGGGCCGTTATAAGATAGGTTATATGAAGTATTTGAGATGTGAAGTATATGATACATGGATTATCAGAACATGAAGGAGAGCCAGATGTGAAACCTTAGGAAACTTTAAAAGAATATGATACAAGAAATAATATGAAATAGATCAAGTATACGATATAAGCAAATGACAAGAAATAGGCAAAGTATATGTGATAGATAAGGAATGATATGATATATGCACATGTTTTGAACCACATGAAAGGCATTAGATAAGATGATGAGTGTTAGAAGCCATAAGTATATGATCTGTATAGGTATAAGAATGTGAATTTAAACTGCGACGTGATCAATGTTAGTCGTCCATGTACTTTATGTTTTCCCACTAAGGCGTGGGCTTAACACGGGTTTTTAATCCGTGTGGTACACTTGAAGACAAGGATAGAGGGACGGGACATCCCATCCAGGCGCAGGCCATCTCGGAGATAAGTGCTCACACCTGGCTGATATGATCTACGATTTTATATGTATAGTTTTTGTAATAGTGAAAAATTGTAATGAGTACAGTAAAGGGACTCTGGTATATGTGTATAGAATATAATGAATTTTACTACTTGGTGGTATGTATAATGTATATAAAAGAAGAATTTTTGTTATTACGAAATTGTGTATGAATGAGAAAACAGGGGCAGTGTCGGGAACTTTGAGAAAGAAAGGTTGAGTCCTAGTCACGAGAAGTGTGACACCTCGCTTGACACCATCGGGTGTAGGGTTGGGGCGCGTCACGATTACAGTGAATCACATGATAAAGCTCAAATTTGCGAGGAGATTATAGCATTAAGAATGATGATTTGACCAGGTAAGAACAAGCCCTTCATATTTGAACTTTGAATTATCACCAATTAGTGGGATTTAATTTTGAATCTCTAACGAATCAAAGATTGAAGTAGTGTACAACAAATCTCTGAAGCATTCAAAATGATGCTTGGACTCAATGGAGATGTTGGAAAGTAGACGTGCCTCGGTGTCTCTGTAAGCCACAACTACAACCTGTCTCTCCTCTCTCTCTAGTGAGAGAAGAAAGAAGGGAGGGATCCTTCGAGCTTCAATTTCGAATGTGGAACAGAATCGGAATGGAAAATCGTTTATTTTTTTGCCACCCCAGATTTGATCCACACCCCGAATGGGGACATATTGAAAATGGGAGTGAAGGGGAGGATAAGTCAAAGAAGAAAGAAAAGCAACTGACAAACGAATTAGAAAAATGAGAAAGTGAGAGAAACTCACTTGGAGAGAGATTGAGAGGGAGATGAAGAAAGAAAAGGGTTTGTTCTATAAAAGGGATTGCCGATTCAAATAATAATAATAATTATTATTATAAGAATATATACCTCTTATTATTAAAATTAACCTTGACCTAAATATATAAGTCAAGCTAAGGTCATGATGTGTCATTGTTTCTTTCTCTGAATTTAACATGTGTCAAGGTAGTTTTTGAAGGACCGTATAAGTTAAGATTGCTTAAATTAATAGTCTGGAATGACATATAGTGATTTAAGTCACTAAATTATGCCTTTTTTGTAGTAGTGGCACTAACTGTATTGACCCCAAAGGTAGTACTTTCTCCTCAGAGAATCCTCGCAGGTGGGTGCTGACTAGTTCCAGCTTCTCCCTTCCAATGCCCATCTTGTCAAAAGCCGATGCTAAGATGATGTCGGCTGAACTCCCATTGTCGACAAGGACCCGGTGGACCGTTTTGTTAGCCACAACTGCACTTACCGGTCATCGTGGGGGTGTTGGCATCCCTCTAGGTTTGAATCGAGCGCTGATTATGGTTGTGTCGGTCGGCGGTTGGACCAACTGCTTGCACTTCCATTACACTCTCTGATGACGATGCTACGCAAGTGAGCCTTTCATGTTTGGATTCCCCACCTCCACAAATCCTCCCGAGATCCACGTGAATTTCCCTGAGGCTGTTGGTCTTTGAGTTGTCGTGCAGGGTGGTGGTGAGCTGCTTTGATTCGAGCAACCCGGATACGAGCGACGGAGATACCCGCGTCGAATTAAATATTCTATCTCCTTCTTGAGTTGTATGCAATCGTCCGTTCGGTGCCCGTGGTCCCTGTGGAACTCACAATACTTCATGTTATCTCTTTTGGTAGGATCTGACCTCATCTGGGTGACCGTCTCGGCGTTCATGTTGTACTTTGTGCAAGACTGCGATCGTGGGTACATTGGGGGGTGAGCTGGCGAGGAGTGAATGCGGAGTCGGCGTAGCTCAGTTTGAGGAGTGGTCCTAAGTGGTCTCTGGCCTTGCCCAGCGTCTCTTCGGGGACCGTTCCCTGTCTTTCTTTGGGGATCTCTCCAGGTTTCTCTCTGTCTCTTAGACCGTCCGCATTGTTTATCGGTCTACGCACTTTTCTATGTGAGTTAAAGAGCTTTCTTTCTTGGATACAAGGGCTTCCTCGCCATTTATGTAATTTTCCGCTTTGGCGAGCACCTCAGCCATGCTCGCGTAGTTCTTGGATGGAAAGCGTAGATCTTTTGGCCTCCTAGCCCGGCGATGAAGCGCGGTGATAGAGAACTACTCATCGTATATCTACCTTTAAAGACTCGACATTTGAACCTCCCGAACATAAGACCTCGGGGCTTCACTGAGCTCTACTTTTATAGTTATGAAGTGATAACTTGGCTTCTGTATGTTCTTGCTCAATGAAGTTGGAGGCAGAATGCGATAAGGCTCTCTTAATGAGGGGGGCGGCAGCGAAAGGTGGGAGCCTGTTAAACCAAGCCAAAGTCGGGCCTTTTAGCGTGATAGCGAAGGCTTTGCACCGTATAGGGTCCTGATACCCATGTAGTTCCATTTGATTCTTATAGGTGTTAAGATGGTCGACGGATCCGCCGCACCGCCAGGCGCTTCGTTCTGACGTCGAACTTTCTTTGGAGGAAGTGGAGCACCTCTCGGCACGTGAGCGGTGACTCGATTTGCATCACCGGGGTGTCCATGGAGTCGGCGCTCGACAGCTGACGACTTCACTCCATGTGGGCGATCTCTGTTCAGTACCTTGAATCTGTTCCCATGATTGCTCCTCAGTTTCTTTCTTCGAGAAGGGGGTGGGCTATCGTTTAGAAGTCCCAGGTATTGCTTTGTTATTAACTCCTCTGGGGCTAAGTGTGGTCCATGCCTGGCTCATTTGGATGCATACGCTTCTCGAGAGGGGAGGACGAGTGTGGTACAGCCTTCACGAGGGTGGTGTTATGGCTATTTTTGGGCTTGTCGTGCTTCCTGGGCCGTTGCATCTGCACGGTGGGATTCTTGTGAATTCCTTTATCAGCGTTGGTTGGTGAGGCCCGAAGTGCCTCCACCTGGAAATGCGTGTTGGCACCTGCAGTCTCTCTTTGCGCCTCGGGGTCGGCTATCCACCTCACTAAGTGGTCTTGCGTGCAGGATTGGCGTGGCTCCTGCTTGTATTCCTCGTTGATACCATCGGTTAGAGAGATCGACTTTGTTGTAAATGGCTTGTCGTTCCCCACAGTGTGTATGGCTTGATGATGCCTTTTTCAGCCGGACTAGGAGTGGAGCGTGTTGGAATCCCAGGCGGAGCTAGGCTCGGTAGGCGGTTCATTGGCTCTGGACCTTGGACTCCTCTCTGAAAACAAAGAAGCAAGGGTCGGCGGGGGCTTGTGCCGCTCCGATACTAAGTCGATTCTTTCCTATGGTAGAATATCAAGCTGCTTAGGGCAAATGTTAACGTACCTTTCACCGATGGGGTGACCTGGTATTTATAGTATATGTTTTTCCCAATTGGATGGTGGTAAGGATTCCTTCCCATTGGATGGGGTATTTTGTAAGACCCGAGAAAATCCAATTTTCTCAAAAAAGGTAAAATCGTAATTTCGGTCAAAAATCCGAAATTTATTCTCTAGATCTCGAATGATGAAACGGATTTCACCGTTGGAATCGTCACCATGAGGAAAATCTAGCTAGCACGGTAATTTCGTCGAATTCGGGAGCCGGTCGAGAATTTACACGTTTTTCGAGGTGTCGCGTTTCGGGTGCCGTAAAACGATATTTGATGTGACAAAAATCCGCATTATAACATGTACTCATGTTCCATAAGTGGCGTAAGTAGAGAGAAATGATGAAAATGGAAGTGAGATAGTGCCGTGTCAAAGCGAGAAAAGAAGGAGCGTAGATGTCGTTAAAGGAAAGTTTGAATGATAATAAAGAATAGCGCCAGTAGTGTCACCTCTTTGATTCAAAAGGCCAACAAAACGTCTTTGGGAGGAGAGACATCTGAGTGGGGTTTGAAGGTTTTAGAGAGAGAGGAGCCTCTCTAAAATGCTAGGGCGATAAATAGTCGAATTCTTCAGAGCAAGAAAGAAAGTTGTTCTACGCGGAGAGGTCTACGCGTGGACTCCAGTTTTAGGATTTTTTGACAAACTCCGTGAGGTAGGGGATTTATCCTACTTGGGTTTTACACTTTGTTTAAGTGCTATAAAATGTTTCGGTTGGTATGAGGTCTTGAACGACAGTTTGATCGGTCCCAAAACTTGGGACCGAATTATTGAAACTTTTGGGAGCCATGGAGCAGCCCGTAACAGTTTTATGGGCTGTTTGGGTTGTCAATTATGAAATTTGTGAAACAAATCTTGTGTTGGTTTGTGTGTACGAGGCCGGAAATGGCCGTGAAATTCGGGTTCACAAAGTGAACCGATGATTGGATGATAGGATGTGAGCGATAACACGAGGGGTTTTGCGTTCCGCGTGAGCAATGACCACGAAATCAAATTTTGTGTGAAATTGTGTTTGGTCGATTAATTCAAGTTGAATTGCCGTGTTTGATAAATTAGCTACGTGGTAATTTTTGATGTAGTGGATTGTGAAATTACATGACATGTTTGTGTGATTTAATTATGTGAATATATGCATGATTATATATTTGCGTGTGTTATAGTTGTAATGGAATTGACATCGTGTTCCATATGCAGCTGAAGGGCACCACCCCAAGAACAATAAGTGAGTGCATGAGGTGATTTTTGGGAAGAGAATGGTTTCGGGGGTTGACTAAAAATAATAAATATCGGAGGTGATCCATATATAAAATATCGATGCGCCGGAGTCGGCTCGATTGATATATCTCGGAGGAGTAGTCCACTAAGTAATATAATCATCGAGATCGGTCGAATATTTATATCGGGTTGTCGCGATTAAAAGCAATATCTTTGTTGAAAGCAAAGTTTCTCATACGTGGCTTAGGCAAGTGTGAAGTCGATGAATTTCGGGGTATGAGTTGTTCAATTTAGAGCGTTAGTAGGATCAAGTGCATTTCGCGAATGTGTGTGTTTGCTGGAGCATTGCGTATGCGCTTAGGTGGAGAGTAGCCCGGTTAAGGTGATTCGCTGGCCGGGTGCCCTGCAGCTCGAGGGGGAGCATGTTTTCGGTACGGGGAGCGCGTGAGACGGCTGCGTCATAGAGGCCGCTTTAGAAGCGGATTGTGGCTTTGGTTTGTGATGTATACACGTGTTAGAATTTTAGAATTTTTAATATATGTTGTATAAGAGTCATTTATTAACTCTTTGGGAAACTATTGGATATCAGTTGGATAGATATATATTGTGATGAGTATTGGTTTATGGGCAAAGATGCCATTTTACTCATGTGAATGTTGATTAAGGACCCGAGGTGATATATATTTGGGTAGAGGCTCACAAATGCAAGGAGACTTTGCCAGATTTTAAATCGAAAAGAGATGTCGGGTCATCCGACATTCCGCGTGCTGTCCGTAAGGTTGTGGTGAATCAAAGGACCCGGGATACGGGCGTCACATATTTTCTACCTTTATTGCTATCAGATTAATAAGGGATAATGAGGGAGCAGTTATTGAGAATTATCCTACTTCCCTAATTGGTGAGATTCTGTTTGATTCATAGGATAAGCATTGTGAGAATTATCCTACTTCCACTAGCGGTGAGATTAGTTTGATTCTGAGACCTTGACTTTTAGATTGTCGCGTCTTGTGTGTGGGTAGTAATGAGTTCGTCTTGGACCGGTGCCAGGGGCTCGGACGTTTCATTGGGCTTACCTTTTCCTTGGGCTTGGCGAGTGGGCCTGCGCGCCTATTTTTAAACCCTATCATGTACAAAGAAATTAAACATGAGAAAATCATTCTCTTTAATATATGTTTTTCTTTCCACAATACTTTTCCAATTCCAAATGGGCATATAAGTTTAAATTTTAAAAGAAATGTTCACTCTTGGTTTTTGTTGATAACTCTAAGGGTGTGTTTGGTACATTGGAATGAGGAATCTCTTTCTATTCCTATTTATCAAGGAATGAAATCAATAATTTGATTTCATTCTTAATGTTTGGATTAGTTTAAGAATCTTATATGAGCATGATTGTTTATTTTCATTTCATTGTTTAGTAACACTAGAAATTGGAATGAAAAAGAAATACATTGATAATGATACACTAAAACTTTTAGGGTTTTAAAAAAAAAACGTCATTCATTGATAAAATATTTTAATTATTTTCTATTGTTTTAATTTTTAAAGTATTTAAAAAAATCATAGTCATATAATTAAAAATAAAATATTAAAAATTAAAATTATTTTTAATACATAAATAATGTTCAAAGTATTTTTATTTTTTAGAACAGTTATTAAGCATTTCCTTAGTTTTTTATGTAATAGTTTTATAAAAATGTATATTTTTAGGAGTCATGTAACAATTTTATAAAAATTTTTTCTCAATATTAAAAATTTAATGACAAAATAAAATATTAACGTACTTTCTCACAAAAAAAGTAAATAAAAAAAAATTCAAAACACATCTAAGACAATTTTTTGGATTTTAAATCACATAGCTTTCATAAAATACTTTAAATTACTAATTGGAATTATGGGGCCTGATGAACAAAAGGTTATAAGTAAAATATTAATTTTAAATTTTTATGTTGTTTAAAGAGAATGATGAATATATAGTTGTTAAAGAAAAGGAGAAGGGTGAATCAGAATATCACCTACATCTTAGAAATCAAATCCTATTTAGAAGTAGAATTTGATTCCCCCTTTGAATTAGTTTCCATTCTATTAATTCTTGATTAAATTTCATCTAAATATGAGAATAGATCGAAAGAGTAATGATATTCTTATTTCACCTCTCAATTTCCATGATCCAAACACACCCTTACTGTTTTTTTTGGAGAATTGCTTAGGCCACAATTTGATGTGTGGTAAATGAAGAAAATATCAGGCAGGTGCCTCATTCTTTGTTTGAATGCATACTATTATTGGTTATTGATTTGTCATGCAACAGGAAGCGCCAACTGATGTCAATTTTCCTTATGTGGGGAATACCTTGGGGCTGCTGGACACTGAATAATAATAAAAAAGACAAATCTGTCAACAATCCTAGCTAGGAACAAAAAAAAAAAAATTGGAAAAAATTCCCCATTGCATCTAGGGTGGTTCGACCCCAAGCCCTGCACACGTTGGCCCCACTAAAATATGTAAGCACTAAACCAGTGAGCCATATTTGCTTAATTTTGTTAAGTTTGCCCCCACTAATTAAACTAGAATCCTTGCTTGTTCCCAGTGGCAAAGACCTTTTTCTATAATTTGAATATTTGATCATTGTTCTTGTATTTGAAAGTTCATAAGGGATTTTGTTGACTCTTTACGTGTTAGTATGGGGTCCGCATATGAAGAAGGGTGTTAAGAAACATGCATGATATTTATATTAAACTAAAATACTACTAGCTTGTCTTTTTAAAACTAACATAATGGTTTAATATGCATTTAGCACATAATTTACAAGGAATAAGGATCCTACTCCAAGATCAAACTCATCCTTGTTCCTTATCATATGGACTGATAAGTCTAATTTCATATATGTCTTGGGCCACATGATTGGGAAAATGTAAGCAGGGAGAGAGCTAAAAGACAACCAGAAAGAAAACAATTCTCAGTCGACATGAAATAGATGGAAGATGGGACTTTGTCCCAATTAACAAAGTCGAGATTCTCAAAGTAGAATGAGGTCCCCACAAAGTCCCCACACTGCTAAACCAAAGGCATAACAATGGAAAAAAACTGCAAGTCTGCAACCCTTCAGATCAAGGAATTGAAAAAAGAGCCACAATGCCCGATATTGCATAAGGGCAGATGGTGTATATTATTATTATAATTCTACAGATCAATGTGGATTATCTTAAAATGGAAAAACAGGAGATGAGTTTCCAAGGTGACTGAATTATTGGGAAAAATATGTGTTAAATTTAACGATTTTAGGTAAGGTAAAAGAGAAAGTATGAAAAGAATCATGGCTGTTCGAGAACGAGTCGAAGAAAAATAATTGACCCAGTTAGGGTATTCGCCCAGCTAATTGTTGGTATTTTAACTGGTGGTTAAGGTAATACGTATAGTTGGAGTGGGTGTCACGCATCTCTTGAAAATCGATTATTTTTAACTGATGTGTTACGAATCATGTATTTCTTACTTTTAATATCTTCTTTATCTTGATTTTCAAATCAGTAACTTGATGCATAGTTTTCCCTAAATTATTTATCACGGAAAAGCAAATAGTAGAGGATGTGTTGTAGACTTGTAGTATGTGACTTATATTGATATTGAGATAAACATATCTATGGAGAAAAGAAGAGGATTGTAATATTTTTGTTGGGGACGAACGATGTGTTGGGGTGCAGGGGCAACGCCCAGCAGTACTGTTTAGGGGTATTTTTGAAACTTTATAATACCTAGGGTCGGTATAATTTTTTTTTTTTTTTGTGGAACCCTAATTATACATGGTGGAAAGATTTCAACCCCGTCCCAATGGACATAGGTATCCTCTTGAACCATGTTAAATTTGTGTGAATTCTTCTTTGTTTTTTTCCAATTTTTCATTAGGCTCAATTTGGTGCAGGATAACAAGAGAGTGCATTATGAATTAGGAAGGCAGCAAGGAAGATAGAGTTGAGAGGGGAGGATGCTTAGTGGGAATTTGTCTGTTTGGAGAATGTCTAAAAGGAGGAGGCCCCACTAATCACATGGGAATGCTGTGGGGGCTTTGATTTCTAACCAATGAACTCTCATTTACAGATACTCTCCAATCTCCTCTCCACCAATTATCATTTATCCCCCAAGTAAGACTTCCCTCCCCTCCCCCAAGTAAGACTTCCCTCCCCACCCCCAAATCATCCCTTCCCTTCCCTTCCCTAAGTTTTCCTTCATCATTTCTAACTATATATAACAGTCATTTGCAATTCTCTGGAGTTTACTCCTTGATCACAGACCATAGCAGTTATGGGGGACTCTTCTTCTTCATACATACACATGGTTAATTCCTAATTATTATTCTCCTACGTTTGATTTTTTTTTCTCCTTTTCTCGTTTAGTACTGTATTTTTTTTTTTAATGATGTTGGTGGGTTGATTTGTAGGTGCAACACCTGATAGAGAAGTGTTTGATCTTCCACATGAGCAAAGAAGAGTGCATGGAAGCACTCTCCAAACATGCAGACATCAACCCAGTCATCACCTCCACTGGTCAGCTTCTTCAAATCATGCATGAATCTCTTCCTTATGTGTTTTCCGTTTGTTCACGTAAATCCGTACTGTCTGGATATATTCAATTTTGTACTAAAATAATACTTTTGAAAAAAAAATCCACAATTTTAAAATAATGTTCAAACTATTGTGGCATTAACATGTAAGACCTAAGTCGTCAAAACCATATTTAGCAATTATGGTTTTAGGCCTAAAATTAGGATTTTGAAATCTTTTGACCACTCACGAATTTTTATTAATGTTTTGAACGATTTGCAAAAGCCTAGTCCTACTCTTTTAAGTCAAAAACCATAATTGCTAACTACAATTTTAACTATTTAAAATTTTTTAAAACTGAAGTCATTAACTATGATTTTAGTGAGCTAATGTCACCTATATATAAAAAAAACACTAGTTTGGATATTATTTTGAAATTAATATTAGTTTAAGGATATTTTTTTTCCAAAAGTATTATTTTGGGAAAAAAAATTCTAATATGAATTAATTCCTATGAAAATTAATTTGGTTTGCAGTGTGGAATGAATTGGAGAAAGAAAACAAGGAATTCTTTGAGGCCTACAGAACTCGAACACAACACCAAACCAAAGATGATGACAGAATGTCAGAGGCCGAGACAAGCAAACTGATCCAGAAGATGATATCAGACTCCAATGATTCGGACTAATGATCACTGTATTAATTAATCTTTTGACAACTATCTCTACCTTTTGGCTTCTGTATGAACTTATTATTAATGTACATGCAATAATAACTTTCATTCTAGAATTGGGCCGATTTTTCCATTGAGAGCCGGATGATTGAATGATGAATACTCCTGGAATCTTGGTGAATCATACGTTTATTTGTGGGGGTAGTTGAGGAGTCTTTATCTTTTCAGTACTGTAACGTAGAGAATATCAATGTGATGTTGGTAGGAAACCCAATTGGGGGACCATTCGATACAGTCTAGTGATAGTAACCATTTTTGGGATTGAGCCAACCATCTAAAAGGACTGTGTTTGAGGCTTTGAGCTGATCATCTCAGTTCTCAATAATCGATGTCGAATGTGATGTCATCTCTCTCTCTCGATCAATCAATCAATATAATAATGAAAAATATGGCGTGGATGGGTCCATTGAATTGGACATGACTTTAGATGACCATGTGTTGCCACCTACCATGCTGTTATAAATAACATGATATTTATATTAAATTTTATAAACTTGAGTTTAAAAGAGGGTTTTTCATACTTATTATATGTCTATATCAGACTATAGAATGCTTAATATCTTAAAAAGACAGGATTATAAGGAGGGGAGAATTATAAGATTGGTCTTATGTGTGATTCTTATATTATAGCCCAAAGTATTTAGATATAAAAAAATGAGTTTTGATTTAACGTGGTAACTGAACTTGAGCTTAAGGAAAACTTTAGGGTTCAGAATTATAAATTGATGTTAAATACCAATCACTATAAAACGAGTTTAAAAGGGTAGTAGTTTAAAATGATATCGAAGCTTGGTTTGGTAGAAGATTTGGGAATCCAGTTATAAATAAGTATGATATTGATATTAAATTCTATAAGCTTGAGGTTTTAAGAGAGTTAGTAGTTTAACATAATATCAAAGCTTGGTTTGATAGAAGGTTGGGGTTGAGCCATTTCTTTGTAATTTATTTCTTATTCATTTATTTAAAAGTCTATAAAAATTTTTATTTGATTTGTTTGACTCTTCACATAAATAAGGTGTTAAATAAAACACTCATTAATAGATTTTCTTTCAAAAGATAAAAAAAAAAACCATCTTTAAAATGATTCATTCCACTGGAATCAGAAAAACAATGAAGGAAACTATACTCCAAGCCTGTATCTAAATGAATAAAAATTTGCAATATTTTAAGAACTTCGTTGGATCTTAGAGATCAAAGCAAATTGAATTAACTTGGTGAACGGAAGCATAAAGGAGAGATTATGCCCCGAATGAAGGTGGTATCTCTATGACACTTTTCCCCTTCATTTTTTTTAACAATTTGATATGCTTTATATCTCCTCTAATCTATTTGATTTGACTTTTGTTTAAGGATTTGTTTACAATTTATAGGTTTTGCATTATGAGATAGCTAGAATATTCATTATATCTCTTGTACGGTTGGTTATACATGATATATTCGATTTACTATTAAGTGTCTTAATTCATTATTAATGGTTTCCTTCTAGAATGGATTAGAGACCGACAAGAAACAAAGTCAACTCTAATAATAATTATGCTCATGAATCTATAAAGGAATCATAGGTTGGTTGACTCTAGTTCTGAGCCTTCAAATTCAACATTTTTTTATACTACACATAATTCTAATTTTGAACCTTGGTTTGGTCATTGGTGAATTAGAGGTGAGGATAAAGTGGACATCAAATCAAGCCCATTTTTAATTTGAAAACATTCCTTCCAAACCTGATGTTTTAAACTTGAGATAGAATGTTTATCTATGTTTGATTGATGAATGGTTAAATCATGAATATAGGATGGCAGGTTAAATCAACTTAAATACCATTTAAAATAAAATGATTAAGAGTAGGGATTTTTTTTTTAGATTCGAAACATCTCTTACAATTTGAATCCCCATTTATTTATTTGAAAAGATTTTGTTTGACTTTCCATGTACAAGTATGAGACTATACAAGAGATGTTGATTCTTTCTATTTAAATACTTACATCCACCATAATCAAAACTTATTATTTCTTTCTATTTATATCTTACAAGTGTGGAGAAGTGGTAAATGGCATTTGGGAAAGAAATGGTGGTGGGATAAAAGTTTGAAATTTTGAATTAATCCAAAATGTGAGAGAAGAAAAAGACAACCTTTATGTAGAAGTTATTCCAAAGAAGTATCAATGCTTGAGACAGATGAAAAAATGAATTATAGGGTTCTATGTACTAGCTATTGAATTAAACTACTTTTGCAAGATCAAACTCAGCATTAGTGGATAGCAGAAAAATAGATTTTAATCATGAGAAAATTTGGTTATAGCTAGGATTTTCAAACTAGGTTACTTCGATCCATCATGTTGTCATATGGAGACTAGACCTTTTCAAGGGTACGTATAGAAAGGGATTGATCCTTCACTTACTTTTGTGTGTACATTATAAGAAAGTGAGCTTTTAGTTGAGGCTTCTAACCCCAACTAAAAGGAAGGTTATATGTAACTATTTGATATGGTTGCAAATAAAATGGTCCGCAACAAGGTTTGACTATAAGGGACATGACTCAAAGATTATAGTTGCAATTTTAGTTTGAGCCGCAACTAAAGAAGGTGCAAACTAAATGAGGGCCTATGGATGAGGTAATTCTTGGCCGCAACTAAAGGAGAGGATTATGGTTTGAGTTATTTTCTGCCTGCAACTATAAGGGTGACTATGAGTGATAATTTTTTACTGCGAGGGAACTCTAAGGTGATATGTAGATGAGGTCATCTATTGGCAGCTACTATAAGGGTAGATATAGATGATGTTTTTATTAGCCGCTACGATAAGGTGCATTATTTATTGCTCATTTTTTCTTTCCTTTAATGTCATTTTGTTACTGCATTATTTGTTTGTTATTAAAACCATTCTTAGTTGAATGAATATTTAAATCAGATCATCAAACTCTAACTTCAATGAATTGTTGGCATGGTAGCTTACAATAGTAAATCAAAGAGACAAATTACTAATATTTGATGTAATCTGAGCTGTATGCACCTTATTTTTGGTGTCCATTCCATTGTCAAGTTGGATTTGGACAACCACACCAATAATATCTTACTCTTAACTTTACTCTTTTGTCATTCATGAATTTGTTGCTATCAAGAATTAAATAAAAAAAGAAAACAAGTCTCTGCATGTCTGCTTTCAAGATTTTAAAAAGGACAAGCAAAACAGGATATGCTTTTATCCACCAATAATATAGAAGTGTGGTAACTATGACAACTTGCTAATGTTAAGCATCTTTGTCATTGTCAGTGACATGAATGTTTATATGGGAAGATACTCTATTGATAGAAATAATTACTAGTCATCAATAAATGTCAGCGATTACAACAAACATTACCATAATATTGCATAGTTCTCAGTTGCAGCAACAACGACTCTTCATCCTCCTGACACAACCAATATCGATCCCAAACAAGATTAAGCACAAGGGCAAGAAGACTCCCAGAGAAATGAAGAGAATATCAAACTCCCAGTCTCTTCACCGAGGCGCACTGGTTGTTGCACCGGGCGCCTAAAAAGGAGACTACTCTCTACTCATTACGCTGGTAGTCGCTGCACGTGATTCTTCTCAAAATCTCTTTCCAACGAGGTTTATTAATGCGTCATAGGGGCGAAGACATTTGTAATATGCACCGTGCTAGCTTCTCACAGTATTTTGCAGGCCCCACCTAACTTCCCAAGTTTAGGTTCATCAATGCTTTGGCCTCCAACTTGAGTCTTGATGCATCCAAAATAAAAAGTAAAGATATGAGAATGGTAGTACATCACTCAAAAGATATCATGAATCATTACATCTACAATTTGCACTTAATGATATGGCTACTGTTTAGACAAATTGAGTACAATATCTATAGTTGAGCAACACTGATTCAGCATAGGTTTTAGCAGCAGAAAGTGCATTCAAAATAATAGCAACCTAACTAATACATTATATCTAGGACCAAAGTTTTGATTACTAAATGTGAAAGACCTAGACAAAGCAATACAAGTGAAAACCTACCTTGGACATGAATAAACTAGAAGATTGGCCTTGCTGGCCATGGTGCCAAAGAAAGTTTGTGTTCTCTAATTGTATCACTAGTTTGAATCAATGAATTGTATTCCAATTGATGGTTTGTTCCAATTGGGTCCATTTCAATTGCTCAATTCATTTATAAAGGAAATCAAACATCAAGTTCTAGGAATCCTCATGTGTATGGAGAACAATTATGAGAATCAGACAATAAGCTTAATTGTTACAATTTCCTCCAAAGCTTTTAACTTCATTCTAATCGAATTTCTAATGTATTATGAGAATGATTATGCCGATCAAACCACAATCAAACAAATATGCTGAATTGTTTTGGAGTACAAATAACCTTGCAGGGAAAGCTAATGGCTTTTGGCATTGTCATAAAGAATAATGGCATACTGGGATATACATGTTATTGAATCCTCAACAATTGCTCTGATTAGGATCAGATATGGTAAATCATGTTTCTAAGTCTACACAAAAGAAGATAGAAAAACCATAGTTTAGTGTTGACACTCATTATAGGGAAAAACAGGTTTTGTTTTCCTTTTGCAACCTAAGGGAGTTGTGAAAGAATACTATACCACTTATGCAGTTCATTTCTTAGGGACCTAAATAAGAGAAAGAAACATCCTTATTTTCTTTCTAAAAGAAAGTAGAATTTGTTCCAGAAACCAACAATTCCAAAGAAAAAACGCTTTCCATTGTGGCTTTTTCTTTGGAACTTCCTAGACATCAAGGTATGTTCATTCATTCATGCCTTACCTTTCAAAGGAAGAAAGCCCATTTGAACCCAATGATGAGACACAGGGGAAAAATGTGGGGTCTAGCCCAGTTGCAGTTGCAGCAACTGGATGAGAAGAAGAATTCTCCACATCGACGCTAAGTCAAAGATGCCATGTTTTATGGATGAGAATTAGTTGTTGTTTCGGATAATGAAATTGGTTTCCATTTAAACCATTGAAATCCATCCAAGGATAAAAAATTTGCTTATAAATAGGTTACGAGAAACATAATCAAATGAGAATTCCAAGAGATTAGAAAGAGTTCCAGACATCATTTTTTCAATCACAGAGAGTTGAAAGGATAAGTGTGAAACAGTCAGGGTTATCACACCGGGGAGAGTGGCAAGAAACATAGTACTTCATAGAGAGAGTGATGAGAGATAAAATTGAGAGGATTGTGAGCATATCCTAGGCGTGTGATATCTTGTACCAGTTTCATCTCATAGTGGATTATTTTTTCAGATTTGCCCCGTTGAGGTTTCCCTCATTCTAAGGGTTTTACCATGTTATATCGGGTGTGATTATTATCTTCCCTTCTTATTCTCTGAAGATTGGCTTAGCCACCCATCTACACTTTCATTTCCCAAAGGTTGGCATAGCCACCCATATGTTGCTTTTATTATGTGAATTGGCTTAGCCTCCAAAATTTCTTATTTACATTTTCGTGGATTGGCACAACCATTCAATTGTTGTTTAATTTCGTCTGCATTGCTACCCAACTGCTGTGATCCGTGACTGTCTTGCCTCCCGCCTGCTAACATTTACAAGTGATTTGCAAAGCCACCCAAATATTAATACTTCTCGTAATATTTCATAGGTCACCACAATCCTAAATAACCGGTATCGTAGCGTGGTTCGAGTTTGGGTGGAATCATGGCCGAAATTTATTCGGGTCCCATGATTAAATTGACAGCAACAAATTATTCATTATGGAAGTCCATGATGGAGGATCCTATTGTAAGGATTGTGGGAGATAATGCCAAGTCAAGTGACATGTCAGATGCTGATTGAAAGAAGTTGAAGAAGAAAACATTGGGTGTCATTCGCTAATGGGTGGAAATCAGTCTCTACAACCATGTTGCCAAAAGAGATAGATCCCCACACTCTTTGGAAAAACTTGGAAAACCTGTACGAGACAAAAGAACGCACAAGCAAAGATTTTCTTGATGCAAAAGCTGATGAATTTGAAGCTTAAGGAAGGCCAATCAATTGCTGAGCATTTGAATGATTTCAAAGGAATGATCGTGATAAATATCGGGCCATGTGTCTCTCTCTTGATGATGACTGAGCATGCTTGCTATTCGCTCATTACTGCATGCTTGGAACACTTTGGTGGTGTCTCTGAATATCTGGTAAGAAAGTCGTTGGTTATGGTAAGAAATAGCCACAAAAAAAAAGATAAGGTTTTTAGTGACGACTATTTAGTCACGGTCATAAAATACTGTCACTAAATATGATTTTTTGTTGTGGTCATCGTAAACCGTGACCCAAAATATTTGATGGGAATTTTAGTCATGGTTTTATTAGAAATTGTGACTATACGTAAAAACGAATGAAGGGAAAATTTGGCTTGAATCATTTAGTTACGGTTTTTCCCGAAACTGTGACTACAACTTTGCGAATGTTACTTTTGGTCACGGTCTCAAATAAAACCGTGACCAACTCTATAAGTTAGCATGTATTGGTCACGGTTTTATTTAAAACTGTGACCAAATGTATAATGAGTGAATTTTGGTCACGATTTTACTTAAAACCGTGACCAAATCTATAAGTTAGCTAGTTTTGTCATGGTTTTAAATAAAACAGTGACCAAGTGTTAAAACCGTGACCAAATGTATAATGAGTGACTTTTGGTCACGGTTTTATTTAACACAGTGACCAATCTATAAGTTAGCTAGTTTTGGTCACAATGTTTAAAATCTTGACCAAATCTATAAGTTAGCTAGTTTTGGACCTTGATTATATGTAAAATTTAATGGAGGGAAAGTTAGACACCAATAATTTAGTCACACACACACACACATACATACATATATATATATATATATATATATATATATACACACACACTAAATGCTTCGTCTATTTCGTATGCTAAAATTATTTCCAAGTATAGAAACTAATGTCGTCAAGCATTATACTACTGTGGGAGTCCGTAGGTCATTTCCACAGGGAGTGGTTTCCTAGATGATCCTTAGGGATTACTATCCAATGAATGTGCGTTTAAAGTAAAATCTGGGGGGTTGTGATTGATTGATTGAGTAACCGATTAACTTAACTATTTTAAGACAATAAGGGCAAATGATAGGGTCCTTAGGTGTTTGCTCACCGACTAGGTAATACCCACCTCTTACTCACAATCATCTAGAGCCATCGGCGAATGGTCTTCGATCGAAGATATGCACACAAGTTTTCTTAAGACAAAGAACGATTGAGCGATAACAAACACTTGTCTTCATTTCCGCTTAGACTCTTAGTCTGCATTTGCGATCAAGCACAACGTGTACCGAGAGTCTCTCGTTCACACGTTGTCAAGAAGATGCCAAACTAAGGTTTTATAAAATTTTTCACAAGTGTTTAGCATCGTACAATCCCATTGAAGCACAAAAGAGGAATTGAGGGTTATTACCTTGAAGGAGGTGAGTTTCCACCGTTAGAACCCTATCATGGAGGTTTAGAACTCTATTGAAACTGAGAGTTGATTCATGATTAATAAAACACTAATCGTAAACGTGACTTGAGAAATAACACTTCTATTACAAGGTTGGGATATCAAAAGCACATAATCCCGTAAGAAAATACCGAGTTATAGAAACCAACTGAAAGATTACAAGTGATTAAAAACTCAGAATCAGAAGAAAAACTAAGTACTCTACTCTATGAATCCTAGCAAATTATGAGAAAGCACTCCAACCGTTCAAAACCAAACCCTAGAATCCAATTGTGTTTAACTTTTCCCTAAAGTGGGCTTAAATACAATCCTCATTAGTGATCTCGAAGTGGTGGTTGAAAGACGAGCATGCCCTTGCACCAAGATTGAAATTCTGCTCAAGTCCCGCAGAGACGTATGTCAAGTACCAGATTAGTAAGCGCTGTACCTACCAAAAGTGCAATCGGGTACTCCACACTGGGGGGGTACCTAGCATTCACCTATATTGGTACCGGTACGCTTCATCGCGATGTGGGCATTCTGACCTGCATTCACTACCTCCGCGAACCGCCATCTTCATTGTAGCACTACCCGAGGCCTCTCGACAGCGGCTGTCATCAACAACGATGATCTACATTTGTTCTCTGGAATCAAACCCCTATAAAAATGTGCACGGGACTCGAAAAACCTGCACACGCATAAAACGCTAGAAACGGTCAAAGGCACCTATTCTACACAAAATGAGAGCAAAACATGAGCTGTGGGCATTAAAACCCTATTTAAATGTTGTACTTTTATGTATCCAACACACACCCCAACCTACATCTTGCTAGTCACTAGCAAGATTTGAACTGGTAACGTCTATCGATTATGAGGTTCAACAAAATTTCGCTAAGGTGTAGTTAGGCATTGCAAGTTTCCCACAAGGGTAAAAATGAACACAGTGCTATAACCTGACAAAGTATGCAACTATCTGAACTTAAATGAATACCACAATCCCAAAGTAATGGAAAAAATAACAAACTATTACAAAACAGAGATACTCATATAAAGGACCATGGATATACGAAAAAAAGGAGTACGCAATGAGATCACGAGTGAAATGAACTTCATTATAACTGCAAACATTTTACCATAACCAAGCAAACTAACATGCATAGAAGTCAAAGAGGAACATCCTACGTAACTAAAATAAAAAAGGTCTTTCAAGCTTGTAATGACCATGGGTTACACAAATAGGGTTTACAGAAACAAAATGGGTGTTGGTATGACATGGCTAAGGTCTCTACCCAATTGCCCGACACCACCATATTCTAGCTTGAATGCTACTACTCTCGTCCTCCTCTCTTGGGTCGAGAGAGTGCGTCTTCATCTACGGTCATCGGCTCTTGAGAATTCCTTTCCAGAGTCGGGAGGAGATCATCTCTGATACTTGGGTTCTCCTCGTAGGATATGACTCTCAATCCTGGAGAGCCTGTGATCCAGTCGCTTCTGCTTCCCTAGGATAAATTTGAACCATCCTTTGATTCTACGCTCCATCCTCTTTAAGGATGTACTCGTGGACAGGCGCGGCTTGATGAAGCCCGAAATAGCCGAGAAGGGGATGTGCCGGCCCGAGGCCTTGTGGAAGCCGGCTCGGCTTTTTGCTTCTGTTTTGCTTGTGATGGGCCCCGGCCCAGGAAGAACTCTTTTTCTCTGCAGGCCCCTTATCCCAATATCTTCCACGGGTTTGTAACTAGGAGGTCGGGAGGGGATGTGCTGTTTTTCGGTTGGGGACCTCGAAAGTCCCTCATAATAAACCATAATGCAAAGCATAGTCGATAATTTTTCAGTCATTACCTCATCACAGCTTGGATTTCTTCCTTGCTTGGAAACTTCTCCTGTCCCTTCGGCCCAATCATATTGTGAATGACCTTGTTCATCAACGCATACTCAGACTTTAATTTCCCTGGGATGAACACCTTGCACACAAAACCTCCCATGGGTACCGAGTTGGTGCACATGGTATTTGCAAACAAACTAGCATCAAAACTACGTAGCCAAGCCTTTGAGGGAGGGTAAGGTCGGTCATGTGTGGTAGGGCGGACATAATTCAGCGATTGAGCGATCGAGTCAGGGCTGACCATTAACTGTTTCCCCAAAATTGTAGTTGCTAACAGGGTGTCTACATTCTAATTCTCTCTCAAGTTGGAGTAGAATTCCATGACTATGGTCGATGGAGTAACCTTTACCTCCTCTGACAAATTACTTGGTCGATCTGAATAGCGACCACGAATGGGGTGAGTGAACAAAAACGTGTCAATTCTCATTCCCCGCTCATAATGGAAACCCCCTTTCAATTGGCCCCAGACCCTTTCGCTCGGTCGATGATTCGGCCCGAACATAGCCTCAATTTCTTCATCTTCGCTCTCCACTTTCTTCCTCGCTCTCACGATGAGAACACTAAAGCTTCACTTTTCCTTTCTTTTCAATCTGCGAGTAATACGGCCTTTCATTTTTACGACTTTCTCCATGAAGAGCTGGCCTTTCCTTTCAGTGTTCTTGATCTTGCCATAGATATGGCCAAAATAAGTGAGAATATATGAGAATGGCCCATACACACACAACGGTCTCCAACGGCCATCTCTAACACTGTTGGACTCACCCCTTTCCGTCGGTCAGAATCTTTTATCCCATGCAGATTGTGCGGATGCCCTAATCAGCAGGAACATAGAACCACCAACGAAGCCACCGCACAATCCATATTAACACGGTGAAAATCCATTGATTGCTCTCAAGGAGATGAGAATTGCCCACCCACGGCGATGCAATACTTCCGATCTTTGCGTGCGGCGTGGATGCCGGGTAAGAAGCGATGGAACCTTTGGGGGGACGTTTGACCTAGGGTTTGCTTTGGTGAGAGGGAAAATTAGGTTATGGTTTCTCTTATATAGGAGTTAGGGAGTGGAGTTATGAAAGGGTTCAAAATTTTGGGAGAAAAAACCCTTGAATGGCAGTTTCACGCCTGCAGGCGGTACGATTACCGGTAAGTGGGGTACCCCGTCACCAAAGTGTGCTGCGAGGGGTTTGCTATGGCCCAGTGCAGGGTACCAATAAGTGTGATGCAGGTACCACTCTTTATTTTTATTTATTTTTTATTTTTATTTTTTTTACCTTATTGCATGATGCAATTTATTGAAATTTCCAGAATTCTCTACATCTTGGATTTCACTGGATGCTCACTTCTTTCCCTGCTTCATACCCCTTCCAACCTGACTTGTGTTCGCGGAAGTGTGTACTACACTCTCTCGACACCTTCACGCTTTGGAGTCCGCTGTACTCCTCGTGATCACGATTCCTAGGGTTCGAACAAAATTCGCAATTCAAGGCTAAAGATGGGTCTGAAAGGTTATTTCCCGGTATGATTTAAATGTGACGAAAATTATGGCCTAAAATCATCTTTTAGCGTGTATAAGGTGTTATCGAGAGAATAAGATGCATGTAGTGGACAGGAATCTTTAAAACAATGCACAAGGCGGAAAGCGATAGCAAGCAAAAGAGCTTAGGGCGAAAATCAATGACTTGTGCGGTGTATGGATAGAGTGATACCGGTCAGAGATTGACTCTGGGGAATAGAACAGAATTAGGGTCGTATGGTCCTAAATATGAAAAAAAAAAGTTTTATTGCATGCACATTGTTATGTATGTGCGGTGGTATGTAAGTGCATACATAAGTCAATTTGCATCTTCCTGATCAAGTACCATACCCAAAGAAGTAGAAATTGAAAATTTGCATGCACTTAATCCCTGCAGAACAACTGAATTACCCCAAAGGAGAACATATGCACTTAAATGAAACCCGAGCTAGTAATATGCCGACCCCCACCACGTAAATAGGCATTGCCCTCAATGCACGGAAGGGTGGGACGCTCCACAGAAAATGTTCTTTTTCGGATTGTTGTATTTTTAAGTTTTATTTGTTTTATTTTGTTTTATTTTGTTTTGTTTTGTTTGATAAAGGTAGACTAAATGAATAAAGCGTAAAGAAATGCAAAAAAAGAAAAAGAAAAAGTATATACAAAAGGGGTAGGATAGAGATTACGCTGAATGAACATCCCGGTAGAGCAGATCTACTAGTTCCTCATTACTCTCTTGGCGGTCGAAGTTCTCGAGAAATGGCTTTAAGCGTTGACCATTGACTTTAAAGATTTTCCCATTTTTCGGATTCTCAATCTCCACTACACCATATGGGTAAACTACCTTGACGATGAAAGGCTGGAGTCCCACCTAGAAACGGAGTTTGCACCGGAAAAAATGTTACCCAAAATGGCTGTGTACAACAATACCTTTTGGTGAGGTTCAAGAGTCTTCACCTGATGTTCTTGTCATGGAATAGCTTGAGCCTCTCTTTGTAGGTCGTGAGCTCTCATACGATTCACCCACCCATGATTCATCGACTCGTTCATCTCACAGTGAGTCTCTATTTACACTTTGGAGACCAAATCAAAATTAAGAGTTTTAATGGCCTAATATGCCCTGTGTTCCATTTCCACTGGCAGATGACATGCCTTTCTATAAGCTGGCCGATGGGGAGACATACCAAGAATAGTCTTGAAAGCGATGCGGTAAGCCCCGAGAGCGTCGGTTAGTAAGCGACGATTCTTGCGATTTAGACGTATTTCAAATATGTTTACGATCCTATTGGCTAATGGTCGGCTGACCATTGGTACGTGGGTGGTACTACCGTGTGAAAACTTTGTGGAGCTCCATGCTTTTCTCTGGGTCTCAAGGGTGGAGTGCAAAAATGGAGCCCACCATCACTAATGATTGCATGAGGCACTCCAAAGCGAGAAAAAATGTGTTCTTTCAAAAATTTCAAAACAACCTTGTGGTCATTAGTTCTCGTTGGAATGGCCTCCACCCACTTAGAAACATAATCAAACTGCCAATAAAATGTAAAGGTACCCACAAGAGGGGGGAAAAGGCCCCATGAATTCTAAACCCCAGCAATCGAAGATCTTAATGATTAAAATAGGAGTAAAGGCATCATGTTCCTTTTTGTGACCCCTCTTAATTGTTGGCACCGAGCGCAGGTTTTGCAAAAATCAAAGCAGTCTTTAAAAAGAGTGGGCCAATAAAAACCGGCTTGTAGGATTTTGTCCCGTTGCATTTTTCTTCTTGGAGAAAATGCCCTCCACAAGCTTTTAGTGGCGAGAAGGTGAGTACTTAGATTTGATCGTCATTGGATACACACCTTCGTCAATTAGCCGAGACCGATGTTAAACAAGTATGGGTCATCAAAGTAGTATTTATTTATGTTCACCAAAAATTTCTTCTTTTGCTGAGAGGTCCATTGGTGTGGAATGCGTCACGTCACTAAGATGGTTTTATTATGTCCATACCATAGGCGTGGATAAATGAAGTTGCTCATCGGGAAAGTGTCGCCTATGGGTAGAGTAGCCAGATGGCAGCGGAACTAAAGGAGCAGGTGGTTAGCTACCATATTCTCAACTCCTTTCTTATCCTTAATAGTCAAGGTTAAATTATGCTTGACAAGTAGGATCCACCTAGTCGACGAGGCTTGAGTATCACTGGCAGAGCAAATGCCCCGTATTTTATGATCAGTAGAAAATGGTTACAGAGACCCTACAATGTACAACCTGAACTTTTCTAGGGCAAAGACGACAACCAAGAACTCTTTTTCCGTAGTTGTGAAATTGGATTGAGCGGAATCTAGAGTCTTGCTGGTATAGTAGATCACAAAAGCTTTTTTATCTTCCCTTTGCCCCAAAACAACCCCTATAGCATAATCACTAGCGGCACACATGATCTCAAAAGGGAGTTCCCAATTAGGAGATCACATGATAGGAGGGGACACTAACATAGTTTTCAATTTATCAAAGGCTCCCTCACAAGCATGTGACCATGCAAAAGTGACGTCCTTGGCAAGCAAATTGCATAAAGGACGGGCTATGGCATTGAAGTCTCTTATGAATCTCCTTATAAAATCCTTCATGACCTAAGAACGACCGTATATCTTTAACACACTTAGGGGTAGGTAAGTTGGAAATCAACTCAACTTTGGCTTTATCTACCTCTATTCCTTCTTTCGACACTATGTGGCCTAGCACAATCCCTTGTGTCACCATGAAGTGACACTTCTCCCGGTCGTACTAAATTCTTCTCTGACACACCTCGTTACTCTCCATAAAAATTCTCGGGCTTCCCTCATATGAGTCTCAAAAGCAATCGATCCATGAAAATCTCCAAAATGTGTTCTATCATATCCTTTGAAAATCCCCATCATACTTAGCACAGCAGAAGGTTCTGGCGCATTACACATAGTCAGAGGGCATTTTCTAAAGGCAAATGTTCAAAGGCGGTGAGACGTGGTTTTTCTCTTGGTCTTCAAATTTATCTCAATTTGATTGTACCCAGTGCGAGTCTAGAAAACAATAAAATTCATGCCCTGCAACTCTCTCCAGCATTTGATCCATAAAAGGTAGCGGGAAATGATCTTTCCTAGTACCCCGCATTGAGTTTCCTATAGTCTATGCACACCCTCCAACCTGTGGTGACCTGAGTGGGAATTAGCTCATTGTGTTCATTTGCTACCCACGGTGACCCAGTTTCTTAGGAACTACTTAGGTTGGACTGACCCACTTGCTATCTGCAATGGGGTAAATAACACCTACGTCCAGCAGTTTTAAGACCTCTTTCTTGACCACTTCTTTCATGATTGGGTTCAGTCGTCGTTGTGGTTGTCTAGAGGGTTTGACATCCTCTTCCAAGTGAATCCTGTGTGTGCAAATCAAGGGGCTGATTCCCTTAATATCTGCAATTGTCCATCCTATGGCGGTTTTGTGGGTTCTCAACATTCTAAACTTTATTCTCTCGACCACTCTAAAGAGGAAGATATATTACCGAGTTTCTTCTACCCCTAGGAATGCATATCAGATGCAATGGTAAGGGCTCTAACTCAAGTTTAGGTGGTTTTTCTCTCCTCCGAAGGTAACACCGCCCTCGACAGGCAATTTCTCAAATTTAGGTGCTCACCCATTTGCTTCTAGTACCTTGTCAAGTTAACAGGAGTATAACCCAATTCAGACGCGGGGTTACCTCCGACACATCTCGGGGCTTACTAGACAAGACTTGAGAGGATCATCGTATGAAACATGATCTACATAGTTCCGCACAATGTATCTATCATGTTTACCTTCACAGACGCCCTCATCATCCCTTGCCCTTGATAACATTGAAGATATTCAAATTAATGTACTATGTTACTCGAAAGATAATGTCATTAGTCCTCCCCTACAAAGTGTATGGCGAGCATTAGCAAAGGGCCAAGAATGGCCTACCAAGAATCACTGGGAACCGAGTCCCTTGATTCACCACAAGTTGAGTGTCAAGAACAACAAAGTCCACAGGAAAGTAGAACTTGTCTACTTGCACCAATACATCCTTCACTATCCCTCTAGGAATTTTCACACTACTACACTAGCCGAGGGTGATATTAGCCTGCTCTAACTCTCCTAAACCTACGCTCAACATATACCGAGTATGGCAACAAGCCAACACTCATTCCTAAGTCCACTAGGAGCATGTCCCGCCAATTTCTACCACTATGGAAATAGTGGGGCTTCCTGGGTCTTTGTATTTTTGGGGCAAATTATTCCAGATCAAGGAGGTGGATTGTCTACCATAAATGCATCCTTGTTGACACTTAGTTTTCTTTTTACAGTGCACAAGTCTTTCAAAACTTGGCATATGACGGGATTTGCTTAATGGCATCCAATAAAGGAATGTTCAACTTAACCTGTTTGAACAACTCATAAATTTCGCACGATTGTTCACTTTATCAAATCTCAACCATGAGGTATGGAGTAGGAGTGATACTTGGTTCGTTTTTCTCGCTCAACATCAACAACATCTCGCCGGAACATGAGGCTTGTCGCACACCTCATCATCCCCTAGTGGTTCATTTTGCACGTCTTGCATTGTTTTTCAATGGAATGGTTTACAATTATTTTTCCACTTCGAAGAGTGGTGATGCTCTCGCAATGTTCAAAGGTGCCATCACTGACCTCGAGACTCCAACACTACTTTGACTCGGGGTTTTCTTGGATGGTTTGAGAAGGGAGTTTCCTTTCTTGTTGAAAATTTCCCATATAAGAGGTTAGCTTAGTGGGATTTGGGATCTCACATCATTCACACAAATTCAAAGCTGGCTGCAAGGATTTGCTGGGTTCGACAAATCAACAGGTCACAACATCCCTAAACTTCTTATGTGGAGGTTGGTAAGGCTGTGAGTTTGAATTCCCTTGAGACGAGGGGCGCAAACCTTGGTTAGGGTTCACAAGAAATCCTTGAGGACCTTGATTTTGGAACGGAGGGGCTTGATTTGAAAAGCCTTGGTTTTGGAAGTTTTGGCCTTGGTTGTGTGGGCCTCCCTCATTTCTCCAACTAAAATTCGGGTGCTTACCCCACCCTGGATTATAAGTTTCAAAGTATGGAGAATTGAAGGGCTTCCTTTGGTAATTAAGAGCATTAGCTTGCACTATTTGGATTGCTCCCTTGACTTGAGGAAGGTTAGGGCAGTTAATAGTTGAGTGAGTGGGGTCATCGCAAATGATGCATGGCTCCTCCACTGTAGATCTCATAGGCACCGAAGGTACCTGAGGTACAATGGTTACCTCATTCACCTTTTTCAATTCTATGGCCTCTAACTTCCTCGTTAAATTGGCTATTTTCGCTTGCAGGTCATCATTCTCTCTTAAGTGATGGATTCCTCCCCCTGTTGGTGTACTATGCACTCTAGCGGTATCTGGGCGAGGTATTAGTCTCCCAAGCTAGCATTTTCTGCTACTGTATCGAAAAATCGAACTACCCCTCGCACTTTTCTCATAGAATTCCGCACACACATCATCCGGCTGTATTGTTTGTTATCTGGCGACGCTCCCGTGAAAATACTAACAAATTTGTCCAACATCCAAACCATGATGAGGGAGAGCATGGAGGAGGTCCTTATATCTTTCCCATACAATAGCGAAAGGTTCACCCTGTTTTTCAGAAAAGTTTTGGATTGCTCGCATAAGTGCATTAGTATGTTTGGGAGGGAAGAATTTATTCAGGAATTCATTTCACATGTCTTCCCAAGTAAAATTGAATTCATAAAGCGAGCGAAACCATATTTTCGGGGCTCTTTTCCTTCGGGAGAGTAATGGAATAAAACCATACAAATTATAATGGAGGGGCGATCCAGAATGGAACACCGCAACATCCGCAAAATCTCCTCATGAATGAGCAGGTTCTTTAATCGACCCCTCGATATTACGTGGAGAAGGCGACCATCTCCGACTTCATAAGAAATTGGTTAGCCTCTTCAGGTAGGCCAAATACATGAATTTGTTGTGGTTCTTTAAGGTTGTAGAATCTCTGAGGTTCTTCTTAATGTTGTGTAAAGGCATGGGAGCCCGATATTACCTTTTCTCGAAAATTAACATTTCTCCCGCCGTCGAGGTTGCTGGTGGTGCAACACCATCTCCTTGCGGAGGTTCGCGGAGTCTTTGTGGGTCAATAGGTAACCCTCGCATTTGGATTGTTATATTTGCTCACTCCCTGACGGTCCATTTGAGGTGTAGGGTTCTTTGAAACAAATGTCTTACTATGGATTCTTCCATAATGTCTTGAGGTATAATTTTACAAGCTTGACGCTGTTCGTTATGAGCCCAAACCCACATGCACCAATCTTACCCCCAACTAGACATATATCCACTTTAGCTTATCTAATGAAGTTTAATTAAAAGAAAAGGTGTAGGAACGCACTGGATTTTGCAATGCAATTGAAATTAATAATTAGCCTCTCGGATCAACTAGGATTGTTTCGCCACTCCCTAAGAATGACGCCTAAAATGCTTCTCATTTATTTTTATATGCTGAAATTATTCCATGAGGGAACTAATGTCACAAGCATTATACTACTGCGGGAGTCCACATATATTTCCATTGTGGGAGTGGTTTCCTGTATTTGATCCTTAGGATTATATCCAATGAATGTACATGAAGTAAAATCTAGGGGGTTGTGATTGATTGATTGAGTAACCGATTAACTTAACTATTTTAAGACAATAAGGGCAAATGATAGGGGTCCTTAGGTGTTCAATCACCGCCAACTAGGTAATACCCACATCTTACTCACAATCTCATCTAGAAGCCATTGATGAATGGTCTTCGACGGAAGATATAACATTAAAAGCTTTTCTTAAGACAAAGAACGATTGAGCGATAACAAACACTTGTTCAGACGATTTGCTTGGACTCTTAGTCTGTATTTGCGATCAAGCACAACGTGTACCGAGAGTCTCTTGTTCACACGTTGTCAAGAAGATGCCAAACTAAGGTTTTATAAGATTTTTTGCAAATGTTTAGCATCATACAATCCCATTGAAGCACAAAAGAGGGATCAAGGGTTGTACCAAGGAAGGAGGAGTCAACAAGAACCCTATCATGGAGGCTTAGGAACTCCATTGAAACCGAGAGTCGATTCATGATTAATAAAACACTAATCGTAAATGTGACTTGAGAAATAACACTTTATTGCAGGTCAGGATATCGTGCCACGAATCCCGTGAAGAAAATACCGAATATGTAAAACAAACCGAAAGACATGTGTTGATTAAAACTCAGAATCAGAAGAAAACTAAGTACTCTACTCTATAAACCCTAGCAAATTATGAGAAAACACTCCAACCGTTCAAAACCAAACCCTAGAATCCAATTGTGTTTAACTCTGCCCTAAAGTGGGCTTAAATACAATCCTCATTAGTGATCTTGAAGTGGTGATCGAAAGACGAGCGTGCCCTTGCACCAAGATTGAAATTCTGCTCAAGTCCCGCAGAGATTGCATGTTGGTACTGTTGAATACACAAAAGAACAATAATTACATTGGAATTTAGCACCTCCAAGTCACACTTTGCTCACATTTTGCATAAGAATAGGTACTTTTAATTGTTTTCGTGTTCTAGACTTGTGTAGGTTTTCTCAGGTTTAATGCAATTAATTGTACAAGGATTCATATCCGGAAAGCGAATATGGATCATTGAGGATGATGACAACTGCTTGGTGAAGTTTCGGGAAGTGCAACAATGCTAGGAAACAAATGCAGAGGCACCTGTACTGGTACACCTCCAACCTGTACCGATACACCCATGCAGAAAAGTGGTAGAGGGCAACCTGTACTGGTACACCTCCAACTTGTACCTATGACAACCATGCGTGAAAGTGGGTGAGAGAAAAATCAGACGAGATAAAGACTAACTCCGTAGACGCATTGTGTGTGAGAGTCATGAATCGAGCAGAATTGAAGCCCAACAGTGGCACATTCGTCATTCAACTATCAATGCTGGATCACAATGGAAAAGGGTATAAAAGCTAAAGGATAGAAGGAGAAGGCTGACTGGAGGGTTAGGCTTTTTGCAAGAGAGATTGTTCTTTCATAAGATTGCCAGGTTTATGGGATTAGTGGTCAAGACTTCGCTTCTCGCAGATGGATTTCAAGTTCATGTAACCTTTCGGGCTAATTCATACTACTCGTTTTTTCTTCAGATTTCAGACTTACCACTCTTGTTTACAAATTGAATTCGATTTTCTCAAAGTTCTTTTATGAATACCTTCTTCAATTATGATTTGCTTTCTAATTTGTGATAGTTTTAATCTTTTATGTCAGTTCACGTGGAAACTCACTCTAATCAAGGTAATATCCCTCAATTCCTCCTTATACTTCAATGGATTGTGATGTTAATCACTTGTAGAGAAACTTGAAACCTTAGTCAGGCATCTTCTGACAACGGTGAACGATCCCCTGACATGTTGTACTTGATTACAAATGCAAGCTAAGAGTCCTAATTAATTGTTGAACAAGTGTTTAACACCTCGATTGTTTTTCATTCTAAAATATACTATGCCAAAATCTTCCATCAATATTCATTCAACATAGACTATAAAATAAGAGGTGGAATTACGTGAGTATCGTGAGTGGAAACCTAGAACTCAATCATCCTTCATTTTAAAATAGTCAATTAATCAACTCCCAAACTCAACCAAACTACAACCATAATTTCCTTCAATTACACATTTTGGGAGAATAGCTCCTATGGATCAACACTAGATCCACTCCCCTGTAGGGAGATGACTTGTGAACTCGCATTACAATGCTAGACAACTTTAATTCCTACGCTTGGGAATACAATTCAAAGAAGATACTAATAAGTACTGGCATTTTGGCGCCACAGTTTCGGGAGTGGCGATCAATCCAGCTTTGATCCGAAGAGAGCTAGAGGTAATTACAATTGCATTGAAAACTTCTGACGCTCTCTACTTTTCTTTTAATTTGTTTTGTGAGAAATTTCGTGGGTGTTTGGCTTGGAAGGTAGATTATAGCTGCCCGCTGGGACTCGCAACGAGCAACGCGACTTGTAAGAATTGTACTTCCAAGCGATTGTGAAGAACCCGCTAAGTCCATTGTTTCAAGAGAATCTTACACCTCAAAATGGACCACCTCGGTAGTCAACAACCAATGCTTTAATCAAATGCCTATTCTCAGAACCTGTCAAGGTCTCCATGAACCTCCGCAACATGTGGATGATTTGTGTTGCACCTCCACAACACAGTGCAATAGATGGGAAACAATCTTCACTGAATCAATATCGAGGCACTCCGCCTCCTCCTTTACCTAATGTGAGCACCTCCGAGAGATTTTGCAACCTCAAAGAAACTACAACAAACTCAGCGATTTCGCTTCAAGAGGCTAACACTCTCATGAGCCTGGAAATGATCCGTCTTTTACTCAGATATCACGTAATAACTTAAGAACCCTTACTCATTCACAGACTTTGACAGGATGTTTGCAGTGCATTTCTTCACCGGCTCACCTTCCACAACTGCTTTGTCTTATTTCTCTCTTTTTCTAAAGGGAGAAGGCCAAAACTGCTTCATTCTCTTGCACCTAATTCAATCTTTTACATGGGGAAGATATGAATGAATTCCTTAACAAATTCTTCCCTCCCGCACGACTTAATGTTTCCTTATATAATTCGCACTTTTCAAAGCCAGAACCTTTCTGTAATCTTTTTGGGATGTGGGAGAGACACAAAGATCTCCTCCATGCTATCCCCTCATCATGACGGATGTGGCCAAATTTGTGCGATTTTCATCAAGGGCTATCTTTGAATAAACAATACATCCAAATGATGTGCGGGAGAGTTTTATGAGAAGAGTGCTAGGAGGCAATTCAACTCTTGACAATTACAGCGTAAAAATGCTCCTTTAACATGGGAGACTAATACCTCCGCAGTATTAATCGCTAAAGTGCATAAGACACCTACGTGGGGAGGAATCCATCACTTAAGAGAGAATGATGATTTGCAAGCAAATCACAATTTAACACATAGTTGGAGGCTATAGAGTTGAAAAGGTGAACGAGGAATTAGTACTCAAGTACCTCTGTATTTAGTGGACCCAGAGTGAGGAGCTGTCATATGCGAAGACCTCAGCACACTCAACGATGAACTCGTCAACCTTCCTCAAGCGGCGATAATCAACAGAGCAAGCCAATGCCCTTAACTACCAAAGGAAACCTTTCTAATTCCTCCATATTCAAAACATATAACCAGATATGGTGCAACTCATAATTTAGTCAGTGAAATGAGGAGGCCCACATAACTTGCCAAACAACCAAGGCCCCCAATATCCAAACCAAGGTTTTTCAAATCCAGATCCTCTATTTCAGAATCAAGGTCCCCAAGGATTTCCTGTGAACCCTAATCAAGGTTTCCATCCATCGAATCAAGGGAATCCAAACCCACAGCCTTATCAACCTCCACATAAGAGAAGTTTGGAGGATATAGTAACACAGTTCGTACAAACCCAACAATCCACAAACACAGAATTTCGAACTCCATTCGAATGATGAGTTCCCAACAACTGCTTAACCTCTTATATGGGCAATTTTCAATAAGAAAAGGGAAACTATCTCAACCCATCCAAAACCCACAAGGTCAAAATAGTGTTGGAGTTTGTGTCCCGCTGAGGGTACTTCTTTTAAACATTGCAAGGTCAGCTACTACTCTTCATGTGCGGTAATTGAAAAACCATTCAAACCATGAACCAACATAAAATCTCAAAGAACCAGTCGAGATAACAGGAGGTGTCGGACAAGCCTCATGTCCCTGGGACAAATGTTATTGATGGTGAGCCAGAACAAGATAAGGCTACCCATATCCCTCTGTACTCCATAATTTCATAGCTGAGAGTTCCAAAGAAAGTGAAATTGAATCATACTGAGATTCATATGAGTTATTCAAACAAGCAAATGGAACATTCCTTTACTAGATGCCATTAAGAAAATTCCCATCTTATGCCAAGTTTTTAAAGGATTTGTGCACTAGAAAAGGAAACTAGGTGTCAACAAGGAGGCATTCATGACTCCGGTTAACTACCTCATCGATTCGGGGAACAATTTGCCCCCAAAATACAAAGACCCAGGAAGCCCTACTATTTCTATAGTAGTAGGGAATTCCAAGTTGGGACATGCTCTAGTGGATTTAGGGGCAAGTGTTAATTTGTTGCCTTACTCAGTATATGTCGACCTAGGGTTAGGAGAATTAGAGCCCACCAATATCACCCTCCAATTAGCTGATCGTAGTGTAAAAATTCCTAGAGGGATAGTGAAGGATGTATTGGTACAAGTGGATAAGTTCTATTTTCCTAGATCGGTCGTGCTTGACACTCAACTCCGTGGGTGAACTAAGAAACCCGGCCACATTCTTGGTGTATCTTCATTCTTACATCGCTAATGCCATCATATTAATCGTAGGGGAGGCCTAATGACACTATCATTTGGTAACATGATCAGAATCTGAAATATCTTTAATGTTATCATGGAATGGGGATGAAGAAGATGTGTGAGGTCAATATGGTTAATTTCAGGGCATGAAATATTTTAGATAATGTTTCACATGATGACCCTCTCATGTCCTGTTTGGTAAGCCTAGTTGGGATGAGGAAGTGACCACAATAGAATCGGAGTTCCTACACGCCATAATTGAACATAATGAGGTTTTGGAAGTTAATGGATGGGCACCTAAATTTGAACCATTACCACCAATGGAAGACAGGGCATTACCTTCAGAAGAGATACCACCTAAGCTTGAGTTGAAACCTTTACCATCACACCTCAAATATGCATTTTTAGGGGTAGAAGAAACATTTCCAGTAATCATATCTTCCTCCTTAGATTTGGACCAAGAAAATAAACTTTTGGAGATATTGAAACCCAATGTGAATCGCTCTAGGATGGAAAAACACCAGATACAAGGGAATTAGTCCCTTGATCTGCACACATAGGATTCACTTAGAAGAGGATGTTAAACCCTCTAGACAACCACAAAGACGACTGAATCCAATAATGAAAGAAGTGGTAAAGAAGGAAGTTTTAAAACTCTTGGATGTAGGAGTTATTTACCCTATTGTAGATAGCAAATGGGTCAGCCCAACCCAGGTAGTCCCTAAGAAATCTGGAGTCACTGTGGTTGCAAATGAAAATAATGAGTTAATTTACTGTGGTTACCTCCGCTGGAGGGTGTGCATAGATTATAGGAAGCTTAATGCGGTACTAGAAAGCACCACTTTCCTTCCGTTTGTTTGACAATGTTAGGAGTGAGTTGCAGCAGCATAACCTTTATTGTTTTCATGGTATTCAGGGTATAATCAAATTGAGATAGCTTTGGAAGATCAAGAGAAAACTACATTCACCTGTCCTTTTGGTACTTTTGCCTTTAGAAAATGCCCTTTGGATTATGTAATGCACCCGGAACCTTCCAACGGTGCATGATGGGAATTTTCAATGACATGATAGAAATCATTTTGGAAATCTTCACGGATGATTGGCTGTGACTCATACGAGGGATGCTCTGAGAACCTATGTAAGGCTTCGAGATGTCAAGAGAAGAACCTCGTATAAATTGGGAAAAGTGTCATTTCATGGTGACACAAGGGATTGTCTTAGGCCATATAGTATCGAAAATTGGAATTGAGGACAAGGCCAAAGTCGCTAATTTCCAACTTACCACTCTAAGTGTGTTAGAGGACATAAGGTCATTCTGGGACATACTGGATTCTATAGGAGATTCATAAAAGATTTTAGTGCTATAGCCCGTCCCTTGCGTGGCTGCTTTCTGTTAAAGATGTCCTTTCTACATGGTCACGTGCTTAGAGGTCAGATTTGATAACCCAAACTAAGTTAGTGTCACCTCCTATCATGCGATCTCCTAATTGGACCCTTCCGCTTGAGATTATGCGACGCTTAGTGATTAGTGCTATAGGGCCGTTTAGGACAAAGGGAAGATAAAAGGCCTTTGTGATCTACTATGCAAGAAACTCTAGATTCCGCTACAAATTACAACCACTCGAAAAGAGTTTTTGTACCGTTGTCTCTTTTGCTTTTTTAGAAAAGTCTGTATCATATATCAGAGGTCTCATGTAACCATTTTTACAGATCATGCACACAGTAATTCGCTTCCTCTAAGCAGGATACTAAGCCTCGGTTAACTAGGTGGATTCTACTATGCCAAGAATTCAATCTGACCATTAAAGATAAAAAGGGGGTCGAGAATGTGGTAGCTAACCATTTATCTCGATTAGTTCCAGAATCCAATTCTCATGGCATACCCATAGGCGACAGTTTTCCTGATGAGCAACTTTTTTCTCTTGTTCATTGCCCATGGTACGCCGACATCGTAAATTACCTAGTAACTGGTCAAATTCCACCCCAATGGACTTCTCAACAAAAAAAGAAATTTTTGGTGGACATTAAGAAATATTACTTTGATGATCCATATCTGTTTAAATACTGTCCAGGCCAATTAATAAGAAGATGTGTGCCCAATGATGAGCATATCAGGATCCTCACCTTTTGCCATTCCGAAGCTTGTAGAGGGCATTTCTCCGCAAGGAAAACAATAGATAAAATTTTGCAATCTGGTTTTTACTGGCCTACACTGTTTAAGGATTGTTTTGAATTTTGAAAAACATGTGCTAGGTGCCAACAATTAGGAGGAATCACAAAAAGGAACATGATGCCTCTACCCCGATTTTAATTATTGCACCTTTGACCGTTGGGGTATGTGACCTACGGGCCTTTTCCCCCTTCTTGTGGGTACCTTTACATTCTATTATCTGTTGATTATGTGTCGAAGTGGGTTGAGGCTGTTCCAAAGAGAACTAATGACCACAAGGTTGTTTTGAAATTTATAAAAGAACATATTTTTCTCGTTTTGGAATACCTCGTGCAATTATTAGTGATGATGAACTCCATTTTTGTAATCGATTTTGAAAACTGCTGAAAAAGCATGAGTCACCCACAAAGTTTCAACAAGATACCACCCACAAACCTATGGTCAAGCCGAATTAGCGAATAGAGAGATCAAACACATTTTGGAAAAAACGGTTGCCCCAAATTGCAAAGATTGGTCGCTTCGACTTACTGATGCTCTCGCCTACTGCATCGCTTTAAAACTATTCGTATGTCTCCCATAGGCTTGTTTATGGAAAGCCACATTTGCCCCTGTCGAAATGGGAGCACCGGCTTATCGCTATTAGGACTTTTAATTCGATGAACTCAAGGTAAACGCTTTGTCAGTACCTGAACGAGCTTGATGAATTGCGCAGAGTCATATGAAAGCCCTGCATTTACAAAGAGCGGCCTGGGTTGCTCCATGACAAGACTATTGCTCTGAAACGCTTGAACTAAACCAAAAGGTATCAAGTATACAGCCTCCCTAAGCACATATTCCCGTGAAAAACTCCGCTTCCTGACCGCCCTTTCATTGTTAAGGTAGTTTATCCATACGGGGCAGTGGAGATTGAAAATCTGGATACTGGGAAGTCTTTTAAAGTCAATGGTCAACGCCTGAAGCCATTCCTCGAGCATTTTGACCATTAGGAGAATAGTGAGGACTTGGTAGATCCGCTCTACCAGGATACTCCTTCAGAGTAAATTCGTTCTCACCTTGTTGTATATAGTTTCTTTTATTTTTTTTATTTTCTTTCTTGCACTTTATTTCTGCTTTCTTTATTTCATTTGCTTTTCAAACATAAAAAAAAAAAAGGGCCCTGGTTTCTATGTCACCTCCCATTCTGTTGTGGGGGTACCTTTGTTGCATTGAGGACAATGTTTGTTTCTGTTGTGGGGGTAGGTATACACTGGTTGAGCCCTACTATGCACTTGTTTCATGTTCAAGCAGATGCAAAATTTTTCGAATCAGGTCCTATTGGTATAGTACTCGACCAGAATGCATGTAACAAGACAGACTTTATACACACTCCACGTCATCTCAATGCATTTACACAATAACAAGCATGCACAAAATCTCTATGTTTATATTGTGGACCTCATCACACCGAATGCTGTCTGATTCCCTACACAAACCATGGACCCTCTGGTCCAACTCTTGTTTTGCCTGCTAGTACTACCCTCTATGCATTATTTTGGCATACCATGTTAACTACATGCATCAAATTCTATGAGGAACATCATGCATAACTGGATTTATGTTCTCGTTTTGTCTTACCCCTTGCACCTATTTTGGGCCTTAAGTTGCCAAGTTGGTTCGAACCCTAGGAACCCTGATTACCAGAAATACAGTGGGTCCCATGGTAGGTGCGAAAGTGTCTAAAGAAGGAAAATAGCTTGTCAAACTGGGTGAGCACAACGGGCCAAGTGCACGAAAGGTGAGAAAGAGGTGAGCATGCAAAGGAAAAACCCTGAATGGAAGGTACGAAAGATAGATTTTACACGGCACCACTGCTCCCAATTTGGGTAAAATATAAAGATAGAACCATAAAAAAAAAAAAAAAAAGGGAAAAAATTGGAACAAGTGTGTATCGGCACAGTCTAACCTGCACTGCACAGTTGTGCAAAAGCTGGTGTATTAACTCAGACCGCAGATAACACTAACTCAGACTGCACAAATTTCTACAAGTTAGTAGTTTAGTATTTTCACCCCAGACCTCATTCCATTCCACATCCTCTCACCCCTATATACTAAACTTATGCCTTTGCCCTCCTCACACAAGCAATTCGAATCTTCGTTCATTGTTCCACCGTCGTAATTTATCTCCTTCATTTTCAGCAAGTGGTAGCACCCTGCAATTTTCGAGAGCATTGTTTTGATATTACATCGATTTCCATGGAGTTGTTTGGTTGGTTCGGTTCGTAGTATTTTGTTCTCAGGTTAGGCCTCTCGCGGCCACATTACGGGAGGGGAAGTTTTTATCTGATATGCATGGGGCCAACCCGATTCTTCTGGAGATTGGTTACTGGGAAGTTGTTTTATATGTTTGGGCCAGCCTTGCCATTATTGTTGTTCTTGCCATATCTATGGCAAGATCTAAAAACACTGGAAAGGGCAAAGCGCCTAGCTCCTCTGTGGAGCGGGCTGTGAAGAAAAGAAAATCTGACACCTCATAGCCGATAAAGAAAGGAAAAGGAAAGAAAATAGATTAATCTTCGAGTGAGGAAGTATCGGAGAGTGATGATGAGGAGATCGAGGCCATGTTTGCTGAGGCTTCAACATCTGTAACAGGAAAATGGCCCACCGACATGACCTGTGGATTTCTATTGTGAGAGAGGTGCGGTTGGAAACATTTTTGTACTCCCATCCAATCAGGGGTGTTATTCAAGAACAGAATTTACAGTTTGTGTGCACTGAAGTTCAGGGGTATCTACCTACCTTGGTTCGGGAGTTTTACACTAATTTGAGAGAAAATCAGCAGGTTGAGACCTTACTAGAGACCACTGTGATGGGTAAGCAGATAAAGATCACCACTGATTTGATAGCTCACTCCTTACGCATAAGCTAGCCCCGCCATTCTGACGACCTACCCCTTGTGGCATCACCGATTTTGACGCCCATTTGTTCGGCTGAGACTATGTGCACTCATCCCGTGACATGAGTGGTTTTGTATGCAGAATTAGCCGGGAAGCCAAGCCGGACATGCATTGACGAACAAGATTATTCATGATGTATCCTACCCAAAGGGCAACGAGAAATATCCAAGCAAAGAAGAGATTCAATTTTTATATGAGGTGATGACCGGGAAGTTTGTGGACTATGCCTTGGTCATATGGTGCATTATGAGAGACTTTCTGCAGTCCTCGACTGAAAGTAGGCATATTCCATTCCCATCCCTAGTGACAAATCTCAGGAAGCCGCGACGAGGGAGCGGTTAAAGAAAAGCAGGAGTTGTTCCTGCCGGGCCTATTACGAACCAAACAGAGGCGAAGAGCCGAGTCAGATCTACAAGACCCCAAATTCACATCCCCGGCATATCTCGGGCCTCTTCGCCTACAAACACCCGCACCTATGAGCACATCCCTGTCAAGAGAATGGAACGTCGAATTCGCGGGGTGGTTCAAATGCACTTTGGGGAAACAAACACCTTGATTCACAGCTCCCAAAGCTCGAGACTCATTTATCGAGGAGAGCCCGTGATTGAGATGCCCCTCCTCCCGACTCGGAGGAGACTCGAGGAGCTGGGACGACCGCCGACGGAGACGCTCTTCCGAATACGTATGACGCAGGAAGACATCGAGTAGTAGCATAGTAGCTAGATTAGGTGGTGTTGGAAATTGCAGAGACCTCTATGTCATGCCAACACCCATTTTGTTCATTTTCCCTATTTGTGTAGCCTATATCGTTATAAGCCTTACGCACTTTTCGATTTCGCTTATATTGTTCCTCTGGACTTTTATGCATAGTAGTTGCGTGTTTATGTTAAATTGTTGCCTCTATAATATCGATCATTTCAGTTCAGTGCTTGCATGACAACTTTTCTTTTTCTCAATTCCATGGTCCATTATATGAATAGCTTGGTTTTGTGTTAACTTGTTGTTATGTTCATTGCTTGAGATTGTGGTTGTGGTTTAAATTGAGTCAGATGGGTGCACACTATGTCAGAAGTATTATGTTTAATTCGTGCCCTTTTGAGAAACTTGCAAAGCTTAATTGCACCTAGCATTTTTGTTGGAAATCATAACCAGTAGGTATCACTAGTTTAAATCTTGCTAGGGACTAGCAAGATGCAGGTTGGGGGGGTGTGTTGAATACACAAAAGAGCAATAATTACATTGGAATTTAGCACCTCCATGTCACACTTTGCTCACATTTTGCATAAGAATAGGTACTTTTAATTGTTTTGCTCGACTTCGCAGAGTTTTCTTAGGTTTACTGCAATTAATCAGATACAGGATTCATGTCCGAAAGCGACATGGATCATCGAGGATGATGACAAATCGCTATGTGAAGTTTCGGGAAGTGCAACAATGCTGGGAAACAAATGCAGAGGCACCTGTAGCGGTACACCCCAACCCGCACCTGACACCCATGCAAAGTGGCGCAGGCAACCCGTACCTACAACGGCGTGCAAAAGTGGCAAGAGAGAAAATCAGACCGGCACAAAGACTAACCTCGCACCGGCATGCGTGAGAGCGCGGAATTGAGCAGAATTCTAGCTCCAATGGCGGGCACGTTCATCATTCAACTATCAATGCGGGATCACAATGGAAAAGGGTATAAAAGCTAAAGGATAGAAGGAGAAGGCAGTTTTGGATTTTGAGGGTTAGGTTTTTCATAAGAGAGATTGTTCTTTCTCATAGTATTGGCTAGGGTTTATAGATTGTATTGAAGACTTCACTGGGCAGATTTCTGATTTCAAGTTCATGTAACCTTTCGCTAATTCATACTACTCGCTTTTTCTTTCAAAAGATTTCAGACTATCAATTCTTTGGTTTTGCAATTGAATTCGATTTTCTCAAAGTTCCTTTATGAATAATTCTCTCTTCAATTATGATTTGCTTTCTAATTTGCATGGGGTTCTAAACTTATGTCGGGGTTCTACTAAGGAAACTCACCCCGATCAAGGTAATATCCCCACCTCCTTTATAATTTCAATGGATTGTGTGATGTTAATCACTTGTAGAGAAACTTTATAAAACCTTAGTTAAGATTTTCTTCTGACAACGTGTGAACGAAAGATCCCTAAGACACGTTGTACTTGATTACAAATGCAAGCTAAGAGTCTGAATTAATTGTTGAACAAGTGTTTAACATTCCTCGATTGTTTTTCATTCTAAAAGAGCATTTAAAGCAAAATCTTCCATCGAAGACCATTCATGATGAGACTATAAAATAAGAGGTGGGAATTACGTGAGTATTGGTGAGTGGAAACCTAATAATCCCAGCAATCATCTTTCTATTTTAAAATAGTCAATTTAATCAATCCTTAAATCAACCAACCATAACCCCATAATTTCCTTTTTCAATTACACACATTTTGGAGAATAGCTCCTAAGGATCAACAATTAGACCACTCCCTGTGGAGATGACTTGTGAACTCTCACAGTATTACAATGCTAGACAACTTTAATTCCTACGCTTGGGAATACAATTCAGCATACGAATAAGTACGAAGCATTTTTGGCAGCCGTTATTGAGTGCGATCAATCCAAATTTGATCCGAAGAGAGTTAGAGGTAATTTGCACTGCATTGCAAATCCTAAGACGTTTCTACTTTTCTTTTTAATTTGTTTTTGTGAGAAATTTAGGTGGGTGTTTGCTTGGAAGGGGTAGGATTAGTGCATGTCGGTTTGGACTCGCAACGAGCAACGCCGACTTGTAAGAATTGTACTTCCAAGCGATTGTGAAGAACCCATATTAAGTCCATTGTTTCAAGAGAATCAAACCCCTACAAAAATGTGCACTGGACTTGAAAAACCTGAACACGCATAAAAACGCTAGAAACGGTCAAAGGCACCTATTCTACACAAAATGAGAGCAAAACATGAGCTGGGGGCATTAAAACCCTATATAAATGTTGTACTTTTATGTATCCAACACTAAACTAATTAGTTAAAATTTTACCTTGACTTTTTATTAAAATTTTAAAAAGGAAAACACTTTTTCTATATAGATTATAAAAATTAAGGCTTTTATATTATATGCAAAAAAAAAATTTCAATGATGAAAATATTGGTACTTGGATATAGATAATGATGAAAATTTCTTATTACATTCAATGACTATATAATTTATAGAAAAATTTTGTTTTCAACATTAATGGTTTTGGGATATAGATATGTATATGAATTAGAAGCAATTTGTTTGTACATTCACAAATAATAATTATTAAAATGAGGAATATTTTAAATAACAGTTAAAAAATAATAATATTGCAAGTGTATAACAATTTGTTTTTAAATTTTTTAAAATTAAGTAATATGTTTATTTATTTTAAATAGTTTATATTTAGTGTATGATGAATTGAATTCCATTTACTTTTGTCTTGAAAGCTCGTGGTGTGACATATATGGTAAAGTTATAAGTATAGGATTTTTTTAGGGGGTCAGTCGTTGGATAGCTAGTAAAGGGATCGGGTAAAAGTGAAGTTATAATTATGAGATTTTTTGGGGGGGTCAATGGTGGAATAACAAAGGGATCGGGCCGATATGGACTTTTTTATTTCTTATTATAAAAAATTTATACAAATTTATAGATATTAATTAAAAATAAAATATTAGATGTTGCTTTAAAATTATATAACCTAAACTTTCTCCCTTTATCTACATTTTTTTTTCTTTCTCAATAATTTTATTTCTACTAATATATGGTTTCATTATTTTCATAACCCAATAATTATTTTCTCCAAATGTATAACCCATGGAACTGGGAATTTTAATAGTGTATGCTTATGTGCTATTTCAAGTATGTCCTAAAGAATCTCACTTGGATGCTGTTAAAAGAATATTCTAGGTATGTACTTAAGAAACACTATTGATATTGGTCTTTGGTATCCAAAATGTGATAATTTTGAATTAATATGCTATTCAGATGCAGACTTTGGTGGTTGAAAAATTGATAGAAAAAAGACTAGTACATATTCTCATGTGAATATTATATTGTCGTCGGGTTAGGATGTGCACAAGTACTTTGAAAGAAACAAACTCTTAGTGACTTTGGCTTAATATATTCTCATGTTCCCATAAAATGTGACAACACAAGTGCCATTAGTCTTAGTGCAACACTCTAGGACTAAGCATTTAGAGATTAGACATCATTTTCTTAGAAATCATGCACAAAAAAGGGATATTTCCCTTGAATTTGTTAGAACCGAAGACCAACTTGAGAACATTCTCACAAAACCCCTTAACGAGGAACAATTTGTTAACATTAGAATGCAATTAGGGGTTATTACGTTATAATTTTGTGATTAAAATTTAGTATCTCAATCATAGGGAAATCACTTGAATATCTTAAATAGGTTCAGATAGCTGCACTGTTGAAGATTTTAACTAGAAACAAATTTCACCCAAGCACAACTAGTCGACCGGTTTATATTGACTGGTTATTCGACATAAATGACTATAAATTACCATTTCTCGTGCATCTCCTCATTCTGCGCTCAGTTTCCTCTCTCATTCTCCTTCCTTTCTTTGTCGAAAACCCTAAAAACCTAATTTCTTACCGTAGATCTTCTCACAATCGGGTCGCAAGACTTCTCGATTTGGACTCTACAAATTCATATTCTTCGCGCCAGTGGTTTCGTTCATTTTTCTCTCTATAGGGCGGATTTTCTGCATCTTTGGTAAGTTTTCTCCCTTTCTTCTTGTTCTATTCCACTCGTTCTCTATTTGGGTATGTCTTGTTGGTATTTTTCCAACTGTGTTGTTGTTTTAGTTAGGAGACAATTAGGGTCCATTTATGACCTAACCTAAGGATTTGGGAAATTGCTAGAAATTGCTAAGAATCAATTTTAGCTCTAGTTCAAAACTGTTTTGGGTATTGGATAATAAGCTTAGATTTGGTATTGGGTTTTAGGACCTCTGTTTGACTTGTTATAAGGCCATACTGATTTTTGGTCCTCCCTGTGCATTTTTGGGTCTACTACTTGCTTGGGCAGCTGTGGGGTTGTGTTCTGTTTTCGACTTGTTATAAGGCTAGACTGATTTTTGGTCATCCCTATACATTTTTGGGTCTAATACCTTCTTGGGCAGCTGTCGGGTTGTGTTATGTTTTCGACTTGTTATAAGGCTATACTGATTTTTGGTCCTCCCCTGTGCATTTTTGGGTCTACCTGTTTTGGCAGCTATCGGGTTGTGTTGGCCTCCACTAGCTTATCTTCTCCGCGATTAGGGTTTCAGTTTGCTCTCTCTCTATTGAAAGAGCAGATTTTCTTCATTTTGGTAAGTTTTTTTCTTCCCTTCTTATTCCATTCCACTCATTTTTTAGTTGGGTATGTCTTGCTTGGTGTTTCCCCCCATGATTTGCTGTTTTGGTTAAATTGTTATGTGATTTTGGAATTTTGGAATTGCTTTTCCTACTATTTAAGAGTTATAGCAGATGTGATTTATGCTTCAAAAGGAAAATACTAGTGTATTTGCTAAGTATAATATGCATTTATAAGTCCTTAGATGTTAGTAATTTTTTTCAGAGTAAATTTTGGATATGTTAGTCTCATGGTGTGCTTTATGTAATTCTTTTATAATATTGTTTGTCATTCATTTCACTATTCAATCATTCTCAATATAAACATTAGTCTCAAAGCTCAACCATCCTTATATGACGCTTGTCTCTTTGATCATATACTAAAACATATGTTGAAAAGCATGGATATGATTATTTATTTTGGTCATACTCAAGTTTTCAACTTAAATGTTTTTGCATATGTATGATTGGTGAAATTGTCTACAAATGATGCTTGAATTGTCCGTTTGGACAGTTTAGAAATACATAACATCTATGAAATCACACACTTATTCTTTATGAATTTGATAAATTTCAATAGTAGTTCCCTTGTTCTCTGGGTGCATATTTGGGAAAGGTGATTGTTAGCAGCTTAGTTAAGCTAACTAATAATATGTTTATACCTTGGCTATTCCGTGTACTTGGAGAACTGTAGGGAGACGTTGCCAAAATTTCCTGAAAATGAGACTAAGCATGTTGGTGATTGATTCGTAGAAATTATGTATTTCTAAATGGAATAGGAACCACTACCCGACATGTGAGCTTCGAGATGATACAACACATCACCATTACAAGTCGAGCAGGAAAGATTCATCATATGTGATTGAATGATTTACTTTGCAGAGATAATGAGAAAATGCTAATAGATAAGATTTTGATGCAAAAGTCAAGAGTAAGCAATGAATATGAGATAGGAGTCTCACAGTTCTTAGACTTTGCCTTTAATAATGCACCGGGAAAAGAAATGCTCCCATGTCCTTGCATTCGTTGCAATAATTGTCTACAACAAAAGCGAGAAACTATGTATGACCATTTATTAGACAATGGGATAGCTAGAAATTATGTGAGATGGTTGATGCATGGGGAATATGAGTTTTATGAACCTACAAATACTGGCAATAGTGGCACTAATGAGTCTGATATGCATGATGAGATGGAAGAAATGCTAAATGATGCATTCAGAATGTCAATGCCAAATGAGGAATCTAAAAGAAGTCCACTTGTTCATGAGGAGTTTGAATCGATACCGATTGAGAATGCAAACAAATTTTATAATTTGTTGAGGGAAGCTGAGCATGAATTATATCCAGGGTGTAAAAAATTTATAAAGTTGTCTTTTATCATAAGACTATTTCATATGAAGTGTCTTAATGGATGGAGTAATAAGTCATTTACAATGTTACTTGAATTGTTGAAGGAGGCACTTCCTGAGGGTGAGACATTGCCAAGCAATTATTACGAAACAAAAAAAGTGCTCCGTGACCTTGACCTCCATTATATTAAGATTGATGCCTACCCCTTAGATTGTTTATTGTATTCAAAAGTGCATGTAAATGCGAATGAGTGTATTGTGTGTGGTGTCTCTAGATGGAAATCAAGTGATGTTCATCCTATAGATGAGTTCAATCAGTCATAAAAAAATAAAATAAAATTCATGTTAAGGTATTGCGTTATTTTCCCTTAAAACCAAGACTTCAAAGGTTATATATGTCATTGAAGACAGCTTCTCACATGAAATGGCATGTTGATGGTTGCATAAGAGGTGAGATGATGAGGCATCCAGTAGACTTTTTAGCTTGGAAAAACTTCGATAAGGCACACCCTTCATTTACACAAGAACCTCGAAATGTTAGGTTCGGTTTAGCAAGTGATAGGTTCAATCATTTTGGAAATATGTCAATTTCATACAGCATGTGGCCCGTGGTTCTTATTCCATATAACTTACCACCTTGGATGTGCATGAAACAAACATTCTTCGTGTTGTCACTCCTTATTCTTGGTCCAACTGCACTTGAGAATGACATTGATATATACTTACAACCATTAATAGATGAGTTGAATGAGTTATGGAAGGTTGGAGTTGAAACATATGATGCTTCAACAAAACAAAATTTTTGTATGCGTGTAGCTATATTATGGAACATCAATGACTTTCCTACATATGCAAATCTTTCTAGTTAGAGAACTAAAGGGCAATTTTCTTGTCCTATTTGTAATAAGGATTGTTTGTTATATCGATTACAAAACGGACGAAAATTGTGTTACATGGGTCATCGTCGATTTTTACCGATCGATCATAGATTTTGATGTGATAAAATGTCATTTGATGGAAATGAGGAGCATAGACTAGCACCCAAACAATTATCTGTGAAAGATGTTCTACATTAACTAGATGGAATGGAACATATTATTTTAGGGAAGACATCAAAAAACAAGATGTTGGAGAAAAGAAAAAGAGAACATGCTAAACTTGAGCACAATTGGAAAAAGAACAGCATTTTTTTCCAATTTCCATATTGGAAAACCCTTATTTTGCGTCACAATTTGGATGTAATGCATATTGAAAAAAAAAATATGCGATAGTATAGTTGGCACCTTGTTGAGTATTGATGGTAAATCGAAGTACCACATGAATAGTCGTCTTGACTTGCAAGCTATGGGTATTAGAGATCAACTTCACCCCTATAGAAAGAGGAACAGGTTATATTGCTCGTCGTATATTCACTAACTTCAAATGAAAAATGAATTTTGTAAATTTTTAAAGAAGTAAGGTCTGGGAGCGGGGGTTATGCTTCTAACATCTCTCGGTGCATACAAGTGAATGAACGAAATATTTTTGGATTAAAGTCTCATGATTGTCATGTTCTCATGCAACAACTCCTTTCCCTTGCGATTCGTGGAGTTCTACATAAGAATGTTTGTGCTGCTATAGGTGAATTATGTAGTTTCTTCAAACAATTGTGTTCTAAAGTGTTAAAGACTGATCAATTAGAGGACCTCCAGAATGACATAATAGTCATACTTTGCAAATTGGAAAGAATATTTCCTCCATCATTTTTTGATGTTAAGGGTATACATTTAATTGCCTATCTTGCAATGAGGCAAAGGTCGGCCGGACCTGCAATATCGATGGATGTATCCTATTGAGCGGTATGTTTCATTCAATTAATTGCTTCTTTATATATATATATATATATATATATATATATATATATATATATATATATATATATATATATATGGCAGAGTATATATATATATTAGTTTTCATATAGTTCATGAAACAAATCTATTGTGTTATGGATTGACAGGTATTTACGCACATTAAAGTCTTATATGCGTAATAATAGTCATCCAGAAGGTTCTATTGCAGAGGGGTACATATGATGAGTGTCCAAAAACACTCATTACATACTCGGGATTTAGCATGTTTGTGTTCAATTTTGCATTTAAAGATTGCTATTTTGTCATGTTGCTAATATTTAGTTTCATGTTCGATTTTGTAGGTAAAGTGGTGCAATTGAAGGCCTATTGGAGACTTGAAGAAAGAGACTTCGCAACCCTTCTCCAACGTCATGACGTTGAGGTTAACGATGCTGTCTAGTCTTCAATACCCAAAGTCGTGACGTCACAACGTCGCGACGTTGTGATGCCGTGATACTTATGAGCTAAAGCTATAAAAGGAAAAATGAGAACAAATTGAAGGGGGTTTGTAAAGGGAGAGCTTCTAGGGTTTTGATTGGTCATCTTTTGCACATTTTGGAGGAGATTTGAAAGCTTTTGGGAAGGAGAAACTTGAAGATCCTTGAAGATTCATCATTCGCTCGACCATTAGAGTTTTCCTTCTCTTTACTCTCATGTTTACTCTTAACATTGTAATGGATCAGACTTACATTATGTTCTAAATTCGTGATCTAGGGTGTTGGTTGTACCTTGGACATGAATACTATTTTTAGTTGCTAATTTCATATTTCTATTATCTTTTCATGATTTTTCTTCCTTTAACTGATACTCGTGTGAAATTTACATACTAATTTATGATTAATCTTAGTATGGTGAGTGATTCTTTGTGAGATATGATAAGTGAATGAAGAATTAGACACAGATCAGTTAACCTAATTAATTGAATAATATAGAAATTATCAATAATTAGGAGGCTTAGAGGTTCTTTGATTCTAATGCATCTCTAACACTTGGGGTTGAGCCAAGGAGCAAGAAACCTAGTGTTAAAGGTAGGTTATCTGACCTTGAGAAAGACTTTAATTATCTTAGATAAGAACAGTCTTGAAAGATAATTGCATAAGATAATAGAATGGAATTTTAGCACTACATAGTAGGATTGTACAATAAGACCAACACCCTAGGCTTTTACACCCATTTGATAACTCCCAGTTGCGAAACTCAAATATTACTTAGAAAGTTGCTTTAAGTTAGTTTTAATTCTGGTGAATCATCTTGAACATCAGTTTGAATATTGAAGAAATATTACAATTTTGGTACTTAGCATCCCACATATTCCCTGTGGATCGATATCCTTACATTAAGTACACTATATTACTTGACTAGCGTATACTTACGCGGTTAGGCACTCTTTGCACACTTTAGCGCCCATTTTTAAACACAATCACGAAAAACGCCATCGCTTTTGCCGTTGCCGGAGATCGTACATGGTTTTATGCCAATATTAATACCAAGGTTTCTTTGGTACTTTGTGACATTTTTTTATAATTTCCATTTTACAAGTATTTGATAAGCTTTATTTTCTTTGTAGAACACTTTCAAGTATAAGAGGGTCAGATGCGAAGATCGGGGTGTTGAAGATCTTATACCTTTGGATTGAGAGATAGAGAAGACTTTGAAAAGAATTCGACAGGGTAAAAGAGAAGCTACTCAGATGGAATAGCAACCTCTGGAACACTTGGAAGGATTCGGGGAAGAAGAAGTCGGATCTAGGAGAGGAGGTACTGTGCACCCTGATGGTGCAACTATGGACACCCATTTGAGACCTATGAGGGATTATGATCTTCCACCATCGGTTACTCCACCTGTGATCAGGAGACCGGCGATACAAGCAAACAACTTCAAGCTCAAGTCCATCAATCTCCAATTGTTGCAAGCCATTCCATTCCATGGTCTTACACATGAGGATTTGAATGCTCATATCCTGAACTTCCTGGAGGTGTGTGATACAGTAAAGTATAATGGTGTGTTTATGAAGCTTATTACGCCTTGGTTGTTCCTATTTCATTGAAAGAAAAGGCTAAGTATCGACTTATTTCTCTGTAACCTCCTGATTCCATAACATCATGGGATGAATTGCGAACAATTTTCTGGCTCAGCCTTCTTCCCACCAACAAGCGCGAAAGTTGAGAATTAACATCAGCAATTTTTTGTCAATATGAAGGAGAAATTTTTTCACGGCTAGCGGAAAGATCTTAAGGACTTGTTATAAATGTCCTCATCATAATTTCACTATATGCATGTGTTTGAATTTTGAACGTGTCATATGCACAGAGGAACCATTTGTACTTGCATCTCAAATAAAACAAGTCTTTTATGTTCAAAATTCAAATGAGGAAAATTGGCACACTGTTGTAGAAATACAAACTTAAGGGGTTTATGATATGAACCAAGAAATATCTAATAATGATCCAGAGTCATATCAACAGCCTATAACACTTCATAGTCAACATGATGTGAATGACCTAGTTGAGAATAATTTAATCAATTGGGCATGATATATGATAACTGCCTAAACAGATGTCTCACTATCACGACAAATATTAAGAAACATTGTTGACCGAGATAATGAATTGACCAGTGATGAGATATAGATGATGTGTAGCTAATAATACTTGTAAGCACATAAATATATATTATTTGATATATACGTTGTAATTTATTCTATGTTATTTATGTAACTTATTTATATTTCATTTTATAAACTACTTTATTATATAGGAAATGTCTCATCGAAAAGGAAGAGTATAGACAGTGTCTCCAGAGGATGACTTAGACAATCTACAACAGGACATGCAGTTACAACCTTTTGCAACTACTTCTACTAGTTCTAGTGATTTTGGTTTTTTAGATACTTCCACTATTGGTGTGTTTAATATAATTATGCTTAGCTTTACTTATGATATTTGTGTTTACATATGTTTAAGTTCTCAAATAATGAAAATTGATTATTTAATTTTATATAAGAGAATAAATTATGTTTCTTATTATTTCATTCTTACTTTTAGAAAGTTCCTCTAGCAAAAAGATGACACGGTCAAACGCGTAACTTGGATTTACTTGGCATGAAACCCAGGTGAAAAAAAATCAACACATTTCAATACAAAAGGCCAAGTTGTTTATCATGACAATGGCGAAATATTTTCTAGTTACATGGACATTAAAATGTATCTCAACAATAACAGAACCATCCAAGCTCAAGATTAACATCACTGCTAGTAAAGATGTAAAGGAAAAGCTAATAGGGCGAAAATTTATTTATAAGAATAGACATAAAAAAGGGTCGATCGAACTGAGCCTAATAGAGTTGAGATGTTTGTCTTAACACATACAAAAAAAGATGGGACGCCTGTTGATGATCGTCTAGCATCATGGTACGAAGTATCTAAATTTTATATACTTGTATTTCAATCATGCTACATACTAATTTTTTTGTACAAGTCTAATAATTATTTTTGTTTTTTGTAATGTCAGGATCAATTTGAGTAGTTATTATCCCAACCTAAAGGGATGTCTTCTTTCTTCTCCGTTGTTTTGCATCGCTTAGACATCTCAGAGTATCTAAGAATCAGATGACGTATGTAGCCATGATGGGTCAAGAGAGGCATGGACGGTTCAGGCTATGGATTTGGTGTTACCCTACCTTAGTCTTTGCAGGAAGAGGCTGGGGGCACCATATGTACTTCATAGGACAACTTGAAAATTCCCAAGAGATGCTAAGAGTTGCAGAACAAAAGTTTACAACAACAACTTAAACATTTGAAGAGCAGTTGGTAGAAGTTCAAAGGAAGACACGAGAAGAAGTGAAAGAAGAGTTTGATGGAAAAATTATAGAAATGCAAAGAGTGCAAACATAACTTCAAGAACAGATGATGCAACAATTTCAACAAGGGCAATAGTAGACTTACATTATACTATATTTTATATGATACATTCTCCTCATTTTTGACTTTATGATTAATATGTGTGATGGTTAGTTGACTTATTACATTATATGTTAGAATGTAAAACTAAATTTGTATATCTTTATTGTTTGGTTACATATAGTTTTTAACTATATACTAGATAATTATTATATATATTGTACTATTTTAAATTTTAAATTTCGTAATTGTTTGAAGCTGCTTGATTGCATACACAAGTTCAAAAGACTAATTGTTTATTATAGGTTTGAAAAATAAGAATCTATAAAAGACTAATTGTTTAAATGTAATAATTTTTAGTCACGATCAGGCAAAAAATCGTGACCATATTATCAATTTTTTGTGATGGCCATAACAATAATTTTTAGTCACGATAAGGCAAAAAACCGTGACCATATTATCCATTTTTTGTGATGGCCATAGCAAAAATCGTGATAAAAAAAAAAAAACAAGGACAATTAGCTCAAAAGGGGAGCCTTTGGTCACGGTCAATATGAAAATCGTGGCTAAAAGGGGCACATTTAGCCACGGTTTTAATTCTGATCGTGGCTAAAAGAGGCACATTTAGTCACAGTTATCATCTTGATTGTGACTAAAAAGTCCATTTTCGCCACGGTCAAGATGATAACCGTGACTAAATGTGCCTATTTTAGCCACAATCGTGATGAGGAATCAGGGCAATGTGCCCCTTTAAGCCACAGCTATATCGATCATAAAAGGCTCACATTTTGAGCTAATCGTCTATGTTTTTTGGTCACGGTTTTTGCTATAACCGTCACAAAAAATAGACCATATGGTCACGGTCACGTAAGAAATCGTGACTAAAACCTTTGCATGTGCCTACTATTGTGACGCTTGGTCACAGTTTCATAAAACCGCGATAATAAGTTTTAGTCACGGAGTTCAATGATTTGGTGATCGGCAGAATCGTGACCTAAAATCCGGCTTCTTGTAGTGATTTATTCAATGAAGAAATTCGAATGAAGGACTTTATGAGCAATGACACACACATGCCCTTATCACGGAGAGCAGGGGTCGAAGCAAAAGCAGAGGAGCATAACAAGTCAAGAGGCAGATCCAAGTCTAGAGGGAAAATAAAGTGTTATCATCGTGGCAAAATAGGCCACATGAAAAGTAACTACAAGATCCTGAAACAAGGAGGAGACAAGAGCGAAGCAGAAGACGATGCAAGAATATCAAGTATAACCTGCACTGACAATGAGGTGACCTTACTTTGCAATCAAGAAGATTGTTGTCATGTAGTAGAATAAGATGTCGAGTGGGTAGTGGACTCGGCAGCATCATACCATTGCATCCCTAAAAGGGAATATTTCTCAACATACAAAGTAAGAGACTTTAGTACGATGAAGATGGAAAATAAAAGTGTTTCCCAAATCACGGGGATTGGTCACATCTACATACAAACAAGTATGAGGTGTACATTAACGTTGAAAGATGTGCGACACATTCCAGACTTGCGTCTAAACCTAATTTATGTGCATATGCTGGACAAGGATGGATACAACAACTTTATCAAGAGGGCACTGAAGCTCACCAAGGATCGCTTGTGTGGCACGAGGCAGATTATGTTGTTCGTTGTACAAGACACAAGTAAAGGTGTGTACAGGACAACTAAATGCGGTTGATGATGATACCTCTCCAGATTTATGGCACAAGCAGCTATCACATATGAGCGATTGTTCCTCATTCCTATGGCCAAAGACAAATCATTAAACCCTTGTGACTATTACTTATTTGGAAAACAACACAGATTATCATTCCAAAAGAACTTCACTTGAAAATTTGAGAAATTGGAATTAATTTATTATGATGTTTGCGGACCCATGGAGGTAGATTTGCTGGGTGGTAACAAATACTTTGTTACTTTCATTAACGATGCTTCACGAAAGACATGGGTATACTTGTTGCATACAAAAAGTCGTATATTCCAAGATTTTCTTAAATTTCCATGCCATGGTGGAGAGAGACTGAAATCCTCTAAAGCGACTGACCGATAATGGTGGAGAATACATCTCCGGGGAGTTCAAAGAATATTGCTCCAAGCATGGAATTAGGCACGAGAAGACGGTTACTGGTACACCACAACACAATGATGTTGCAGAGAGGATGAATCAGACCATTGTGGAAAAAGTCTGGTGCATGTTAAAATTGGCTAAACTTCAGAAGTCATTTTAGGGTGAAGCTATTAACATTGCAGTCTACCTGATCAACAAATCGCCATCGCTCCTGGGACTTTAATATATTCTAAAGAGCTCGACAGGAAAAGATTCTTCTGCTACTCTCACTTGAAGGTGTTTAGATGCAAAGCATCTGGCGATAAAAATTAAAGGAGCAAAGATCGAAGCTTGGTGATAAAGTAACCCGTGTGCATCTTCATCAGATATGGCGACGAGGAGTTCAGCTACAAGCTATGGGATTCAGAGAAGCAAAATATAGTCAGAAGCAGAGAAGTCGTGTTTCATGAACACGAAACCATTGAAGATATGAAGAAAAATGTGAGTGGTGCAAAACTCACATATGAAGGTGTTGCAGATCTGACACTTGGACAAACTTCATCAGAAAGTGCCACTAATGAAGCAAAGATGTCTGAATCAGAACCAGAGACAGAACTCGAAGAACCAGTCATCGAGGAGGAAGATAGTGGTGATGATAGTGATACAGAGGTGTCGACTGTGGGGAGCAACTCTCCACTAGAAGAAGGGAATCTTAGCTGAGACTCGCCAACTAGAAAACGCCAACCATCAAGGTATCCAAGTTCAAAAAAGTGAGAGCTCTGACTGTTGATGAGGGGGAACCTGAAAGCTTCCAAGAAATACAGTCTCACAAAGACAAAGATTGTTGAATAAAAGCCATGCAAGAAGAGATGAATTCCTTATGGAAAAATGATACCTACAAGTTTACAAAACCGCCAAAAGGGAGAAAAGAACTCAAGAATAAATGGGTGTTTAAGCTAAAGAATGACGACAAGAAGTTGTTGAAGTACAAGACTCGTCTAGTGGTGAAAGGTTTTGGTTAAAAGCAAGGTATTGACTTTGATGAAATTTTTTCACCTGTTGTGAAAATGTGTTCAATTCGTGTTATACTAGGATTGGCAGCTAGTATGAATTTCGAATTGGAGCAACTTAATGTTAAGACTGCATTTCTACATGGTGATCTTGATGAAGAGATCATTATGGAGAACCAGAAGGCTTTAAAGTGAAAGGGAAGGAGAACATGGTCTACAAGTTAAAGAAAAGTCTATACGGACTTAAACAGGCGCCACGACAATGGTATAAGAAATTTGACTCTTTCATAATGTGTTAGGAGTACAAAAGGACATTTGCAAATCCTTGTGTTTATGTTAAGAGATTCCCTGATGATAAATTCATCATTCTCTTGTTATATGTTGATGATATGTTGATTGTAGGTCAGGATGCCACTATGATCCATAAGCTAAATATGGAATTGTCAAAGACGTTTGACATGAAGGATTTGGGGAGTGCAAAGCGTATCTTGGGAATAGAGATTCCACAAGATAGGAAGGCAGGCAAATTATGGTTGTCATAAGAAAGATATATTGAATGGATACTAGAAATGTTCAATATGAAACAGTTTCAGCTTTCTACACCACTGGCCATTTCAAGTCGAATAAGAGGACTTTGGTCCATCTATTGAGGAAAGAAAGGCAAAATGTCATCATTCCATACCTATCCACTGAAGTCTCGATGTATGCTATAGTGTGTACACGTCCATATATATCTCATGCAATTGGAGTTGTAAGCATATTCCTAGAAAATCTTGGAAAAGCACATTGGGAGGCAGTGAAATGGATCTTTAAATATCTCAGAGGTACCTCAAAGGTATGTTTAAGCTTTGGGAAATCAGAACCATCTCTTGAAGGTTATACAGATTCTGATATGGCTGGAGACCTAGATTGTAGAAAATCTACTTCTCAGCACTTATTTACATTTGCAGGGGGAGCTATATCATGGCAATCAAAGCTAAAAAAGTGTGTTTCACTTTATACTACAGAAGTAGAGTATATTACAGCTACTGAAGGTAGAAAAGAGAAGCTATGGATGAAGCGGTTTCTTCAAGAACTGGATTTAAAACAGAGAGACTACATAGTACATTGTGATAGTCAAAGTGCGATATACTTAAGCAAGAACACTGCATCATGAAAGGACGAAGCACATAGATGTGAGATATCATTGGATCAGGAAGGCTATTGAAGAACAACTATTTCAAATAAGAAAGATCCACATTGGACGAATACACGATATGATGACGGCGTCACATAAAAGAAAATTGGCACGATGTATCAAGAACACGGGCATGAGCTCCTTGTAAGGAGTCAAGAAGACTCCCACCTCCATTTGTTTGTTGCATGAGTCTGGAGGGGGAGATATTTGGGGTCCAGCCCATAAATGTTGTTGCAGTTGTAGTAGCTGGGTGAGAAGAAGAATTCTCCACCTTGACGCTACGTCGAGGATGCCATGTTTTGTGGATGAGAATTGGTTGTTGTTTCGGCCAATGAAATCGGTTTCCATTTAAACCAATGAAATCCATCCAAGGATTAAACCTTTACCTATAAATAGGCTATGAGGGACATAATCAAATGGGAATTCCAAGAGATTAGAAAGAGTTTCAGAGATCATTCTTTCAATCACAGATAGTTGAAAGGATAGGTGTGAAACAGTCGGGGTTATCACACCAGGGAGAGTGGCAAGAAACATAGTACTTCACAGAGAGAGTACCGAGAGATAAAACTAAGAGGATTGTGATCATATCCTAGGTGTGTGATATCTTGTACCAGTTTCATCTCATAGTGGATTATTTTCTCGGATTTGCCCCGTGGAGGTTTCCCTCATTTTGAGGGTTTTACCACTTTATATCGGGTGTCATTATTATCTTCCCTTCTTATTCTTTAAAGATTGACTTAACCATCCAACTACACTTTCATTTCCCGAAGGTTGGCATAGCCACCCATCTTTTGCTTTTATTATGTGGATTGGCTTACATTTCCGTGGATTGGCACAACCACCCAACTATTGTTTAATTTCTTGACAATTTGGCATTGCTACTAAATTGTTGTTTTATCTTGTGGATTAGCCTTGCCTCCCAATTGCTAACATTTACAGTGGATTGGTAAAGCCACCCAAATATCACTTCTTGTAATGTTCCACGTGCATCACTGTAATCCAACAAAAATACATACTAATGAATTTATGATTTCCTAATTCAACTTGATATCAATTGGGCACACAACATGGGCACCAACATGTATATACTTGAAGTGAAATTTACAGTCCCATATTCATTCTCAATAGCAGTTCAACTTAATCATACAAGATTTTATTTCATCAATCCTTATAAATGCCTCCATGAATGCCTAAGCAGAGTCCAAAATCTAATATATTTCATACCTTGAGTTTCTTGAGTAAGAAGGCCAGTTGATCCACTTGCTTCTCAACCTCTTGCATCAATCTAACAAATAAAGGGAGAAATGTTTAGTATACAAACAATTAGGCATTTTTGTGGTTAAAAATGAACCGGGTGGATTGAAAGCATAAACACCATAAAATTCCATTTTAACACATCAAAAAAATATCCTACAAGCATATACAACAATTTAGAGACATGGTATCATTTATTAAAAAAAAAAGACTGAGGAAACCTAAATTCCAAACTCTGAAACTTCTCCCAAAGCTATATCAGTTACAACAGACTATGTGTAGAAACATGGCAGCAACCGAATGCAATCATCTGATAGAAGGAAGCCATAATTGAAATAAATAATTACACTGATGATCTCCCACAAACAATTATCATTGCCCAAAAACAAACAAATTCGACCATGCAATGTCACATGGAAAAAGAAGGGGGAGAAACCTAATCCCTAAATTCTTTGGCGACCAAGAAAAATATAGTAACAATAATTGAAGCTCTAAATATGATATTTTGATCGTTTGTAACAGAAATTGCCAAACATAAATCAACAAAACTGTGATAGAAAGAAATATGAAGAAAATAAACATAAATGCAGTGGGAAGTTTGATCTAGATTACAAGTTGAAAAAGACACTCACCAATCAAAAGCAATTTGTGTTGATATTCGTACACCATTGATAGAGAGAGAAATGGAGAGAAAGTAGAGAGAATAGAGAGAGTGTTATAGATGAAAACGGAGAGAAATAGAGAGAAAATGGTTGGGATAGAGAGAGAGAGAAACGAAGAGAGTAGAGAGTGTAACAATGAAAAGGGTTTAGACAGGGATTCTGAGCGGGGAGGGATTTTTGTGTTAGAATGGCTTATTGGTTGCGGGAAAGCTTTATTGGTGACAATTAGGCCAAATAGGCCTAACTTTTCACAGCGGCATGGCCCGTGCCACGGCCCTTCTCGACACCCTATTGAGGGACCCAACCTTCCACACCTCCATCTTCATACTCATACGACCGGTTTCGCCCCGTCTTGCTCAAGGAGGAGCACCCAGCTCTTCCGCCACCAGCTTATGCTGAAATCCAACACCCTTTTTCATAGTCAAGTCCTCGACTAGCGACAAGCTCCTCGCGCTTGCCTCACGTTCACCCGGCAGCATGCCTGACCCCAAGAGTCTTGTCGACACTCCCTGCAAGACTGGAGGCACCTCTAACTCCCTAACACGCACAATCAGACACCATTCTCCTTTATCCTTATATGCTGCATGCACGCTAGCCAACATAGCACTCATTGTGCGCTCGTATGTTGTTGTCCCGGACCTAGAGTAAAAGTCTGTTACAAACTCTCCCCCGCTTAATAGCTTGCATGCCCTCGTGCAAGGCACATTTCACCATGCGTCGCCCTTAAAGATTGCTAGCTCCTCCTAAGCCTTTTCCTCTGTCTACGCTAATGCCCATTGGCATAGGGACGAGAGGGAAAAGACGCGGCTTCACACAACCATGCTCCTCATAGCACCCGAGAGTAGTACGCCTCCCTACACTCTCTCCCACCCCTACTAAGCTGCCCAAGCCCTGCTCTACTAGTCACAACTATGGCACCTCACTCTAATACAAACCTAACTTTTCACAACAGCATGGCCCATGCATCGGCCCCTCTCGACACCTTGTCGAAGGACCTAACCTTCCACACCTACATCTTCATACTCCATGCTAATCGGTTTCCCACTCGCTCGGCTCACCAGAGCGTTTTATTTCGACTAGTTTGGCGCAAGGAGGCCAACACCCTTCTTCATAGTCAAGTCCCTCAAAACCAACGATTAAGTTTCACGCCCCTCACGCTCACATGGGTAGGCATGCCTGACTCGCCGCCTTACCGACACCCCCGCGCCGCATTCCTCAACCACAACCCACTCCACACACACTCAGACATGGTATTCTCCTCACCTTATACGCTGCGTGCGCACTAGCAAACATAGCACTTCTTGTGCGCTCGTCCTCTGCTGTCCTGGACCCAGAGTAAAAGTCCGTTACAATACCATCCCATTACATCTCGCAACTATAAAATGATCAATAGTTGCAACCCCATAATTTCACCTTTCATTAGTTGTGGCTTAATATGCATGACACTAAAAATATGCTTTAGTTGTATAATTTTCCAGAGGCAACTAAAATTTGTCTCTATGTCTCACTTTTCTTGTAGTGGTAGTAATTATTTTCTTCCTTTCTTTTCCTTCACTTCCTTTGTTGTACGCATTTTTTTCACCTCTTTTGGGTGCATTTTTGGCTACCTAACCATCCATGGCTATTCATGAATCATGGCATAGCAGACTTCGTGGGCAACTGTTGGACAGTACTTTTGCATAGCTCTTTTTCAATGTGGAGATTCATTAACAAACAAAGTTAAAAATATCGGTTTCGATGGATATATCGGTACTTGGATTTTACGGATATATCGGAGATATATTGGTAGATATTTTTACATGAATATCGATATATCGAAAATTAACAAAAATACTTTAAAATTCATAGAAATACTTTGTAAAAATGTAAAAATTACGATAATAATCAAATATACACATTGATATTACATTGCAATGGCGTTTTTTTTTTGAAATTTTTTGCAATGGTCTTTTAAAACCAAAATGAAGATCGATGTGACTCAATTGCAATAATGAAACTTACCTTAAATTGCACAAATGATGTATTGAATGAAGACTTGAACACCAAGAATTGACCAAAGAATTTTTTGGTCAAGTCTTGCACAAATCAAGAATTGTTTGAGAGAGAGATCAACAAGAATTGATAAGTTTGAAATGAAAAACTAGTGATTTTAGACTATTTATAGAATTTTTAGAGTCAAACTAGCCCTTTTTTGGTCAAAAAACCATTAAAAATGAATTCTAGCCATTGAATTTGATTTTGAATCAAATATGATTGTTAGATCTTGATCTAAACGTTATAAATCATTTCTACCCGTTGGATAAAAAATCACTGGATGTCCATGTGTCACTGATATATACCCGATATATCGCCGTTTTTTCTCGATATTTTCCGATATATCGTCTATATATCCTTGATATTTTCCTATATATCCTCGATATTTTCCGATATATCGCCGATACCGCATAAACTTCAAGAATACACGCGGTCGCTCCATGCGCTAATTTCTAGTCAATAATATCATTGATATAACGGGTAAGACAAACGATATACTGGGCGGCAAGCCGTCTCGATTTTGTCCGATTTTCCTCAATCGACTATCGCTGGGTCGATATTATATCGATGGACCCGATTAGTGCCTCGGTGCGCTATTTCGAGTCTCCGTGACACAAAGCCAGTACTTTGCTAACAATCAAGTGCTGTAATTAACCCGATTTGCACATTAAGGTCCCTACTATTCTACTAATCCCATTTTGTAGCTAATTTTGTAGTTTTTGCAAGCTATTTATGCCAAAATTGTTGAGTCGATCCAAGCACAAAGAATTCGAGTCAAACTCAGCATTGCAGATAAGAGCCGATAAAAGAGAGCAGAACAAAAGAAAAGCGACCATAACAAAATCTTGGCCGGTTGCAACTGAATCTACGAAATTTCGCACGGCTGCGAAACGCTTCCTCCCCGCCACCGTTCCACGCGCCTTGCCACCGTTCATCCCGCCTTGTTGAATTCCCGCCGCCGCCAGAAGTTTTGCCTTTTGTTCCTCTTTGATTTCTTCCCATTTGTCCTTGTAATGCTTAAATGCTTTTGTTGATTTTGGTAATTTTGTCTTAGTGGCTATAAGCCATTTGTATACACCGTAAAGGGAGACTTTTGTCCGTGCTAATAAACTTTGGCGCGAAGGCCTCCGCTTTTCCCGCTTTTCTTCTTTCTCCTATCTTTCTCTCATTTTCTTCCACTTTCTTGTCACAAACACTCCTCGAGATGACAACTCAAGGGATGGTTATCTAGAAACCCTTCCTCCTTGAAGAGGAAGGCTGTTAGGTGCGTGATCCGGGCAAGGTACCGAGGGTTCCATGGTCTTCACGCAGTACTCACCGACGCTTTGTGTTTCCCTTTAACTCGAGGTGGGGTTTAAATCCCTTAGATTCACCTTTGAATGGTTATTACTTGATAATCTTTTTAGCTCATTGGCTTTAATGTTAGATCCATTGATGTGTGTTTGTTAGTTATCATTTATGATCCCTTGTAAGGTGAGTCAAGGAGGAGTTGTTTTTCATCATTTCTGGAGTATCACCATGCCTGAGTACCATTTTTCAAAGGATAATTATTAAGGGTTAGGTTTTATAGCTAAATGAAGATCCGGTTCGAGAGATGACTATAGGTCATCCTCCCCAACGCGAGGAAATGACCCTGGAAACCCTCAGTTGCCCTAGGAATCCAACCCCAATGACCTAACACTTCAAGGAATTCTATTTTTCATTTTAACTTATTTTATTTTCAGTTTTAAACCCTCAAAACCTCACTGTTTTACCAAACCTGAAAATCCAAACCAGACCACTCATTTTCGTCTCATCAGAAATCATTTGTGCGAAGAAAACCCATCCCTAAGTTCGACCCTAGAACCGCTATACTGCAGTAGCTTTGTTATGGTAGTAGGAGGAATTTAGGTTACAAATATTGTTGATTCCGGGTACACCTACTGTGGCACGAATCAAATGATACTGTACAAACTTCAGCAGCGACATGCGTGTCGTTCCATGCACTAATTATAGTCGACAATATTGTTAATATATCGGTAAGACAGCGATATATTGGCGATATTGTCCGATTTTGTCCGATTTTTCCCTCAATCGACTATCGTTGGCCGATATTATATCGGGATGGACCGACACCCTATCGTCGATATTTCTTGACATTTTTAACACTGCTAACAAAATATAATAATGGGATTTATTTATTTATTTTATTGTTGTTACATTCTGCTTTAAAAGTCCTAAATTCTTCTGACCTTTGTGATGTCCTCTCAAGTGATATATATGATTACTAGCATTGACAGAAGTTGGACTTTGTCTCTCTGAGTATCATCATGCTTCTTAACACCTTTAAAGACATATAAATTCGATGCATGAGAAGGAACAAATATTCAAATTACAGAGAGGGTTAAATTCATGAACTTATCAAACTAAATTATCAACTTTCTTAAAACTAAAGTTTATAAGATTTAGGTTTAATATGAATATTATTTTTCTTAATACTTTTTGAGAACCGAAGACGTGGTGTTTTTTACTCGACATTGGATTCATTCTACCCTTAGAATAGGGGGAACAAATTCATTAGCAAAAGAGTAGTTCATTCCTTTGTCTATCTAAGCATCCAAATTAAATCCATGCCTACCACCCTTAGTTTTTCTAAGTCTACCAAACAACAGTGATTATAGATACATCCATGCTGATGATTAAGGCCCGCTTGGAAGAACTGATTGGGATAGCTATCAAAAGCTGATAGTTTATTCACCTCCAATCAATTTTTGTTGTCTGTTTGCTAAAGATACTTAATCAACTCCTGATAGCTGATTAAGGCTAATCAGGAGTTGATGAGAAAAAGCTACAAATCATAGCTTTTTTTGAAACCCTTCTCTATAATTATCCAACTACCATTTTTTATCCTTATCTCCCTATTTATATGAGAAGGTACAATGATTTCACTTGATTTTATTTTTATTTTTAAAGCTTATTATATAATATGTAGATTATCTTTTTATAATTATATATAATTTTATAAAACATAATTTTATTAAATGATAAATAAATGAGATTATAAAATACGTTTAAAAATCCTTTATCTTCATAATTTTTATTTAAATTTTGAATTTAATGAATATTAAAGGTTATAAAATATTTTAGGTTTTATTATGGTAATTGAAATTTTTTAATTTTATTATTAATTAAAATCATAATAACATTTATGTAATTTTTTATTTTATCATAAATATATTTTTTACTATTTTATAGTGATGGATAAAATAAAATAGATATTATTTTAATTAAATAAGATATTCATGTAAATATCATGTTGAAAATATTTATTCATGTAATTTTTTTTTTTTACATCTCGCACAATAGCCTTTAATAAATGTTTGACAGAAAACAATGGTAACACAAAAAACACTAAATTTAAAAGGTTAACAGTTAATAATTTAAAGAAAACACTCCACTAACACCTGGCTGCTTTTATGCTTTCAAAATTATTTTCAATACGCTTTTCAAAATGCGAACCAAACAAATTTCAAGATACCTTTTGTTTTGTCTCTTTTTCTATATATATATATATATCTCAATCTTGCCTATATAAGTAATTAACCTTTAATCAGCTACATTACTAAGCAGTAATTTATAATCAACTATCAGCTACTCATACCAGCTATCAACTATCAGCATTAACTACCATCTATCAGCTATCAACTGAACCAAACATGCCCTAAATGTGATTATCATTTTTGTTGGTTCATCAAATGCTAGGTCAAGCATTCATAGAATATGTTTTTTTTTTTCTTTTTTTTAATTTCCATTTCACATTGTCCTTTTGTTTGTCTATCTGATATCTAGAAAACAGAAAAGGACTGGTAAAGAACAAGCAAGTTGAAGGACACAACAATCTTGATGATGAGCACACATCAGACTGAGCTGGCCTAAAACGTGAATAATAGAAGATAGTAGGAAAATTGGAGTTTAAAGCAAAAGTAATTCATTTTTTGAAAACAAATATACATATAGTCTATTTTTTAAAATATTTATTAAACTAGTTTTTTTTTGTGATTTTAAAACCGTAATCACTAAATACAATTTTAAAAATTTATCTTAAAACCATAGTTAATAAATATGATTTTAAAAAACAAACAAATTAGTTTAGTGATTATTTTAAAAAGTAGACTATATGTGTTATTTTAAAAAAAAATGAATTACTTTGATATTAAACTTGAAAAATTACTTTTTGATTATTCGAAACCAATAGGCAAATGACAAGATGCCAAAGCTTCTCCTAAAATGATAGGTCACAAGATACTTCTCTGCGATGACATGGCACAAAGACCAAAACACCCATGCCACATGGCGTGATCTCCTTCATCTTCTCCAATTCAGCACATTCCAACTAGCCCTTAGTATCTTTATGCATGCCAACCCTAAGAATGCTCTTCACATTGTTTTATCAACACAAGGTTGCAGAATCTAATGTCTTTTAACATGTGCAGCTAAGAAGTGGCTTGAACTCATAATTTTTTATAAGATCAAACTCTAATACCATATTAAATTATCACTTTTTCAAAAATCCAACTCAGAGATTTGATTTAATATAAATATCACGTATATGACAAATTTACAGTGCGTCTAGATGAGGGAGAGAGAGAGAGCCTGTATTTGAAGAAAATATCTCGGGCAGGTGCGTACAACATATTGTTTGGATTCACCACTATCATTGGTTTATTGTGCAACGTGGGGCTCATTCATCAATTCATCATGCCCGACCACGATTTAAAATAAGGAAATTTGGTACGTATAAATTCATTCATTGAACAGACAAATATATCCAATTGAAGTTTGATGATCCGTGTTGGAAAATTGAAATTTGATCTATATATATACATTTGATCATGTAGCAAAGGTATTTATTGAAGAACTATTTAAAGAGGAGGCCTCTTCTCCATATATTTAACTTTGGATTGGAAGTATTTACATAAGATATTCAATTGGTAGAACTCATGGAGTTTCATATTTACAATTCAAATTCAAATTTCAAACTTGGAAATTCTCTTGTTTTTCTCTCTTTGACTTGCTCACTTTGATTTTATGTCATTATCGTTTAGGGGTAATTATGTTTATATACATTATAGCAAGAGAATGTAGAAAAAGGAACTCAAAACAATCAAATGCAAAGAAAATGTATCCTTAAGGAGAAAAATTTTTCAACAGGACTGAAATTTATAAATACTAAAGCCTCTTATGTTACTTAAATTTGGACCCACTAATATTGAATCATGGCTTCCCCCTGCTCAAGATACAGTTTTTTATGCATTAGGTTGTTTTTTTAAGTAGGCTCTTTTTAATTTCTACTTTACCTTGTCGTCTTAAGTAAGTTCTTTTTAATTTCTATCTTACCTCCGCTGTAGTGCATGTAAACATAATTCCCCTTGTCAATTATGTTAAAGAAACAGTATACAATATCTATCAAAGAGATGATAGTTCCTAGCTAGGTGTTAAAAATTATAAGAAGCCTATGCTTGAAGATGGGTTGAGTCATAGGATTCGTATAGTAAATGTTAGTAGGCAACAGCCAAACGTCACTTAAAAATAAAAAGAGTGGCCAAGTGAATGAAAGAGATGGAAGATGGAGTCTTGTCCAAATGACCAGACCAGAGTTGTGGAATGGTCGAGAATCTTTGAGAAAGGACTGGCATTTTCTATGGGGAAGGGGATGAAAATAACGTGTAAAGCACGGACATGACAAACGAGTAGATCGAGCCACACTACTCAAAGCATGTAATTGGAAAAAGGCTGCAGAGCTGAGCTTAATATCCACATCCCTTGGATTCCATATGTTGAAAATTTTGCGGAAACGATTTAACAATTTGGATCCTAATAGAACAATTAAATCAACCAATTTAACAATCATGGCATAGTTTACAGAAAATGAAAAGAAAGAAAAACGATGTAAACCAGGACACATACTTTACCAATCTTGCAAGCCACAATGCTTCCTAATCAGTAACCTCAGCTATTGCCATATACTTTGACTTAGTAGTAGATAATGAAACAAAGGACTGTACCATAAACTTTCAATAAATAGGTCCTCCATCTAGAATGAACACACAACTTGTGGTAGACCTCCAGTCATTCAAATCTCTTGCATAATCTGCATCCACATATCCAAATAACTGAAGGATCACTCCCATTGTCTAATAGTATGATGCCATAGTCTATAGTCCTCCCAAAGTATCCAAGATCCACTTGACAACATCTCAACGCGACGCTTTGATCTGAGAAACTCTGCTTACCGCACTAATAGCCCGCGCCAAATCTAGTCTTGTACAAAACCATGTAAAGATACATCGCAATCTCACCGCACTTGCATATGGACCTCTTTGAGATGTCATGAATATCATCACTCATTCTCGGCATCGCGGTCAGAGACAATCTAAAATGATTCAGTATGAGTGCAATTTATTGGTTTTCTGTATTCCATGCCGAATCTCTCAAATACCTTCCCAACATAGCCTCTCTTAAGACAACCATAATCTCTATAAAGCTCGGTCTCTACAAATCTCATCCCAAGAATCTTCTTAATGGCACCCAAATCCTTCATGTCCAATTCTCTACTCAACAAAGCTTTCAGCTTGTTGACCTCACTCATATTCTTTGCAGCTATCAACATATCAGCCTACATAAAACAATAGAAAAACGATGAATCATCATCAGATTTTCTACATAAACACAATAAATATACTACATCTGTAGGCAATTCGAATCATGCTGAGTCAAATTCAACCATTAATGGGATTGCTTCAACCCATAAAGTGATTTCTTCAATTTACAAACCAAGTGCTCCTATCCAGGTTGGGTGAACCCTTTTGGCTATACCATGTAAACCATCTCCTCCAATTCACCATGAGGGAATTTTGTTTTTACATCCATCTGCTCTAACTCCATATCAAAATATGCAACCAGACTCAACATTGTTGATCGGATAGAGGCGTGTATGGTCATTTGGGAAAATATCTCATCATAGTCTACCCCTTACTTATGTGAGTATCCCCTCCACATGTCATCCCACCATTATCACCTACATCTCCAGCCTTAGAGGCCACATTAACATCTACGACATCACCTACATCATTGATTGATGAGACCATGATTGACCTTGTTCCAAACTAGGTGCACGCCCACCTAGGCGACCTCGCGCTCCATGTACACGCCGAGTCGTTCCGCCATCAACTCCCTCGGCTCCTTCAGCTCCATTAGATCCATTTGAGATTGCATATGCTCCTACAAACCATCTAGCTATGTATTCTAGGTGTCCTAAGAGAAAGACAAAGCCTTCATCATGTGTGACTCATTGATGTCCATTTATATTTGTAGATATTGTTATTTGTATTACATTGTATATATTTATATGATTTTTTTATATATGAAATGATCGATTGTTGTGTATTGGTTGTCATTTCAATGCAATTAGGATGAAAGTTAGTAAATTTTGATGAAATGTTTGTAATGCAGTGATGTGTATTGGTTGTTATTTTGATGAAATTAAGTTGGTTTGGATGAAAGTTGGTTAATTTGGAAGAAATGTTTGTAATACAGGTAATATGAATTGATTTTATTTTTGGATATATGTAATAGGTTGTAATATAGACAATTATTTGTAACTCAAAATTTCTATTTAAAAATTAATGCCACATTTAGCGATCGCGCATTGTTGGATGTGTATGTCAACATGACTCGTGACGCACTGGGCTGACATCGCTTCATTTTCAACTTATTTTAATTTTTTTTAAATAATGTATATTTGCCCAAAACTCTTGATCAAATATGAAAATATCGGTTTCGACAGATATACTTCCAGATTGATTTGGCGGATATATTCGAGATATAAGGTAGATATTTTACATTTAATATCAATATATCATAAATTAACAAAAAATACTTTTGAAATTCATGGAAATACTTTATAAAAATGTAAAATGACACTGTTAATCAAATACACATTGGAGATTACACTGAGAATGAGCTTTTTAAAACTAAAATGAAGATCGATGTGGCCCCATTGCAACATTTGATGAAGGGATCCCATCCGTCAAGATACACATCATACTGTGACATGGGTGTTCGATAATATTGATTATAGGACCGAACATGTCATGCATAAATGTCTTGACTTTGCACTCCACAATCATTCATGGATAGGAAATCTCGGTTCACCCATTACGTTCAGCCTGAAATCCTTGTTGCATTTGATATGAATGGAAATGACAATTTTGTTCAAAGATGAGGATAATTTATCATTCCATATTCTTCATCAGCAAAGCCGAAGGATTTGAAAAAGGCTAACCATAACTCATTGTGTTAGGAGGAAAAATGTTGTCGTCATTGGATGAATCATTGTATTGAGTGCCAATACTCATAGACTCAAAACTAGCCGACAATGAATCCTCATTGTGGTGTCTCATCCTTCGTTGTCGACCTCTATATGGCTTTCCAATGGCTCCAATACGACGACTAGCCTTCCTAGACCCGTTGGTTCATCTTGTGTAGCATGTGTGAAATCATCTTCACTTAAGTGAATGGACGTGAATGGATATTGATCTATTTGTCGATCCGCAATATCCTCACCATTATTTCCTAATATCACACCATCATCAGTCCCCTCTCCTCTTGAGCCATCATAACACGTAGAAGTACCAACAAAACTAGGTTTTACTACATGTTCGGCATGAATCAAATGAGGGTCGATGGCTGTAGGCTGAAGCAGGTCTCATGTCTTGGTAGAAACTTTCAGCATGAAGACTTTTAGGACAAAGCAAGGTCAACACTCGACACCTGGCTTTTCTCCAGCGTGGCAATTAGTGGATTGGATTCCATCTTCATGTCAATGGAAGTGCAACCCATTTAGACAATTTATTAATCCTCTTAACTTCACCAAACTCGCATTGAAATGTCTGAGAAAAGTGGGATCGAGGCGGAATTTATGTACATCAGAAGCATGTTATAAAGAATTTATTAAATGCAGGTTTCCAGGTGCTTTGTTGTTCTGATGGTGTTGGAGCTTTAGGGTATGGCCAAGATTTTTTTACTGTATGTATTAAGGCAAAAATGTGCTCCACGATTTCTCTCACGGCAAGAATACGGTTTGGGGAAGGGAACCTTAATGGACAGGAAATTCCTCGTGTGGGAGCGTGTTTTCATACATAAAGCCTGTCATTGATAAAAATAATTTAACATTCAAAATCTACTTGATAACTTTCATGATATCGGAGCTTTTACTTTTAAGTTTTAATGAGAAATAACACTTCTCGAGGCTATTGCTGCTCTATAATCCTCTTTTCGCATCTCGAAACTTTATAAGCTATGAATTGAAATGTACTTGTCAAATCAATATAAGTGTATGTAAATCCAAATTAAATTGAATCAATTAATAAGAACTGTAACCTATTGATGTACCCTCTACCTGAAATTACCAAGGCTCTGTAGTGAGTAAGATAATGTTGCAAATACTTTGTGAACAGCTTAGAGTAACTCAGGGTCACTACTAACTCCAGGTCTATATTGAAATCTTGGATTCAAATAATATGCTACAAAAGTGATTTAGAATTAGTATATGATAAAAGGAACATAATATACATGAAATGCGATTATGATATCACTTAATAATTGTGATGAAGAGGGATGTTTTGAGGGTTCTATCCCAACAATATGCGATGATTATTTTGACCCAATCTTTGGCATTGAGTTGATGTAAAATTTGCTTCATTACCCGAATCAACTCATACACAAATGGCATTGACGCGACTTTAATCAACAATGCGAAGAACCTGTATATAGTGCCTCATAGGATTGACACTAGCTGTAGACCTTCCAATATGTATGATCAAACACGAGTACCTCATGCTCCACGATCGATCGACTAAGCTGGTGGAGAAGCCCATTCATTACTAATAAAGATCTTCAAATTAGCCCTCTTGTTTAGTAGAAGACTTTCTAGGGCGCGTAATTTTGTCGCAAATTCATGCCCCCGAACGCGACAATATCTCACCATGCACCTTCTCATTTTCGTAAGCAAGCAAACTATGATTGTGAGATGAAGTCAGGATTTTCGTGCATCAATCAATTCCAAAAAATGCAAGAAATTTTACCAATGTCTTCAAACATCGGGTCGGGTCGCAAAGGCCGAGTACGAGTCCAATATAAATTGTACTCTTCATTAGCAACTTCCTCGCCTCTCCACAAATGCCGATCCATTGTCTCAGAATAATTGCACAACATTTGCTTCTGGCAAACTTCTCGATGACGTCCTTCAACAAACCATAAATGTATTTGTTGTCTTTATCTTGTCGAATGCATCAATAGACTTGAGGAATATTGAAGCCTCTTCTCAATAAATCCATTAAATTAATGATGCTCAATTTCATGAGGTCGGTCCATCCATCACACATACTCGTGCACCCATAAGTATTCCCATTTATCCCTTTGATATTCACACAATCTTCCATGTCTTTATACTCCATATCCAAAGTATTTGATTTTGATTTATATGGAGATGGTAGCTTTATTCTCATGCCTAAGTAGAATTAATGGAATTAATTATCCGGGTATTCAATTATAATATAAGATAATAATTTTAGTTAGAAACTCGAAAACTGTGATTGTCACATTCCAAATTGTCAGGCACCAATAATCATGTTCTTGAAGTGCGAGGAGTCTAATTTTGTGAGGTGCAAATAATTTCATATATGAAGAAATTTCGATTAGCCTACCATCGCTTTGATCGCACTACCTTGAAAAGATTTAATGTTCTTTTCATTTTGTCAGCGAAGATTCAGATAATGAGGAGCAAGAGGTGGTGATGGATCCGGTGTCTTACACTTTGAGATCTTTTGTGATGCACCTTGGTCGGATTAGTTGTCATGATTTCAAGGCTCACCACTGCAATATCTCAATTAGAAATCGAAGTGAATTCGCGATTTTATAAAAACTTAACGCCCCAAAATACTCCTAAAGATTTTTATATAATATTTTTATTATGTGTTTAGTATAAATTGAGAAAACTAGGAGATTTTTCGGGTATTGTTAAATGATCATATGTTAAATTTTAAATGATAAATGATTGATTATGATTCAATGAATTGACCCGGAATTTACGCAAGTGTTAAGGGCAAAATAGGAAAAATTATCAAATGAGGACCTAAGGGTCATTTATGATAAAGAAAATATGTCTAAGTGTGAATAGTGAGAATTGAAGTGCAAATAGAGAAAGTATATGGGTTATATGTAAAATTGGGAAAACTTAACTCAAAAATGGGTTTTAGAGCCAAACATGGCCTTATGATGTTAAGACTTAAGACCACATTTGTCTATTAAATGGCCATTTGTAAAAATGTATTTTGGTATTTGAGAGAAAAAGCTAGGGTTTTGGAGCAGACTGAGATTGGGCGTAACTTGGCAAAGGCAAGATCTTGCAATAAAGTCTGGGCGAGAAGCTAGGGAAAGAAGTTTCCGCAGACTAAAGTAGAGTTAACACAAAACCCTAGAACTTTTCTCGTGTTTGATCAGGAAAACCCTAACCTTATGTAAAGGTGGATTTTGATTGGTTGTAGATCAGTTTTGGGTTTGTGTTGGGTTGAGTTTTGAAGTGCATTGGTTAGTTGGTATTGTTTTCTGATCAAGCCAAGGGAATGCTCAGAAATAAACAAGAAGCTAAAAAGGAGTTGCAAAAAAATTTGACAAAACCCCTGTTCTTGTTTTGGCTATAGGTTAAGTTATAATCATCCAAATGAAGTGATTCTAATTGGTAAAGAACCATAAGAGCTAGAGCTACAAATGTATAGAAAGGACCAGGAGCAAATTGTAGCTCTAAGGCTCCCGAATATGGGTTTAAAGCAAGAGCTCTGGCAGCTCACGGGTATGCCTGCTTTTTGGTGTAGTTGTGGTTGTTTTAGCCATAATTTGAGTTTCACTCATCCAAATTGAGTGATTCAAAATTCTGGGTAAACTAGACTTCTAGGGGAATAATTTACTTTAAGAAATTGTATGTAATTTGTAACCCCAAAGTGCCCAAAAATCTGTCAAAGTTGAGCTATGTGCAGATTATGTTTTGTAAATTAGAGTAGTCTAGATGTAAAATGCAATAACTTGAGTTTGGTGATCCAAATTGGAAGATTCCAATTGGAGAAGAAATATTAGAACCATAGCTTCAAATGAGTGAAGGAACCATTACCAATTTATGGAGTTAAGACCCCAGAAATTGAAAATAATAGTAGGTGATTCAGTGAGTTGGGCATATCGACTAGTTTGGCATTAAAATGCCGTAACTTGAGTTTGGGTGATCCAAATGAGATTATTACAGTTCCTACTAAAAATAGACTCATAGAGCTATAATTTTCTTGAAGGAAGCATGAGCAAAATATGGCTCATGTGTCCCTAGAAAATTTTGCAAGTGAAGGTGTATTGGGTAGACATCAACCCTAACCAAAAATCCTAGAATGCACAACTGGTTTTTCTTTCTTGGGTTGTTCTTTAATTGTGCCATATTTGTGATGGATTAGGGGTTGGTGACGAGGAATCTTGACCCAAGAACGGGATTCCGAGAATTGGAATCAAAGTACAACAAGCTTTTTGGTTTGTTCTTCAATCTCTCTCTTGTTTCAAATTTGTGAAAGTTTGATCTACATTATTTTTTCATTGTTTTGAAATTGATTGTGAAATATTGAAATGATTTATGATAAATTGCTTATTGATTTGTTTTAAATTGATTTGAGACAACCGATTGCGAAATAAATTGCATATGAAAATTTGAATGAGTGTTGAAAAATAAATTATTGTATCCAAATGTATATACACTATTGTAAATTGTTTTGAATGACTTAAAGGCCCTTACAAGAATGTTAACCATTAAATTCGAGTTAAGGATAGATTAGTATACCAATAAGGGTCAAATTAGCAGTACTGCACCGAATGTAATGAAGTGTCACTCCGATCCGTAACCTAGTGGGACAAGATTTGTGAAGGTTCACGAATTAATTTTTCATAACCAAGATGCAATCCAACTGACCATATCAGTGGTTATAAAATCATTTTATACCGGGCTTGCGCCTAACTGGGACTCGCTACTTCTTCGTTATCCTATGCACCGAAAGCATAGGTTAAATTCGATAAGGGCAAAATGATAATAAGATTGAAAAGTGCATGATTTGTTATTTGAATTATTTAGTGCATATGAAATTGCATAACTTGAAATGACCAATGAATTGTAATTGACAGAATGAAATGAATATATATATATATATAGTATATATATATATATATATATATACCGCATTGGTCATTGGGAAAATGCACAAAATCACTGCTTTAGCAAATATCAGATGAATTGATTTAAAACTGAACAAGAGAGAATCAGATGGTAACTACCTGGGCATTTGGGAAATGCTTAGCGCGTTTGTTTTATCACGTTGTGTATCGAGGAATGTGTACGAGGACAAAGACCGTAGAGATTTAGAGTCAATGTCAAGCTTCATGTGTCAAGTAAAGATCCGACCATGCATTCATGTGAAATGATTTAATTACTTTTGTATAAACTCTGATTTTATTTTGTAAATGTTTTGATATTGAAAACTCTGATATATTTTATAAATGATCTTATTGAAAAGGGAATATAATACCATATGGTACAAATGTGGGATTTATCCCAAAATGATGGGCCTATCGCAAATGTTTTTATGCATATAATATATTCTATGTGATAGGGAAAAAACGATTTGTATCTATATCTCCAGAGCGCTGACTTTACATTTATTTTGCATCGAGCTAAAGCAATTGTTAGAAAAAAAAAGGTTGTTACATTTTATTTTGGTATCAGAGTACAAGTGAAGATGTAGCCATGGTATTAAAAATGTATTTCCAGATTTAGATTGGTGTTTGAATATAATTTTAAAAGTAAATTTATTGGTAGTGCAATGGACGCTACATATTATTTTGGTATCAGAGCCTAGGTTTGAAGTGTGTTCTACAAAATGATTTTGAAATTGTTTATGACATGCATGTATCAGACGGTATTATGCTGATGACATGACTCGCCGCAAATCTCGTTGGTCTTAATAAATGCCATGGATAGTTCAGTGGCCCCATAGGTTGGGAGAGGTGACTCGCAGGTCGCCCAAATAGCCCTACTAGTGTGGAAGGTGCAAACGCTCCATGCTCCATCGATTCGCGAAGGGGCGGCCAAGCAGCCAGAGGTGCCATGTAAATCCTCTGGGCAGATAGGTCGCTAATCGCAAAGAGCAAGACAACCAAATGCTAGCTGTTTCTCAACTGGCCACCATAGAGAATGGCAAATATCGACCTATAGATTTTCTCGGGAAGAAAGATGATGAGCCTTCCATGGCGGAAAATCGCTCAGCAACTTAAAGAATGCTTCTGACAAAATGCATTGTCACCGCAGGAGAATTTAGAGTGTGCGACCCCACATAGATGGCGCTTACCGCTGTGCGTCCGCGACTTTGGTAATCGCACCACCGGAGTGCATGGGAGTTCTTTCTCATGATTCGTAGCAATATGTGGGCCTCGGTATTCCATCCGGCAATATGAGACACAGATCTTCGCACTTGAAACATGTAAGAGTGTGACCGAGTATTAGAGAATTCACCCGGCCGAGCAAGTATGCTCCCGAGATGCTAGCCGATCGAGGAAGAAAAGTGTCGTAAATGAGAATGGCCTCAATGATTATATATCTGCCCATGTCATAGGATTCGCCTACGATGATTTTTCTAAGATTGTGACGTAGTTTTAAAATGTTGAAAGAGGAAAAAGAAGAATAAGGAAGAAAAGAAAGAAGACAAAAGAAAAACTCACTGCTTAAGCCCCATCACCCGCAGTAGGAAGTTCAAAGGACTGTGGTTCTAATCAACCTATAGCTCGTATCCAAATTTCAAACTACCAGAGTAAGACTATTCGACCGACAATCAAGCCACTGCAAGTGCACCAGGAGGTTCTTCATAGGACCTACTCCTCCTCACGGTAACACATTGCGGGAGGAAACATAAGGGAGAGGTCGAGATCGACAGTGCTCGCTTGCCTCGGATCCAATGGAAAGCCAAAGTGAGAGATTGTCCTAGAGCCTGCTCTTTCACATCACTCCTGCATCGGGGGCGTCAGAGGCGTAAGAGCAACAAGGACAACAAGAGTGTTTATCATCGAAGTTCACCGAGACAAGCAACACGTGACTATGGGTAGACCGGGAGGCCCGTGCTCCAACCAGGCATATGCAATGAAGGTAAAGCTGGAAGAGAAAGATGCACCTATGTGATAGTTGGTAATTTCTATATCTTTAAGATCTGCTGTACATGTATCAAGTTAGATCCAAAGTTCAACCTATTCTTACATTTGTACCGCCATTCGAAGGTAGTTTACTAAGGAGGAACTGAGATGATCTGCATGACAACCATCAAAAGATAAAGGTCATCTGTGACTGGGAGTTTACAGATTGCCTGGTCAAAACTGAGAGTATGGAGTTTCCCAGGTGAGACTCCAGATCTGCTGTCGCCCAGAGTCATGTTATATTATGATGATCAATGTCCCACACCAAGTGGTAGTTGATCAGAGAATGAAGAGAGTGACCTTTAAGGACATCGAAAGTGGCGAGGAAGTGACTTTATCACGAGATGTAGTGTCGCCTTTGATTCCTCTGGGCTTAGGCGATCAAGGTGAGTAGACTCAGATCGACTTTTTACCCAAGCTGCATATCAGGCCCAAATCTTATAACCGAATCACAATAACATATACAAAATAAAACTATCATCAGAAGGGTGTTTACGTGATAATAATACATACAAATTCCAGTCCCATTTACATATACATATACAAAAACTGTACATTTACATTTACATAATCAGAGCGCCAAAACTTACAGTGATGTACTCCTACTAGTGTGATGGGCCCAAGAAGCAGGCGAAAGATCATGACGCCCCTTCGTACCTACACGGATTAAAAACTCATGCTGTTTTTACGCTTGGTACATATAACTTATACATATACACATGCATTTATACTCTTTTTCGCAAACATATAACAAAGAATGTATATCGATTCATCATGAATTCATATAACAACTTGTACATATACTCAGATTTCCTATAGCGCATTTATACTTATTCAAATCTCACGTAGGAGTTACAGAACTTATGCTTATACAGGCACCCGTAGGTACTCACGTAGAAGTGAGCCAGATACGTATACCTATAGGTACTACAGATCAGAACGATGTACATTTCTTTACTCTTATTCGTCATTCAAGGTTCTTATCATATAACCTGGTTAATTACCTGCATCTCGAATAAGAAGTGAGTAGATATTGCACCCAATAAGTACCCGAGGGTAATCAGGATAAGATCGAGGTGTCAGAAGATTAGCAGAGTGCCAAAGAATCGACGAGATGTACTCATTTCACGTAATGGCGTCAGAGCACTGCAGGAGTGCCTAAGCACTTATCGAACGGCCTACCCATGTACGTAAGGCCGTGAAGACTAAGCAGGAGCGCCAAGCACTTATTAACTCGCTTCGCCATGTAATAAGTGTCGTGGTCATTCAATATCTGGTCTTAGGTATTCTATACTATATGTGTTCAGAACTTAGATATTATCATAGAGGCATTTAGGCTCACAACATCGAATTTCCGAGGCGTAAGGTACTCTGGGTGATAATTTTTCCTTTACATTACAAACATGAATGGACCCTTTCTATACACTTATAGATCCTCATTGGGGTCCGATGGACAAGTCTTTGGAATAACGGAATAGCAATTAGAAACAAAACACAACATTTTTCATGTCAGGAATAATAAATTTTCACACGGCTGAAGCTCTTCTACGCCGGCAAAACCCGAGTAGCCTGACCAAATTTCTCCCATTCGACCACGCCACGTGGCATGCCACTCCTCGTTGCTCGCCACAAGCAGGTCTCACGCCAGTCAGACCCCGACAGCCTTGCCTGGTATTTTGCCTATTTGGTCCATTTTTCCATAAATCCAACCAAAAACAAAGGAAAACTCATATATGATACAGAAAAACATCTCCTAAATGTGTTCTAACTCAATCAATACCGATCATAGAGATCAATTAGGGTTTTTCCAAACCCTACTTCAAATACTTGTAAGTTAGGTTAACTTCCTAACACCCAAACCGGTATCCATACATCTTACACCAAGAATCCATATCCAAGGGAGGATTCCTAACTCATCTTGTGCAAAATAGGGTATTACCAACCCAATCTTCAATCTGCGTTGTGGATTTATCTTAACTAAACCCTAGAAATGGAACCACTAATATCCATACAAACACTTCCATAATCAAAGCTTAATCCATACAAAACATGGTTTCTAAGTACAAAATCCTAGTTCCATACCTTTCTTCTTCTTTCTTCTTCTCTTTCTTCTTCTTTCTTCTTCTTCCTTTCTCTCCTTCACGTTTTATTCAAAATGTCAATGAGATCAAATTGGTCTTATTTGGTCTCATTTCATAAGGCCTTGTTTGGCCACCAAAAATGCATTATTTTGACTTAAGTTTCCTTTTATTTCACTTTGGTCCTTCAACTCTTTTATATTTGCTCCACAAGTTATGTTATTTCTATAATAGCCTCACATCTTTTTATCTTATGACTTTTATGTCCCAATTTGACAAATTACAAATTTACCCTTATATCTTGTACAAATTCCAAGTTTCTTAGATTTCACGTTTTGCATTTAAATTTACAAAATCAAATGAGACTATAAAATACTCAAACATGTCGAAAACGATCAGTGGTATATTTCAGTAATACATGGTGTGTAACCACCTCTCTAATGTGATATCCGTTATCATGTAACGATGGTTCAAAAAGTGGGTGTGAAGCCTACTCAGTAGTTATGATAATAAAAGGCAGAGTTTGGTTTATTAGACATCCCTATAGTTAGTGACTATCCGGATGTGTTTCCGGAGGAGTTGTCAGGATTGCCTCCATAGAGAGAGATTGAGTTTGTACTTGAAGCTGTTCTGCAAGCAATTTATTCCATTACACCGTATAGAATGGCTCCGGTGGAGTTAAGAGAATTGAAGCTTCAATTGCAAGAATTGTTAGAGAAAAGATTTATTCGTCCGAGTGCATCACCATGGGGAGCTCCAATGCTTTTTGTTAAAAAATAAAAGACGGTACGCTCTGGGCTTGTTTTTTATTATAGCAACCGAACAAAATGACAAAGGAAAACAAATATCCATTACCCAAGATCGATGACTTGCTCGACCAATTGGAAAGCGTGCGTCTTTTCAAGATTGACTTTACATCCGGGCATCATCAATTACCGATTAAGGATGCAGATGTGCATAAGACGACGTTTCAAACGCAGTATGGACATTATGAGTTCCTTGTAATGCCGTCATCGACAAAACGCACCGCGCCACGGCTCTTAATGAATCGGTTTTCCGACCATATGTAGATTAGTTTGTAGTGGTGTTTATAGATGGCATCCTTGTGTATTCAAATATCCCAAGATCACATACATACCTTCTGTGAAAGCAAGACCTTGAGAAAGTAATGAAGTTATATACAAAACTGAGTAAATGTGAATTTCGGTTAGAGAAGTGTCTTTTCTCGGAGCTAAGAACAGACGGAAGAAGGAATTCATGATCCAAAGAAGATGGTGCGGGATTATTGAATGGAACCATCAAGAAATGTCACGGAAGTGCTGAGTTTCCTCGGGATTTCGGTAGGTTACTACAAAAAGGTCTGTTTTAAGGGGTTTTCGAAGGATCGCGCCTGATGACAAGATTGCTCCAAGGCAAGAATGTGAGATTCGATGGAGGGAGAAATGCCGCTTAGCTTTGAAAAGTTGAAAGCATTCTTAATTTAAAAACTGGTTCTTACTTAGATCGACCCATGGTAAAGAATACGTGATTTTTAGTGATGCTTCATTAAATGGATTCTGGATTTGTCCTTATGAAAGAGGGTAGTGAGAGCGCACGCCTATGCAAATAAGCCACACTGAAAAGAATTACCCTGATGATTCGAATTGGCCATTTATTATATTTGCATTGAAAATATGGAGACACATTCTGTATGCGTTTAAGTTCTGATTATATAGACAAAACCTTCAGATTAAGATGGAATATAAGAGCTTTAAGAACTCTCTTTAAAATCTTCGTCAACTTGGAATTACTCTGGACCTTAACTCTATAAAACGGACTTTATACGCACTGAAGAATGGTTTAATCTAAGACACTGCAAGTAATGGGATCGCGGGTACTAAAACGGATGTAAGTCCATATATCATTCTACAGTGGATTGACAAAAATCAAATTCAATTACTCCCAACTACTCAAGATCCATAATTATCCGAATCCTTAACACGTATAAATGAATCATTATCCTAGAAATATCTTTTAAAATCCACTCAAAACTTAATTTAACAAAATAAATGAACAACCAAAATTATAAAAATAAAGAAACTGGACTAAATCAGCTCTCTGTTAAAGAATGAACACTAAAGAGGGAATAATCATGAAATGGTACCAATTTCCTATAATAAAACATGATACTCCGTTTCCGCTTCTCTGACAGATTTGTCGAAGATCTCCTATGAATGCATGGATCTCTCCATATTTCACTCATTAGATGTCCCTACTTTTCAAGACAAAGACTAACTATCTACTTGTAATTTTGCTCATTCTTCTCAAAATCGGGTATTCTCAATACTTCATACCCGCTTTGAAGATCAGATGTTTTACTAACCCAAGACAGGTCGCTAAAATCCTCTACAACTTCTGATTGATAGCTCAGCCATGTAATCTAATGGGTTATTTTCCTTGATTTTAGATCTCTAACACAAATGATTTTTTTCCAAAGATTAAATGGCAGGAAATTCTAATCATTCAAATTGATAATCGATCCCTTCCTACTCAATTATGATTAAATGGTATTTATCAAGATGAACTCTCGCTGTATTTCATTAGTTTGTCAATATATTTAACATAAACACAGTTGGAATATTCCTGAACCCTCGTGAAATTCCATCTCCGCAGTCACTAGAGGGCCTCCTAAATCGTAGTAGGTTCTTAACACCGAAGTGTATTCAATGCTATTATCGAGAACAAGTATTTACACAACATCAATCAAATAAACTCTAACCCAGAGAATTTTCGATTGTGCAGAAAGACTAGGCCATTAATAACCTAATTAGCGGTTTGAGCTTCTCGCAAGTCGCTTACTTAATCATAATGGAAGCATCATCAATTACACCAATTAATTGTATAGAAATCAAAAGAAAAATCAGAAATCGTTTAAATTTATTTCCGCAAGCAACATAAAGATAATAAGGAAAATTTTAATCCAAATTTTCAACATTCCAACAGATTGTCGTCTGGGATCCAAAAGAAAAATCACTGGTAATATATAACGGTTTTTCCAAGTTCTCAGATCATGTAAAATGAAAGTTCCAAAAGTAAAGCTCCCTCTTAAATGCTACAAGCAGAGATTTATAAGCCCAAATCAATTAAATTCCAAAGTTCAGCGTGAAATTTCTAAAAAGGCTAATTCACTATTTCGTGTTTAATCTCAAATGGCATCGTGAATTTGCATTATCTCATCCGTCGTTGTCGGTCGTGACCAGACAGCCCAGAACGCCTATCTTTGCCGCATCACTGAAAGTCGCTGCCCAACATCTTCAATCAAATTCAGATTTTCAGAGTCGCTCGATTGAGTGGTCACACCTTTCGTAATGGAGTCGTGACCTCTTTGACTTAATTGCTGCAGTTACATCACGGACCACAATCCCACGTCACGACCTAGCTCTTACCAATGCATTCCGTCAGCACCTTAATTCTCGTGCTGCGACCACATTTATGTTGCCACCTCTTCGCCCCAGTCATGACTTCTATAATGTGTTACGACCAAGTAATTCTCTTATCACAACATTCCGACATGAATCTTTTTGTTACCTTGCTGCCCTCTTTGTCTTTGTCTCGCCATATACTTACCGCTGACACCTATAATCTTTGTGCATGACCTTTCATCTCACCAAGACTCTTAATTTTGTCGCTGACGCAGAACTCGGGTCGCGACCTCAATTGATATTCACTTCCTTCCGGTCGCAACCCCAATTTTTTAGTTGCAACCATTTTCCTTACTCCAACCTCTATTTCAGATCGTGACCTCAAAATGGCGTCGCGACCTCATGGTTGCTCTTTCTCGAGCAGGTTCAAGGTCTCTGCTTAAATGTAATTGCGACCTAAAATGATCATCATACCTCCCTTGGTCAACTTGAGCATGAATGCAACCTGAAAACCTCCCATGTAGAGACCCCAATGGCTTGCAAGTCTGAACTGAAAAACAATGCCACACCTCGAAGGAGTCTTCCATTTGCTGACTAGTCGCAACCCTGGGGCTTTCCCGCCAGAGACCTCATCTATGGGCTCTTAATTAACCGATCAACGCCAATTCCCAAGTTTATGCTATGAACTACATTGTCTTCATTCTGGCATCGCGACCCCGATTCTTCCTTGAATGTTCTTTCTGCCTCAAAGAATCCTTCCTTGGCTCAGAATGCAGCTTGTCAGCCTTTTAATCACAGAATTTCCCGCAAATAAATTACAAAATATCCATGTTTCACTATATTAACTGCATTTATATTGTAATGATAAATTAGAAAGGATTAAAAACCAACAGTTTTTTATCATCAACGGGGAAAAGTGTTTCATCTACACCTGCTAAAAGAGTCTTAAGTATTTGCCTCTCACAACGAGAGCCTAACTCAGACAATCAGAATGATGGAATCGATTAAAGGATTGTGATCAGGTGATTGATTATCACCCTAGAAAGGCCAATGTAGTATGCATGAACAGGAAAGAGTAAACGCTACAGCACAATGCCTACTATTGATATTGATAAGAATATATAAGAGTTCATATTGTGACCGATCGGTTAATCATGCAGAGGCACAAAAGAATCACAGAAAACTGCAAACAATTGTAAATCGAATAGGGAAGGGAAAGAAACTGAATTTACAATAATGTACATGTATTTGAAAGACATAGACTGGCTCAGGTAAATTCAATGATGATGAGCTAGGAATCCACCTCGAAGAGGCGCGTGGATCTTTACAGTGCATCCAGGATAATGTGATGGCTAGGATATAAAGACTTCAGCATCGGTGGTCCTAATGAAAAGTAGATGTTTTAATTCTGTGACCAAATGTATGGTGTTTTAGAAAGTGAAAGCTCGAACATCTGTCTTTCCTGGATTGTTACAAATTAATTAATACCTGGCTGAAATGGACCGAATCACTATGATCTTTAGTGGCCTGGTGCTACCGCTGATGTGAAGAAAGCATGACTCAATTTGGGTCGTGGTAGACCGATCAATTGGGTTAGTCATCTACTTACACCACCTCATCACTCACATCATGAGGTCACAGGCAAATAGCTCCCGCCATGCTGGATTCCAATATCCATCATTTCAAATAGAGATCCGAGGTTCACCTTGAGATTTTGGGGAAAATTGCAAGAGGCTTTAGGCACTCAACTGAATTTCAGCACAACGTTCCACCCACATACGGATGAACAATCAAAAAGAGTGATCCAAGTGTTGGAAGATATGCTGAGAAGTTGTGTGATCGGCTATGGTGGGTAATTGGATAGACATTCCTCTAGTTAAATTCAGGTATAACAATAGCTTCCAATGAGAGATTGAATGGCGCCTTATGAGGCGCTTTACGAAAGAAAATGCACCAATATGTCGGGACCGAAAGTTAAGCGAAGAAAGTGATTGGCCCTGGACTTGATTCAAGAAACCAAGAAAATGCGGAAAATAATTAGAGAAAATAAAGTGGCCACGATAGGCAAAATCATACGCGACATGAAAAGTGCTAAATTCATATGAGATCTACGATAAAGTTTTTTTGAAGGTACGTCAAAGAAAGTAATGATTGAAGAAAAGAAAGCTGAGCCCTAGGCTTATCAATACGGAGGCACAGGAAAAGGGGCCCAAAGGGCATATAGATTACTTACCTCCATAATTGAAAAGATCCATAATGTATTCCATGTATCAATGCTACTGAGTACAAAGTTGCAGATGACATCACATGTAGTCTCTTTGTGAGACAATCTGAGCTTAGATCCATTTCGATGTATGAGGAAAAGCAAGTGAGATCTTGGTTCCTGGGAAGGAAAGAATCATGAACAAGCTAATTCCATTAGTCAAAGTGTTGTGGAGAAACCACAAGACCGGTGAGCCACATGGGAAAGGGAAGAAACGATGGCGGCAAATAATATCTACAATTATGTTCAATGAAGGCAATTTCGATACAAAATTTTCTGCCGAGAGTTGTAACGCTCTCTTAAAAATAATTCCAATATTTTATAATATTTTTGTATTATGTATTTAGGTATAAATTGAGCAAGTTGTATCTTTCTCGCATTGTTAAATGACTTCATGTTAAATGTTAAATGATAAATGATTATTTATGATTCAATGAATTAACCTAACTCACTGTATGTTAAGGAAAATGGGAAAAATTATCAAATGAGGGGATCATGGTCATTTATGATAAAGAAAAGATGTCATGCGAATAAGAGACTGAAGAAAACAAAGATGCGATATGGGTTATATATGGAAAACTTGAGAGGAACTTAACTCGTATCGGGTTTTGTGAGCCAAACATGGCCCTAAGGATGTTGGGCGACTAAGATCATATATTCTCATTGGTCTATCAATGACCATTTACAGCAAACGATTGGTACTGAGAGAGAGAAAGCTTAGCTTTGAGTGAAGATCAAGAGATTGTGTGAAGCAACCTGTTTCAAGAAAGATCTTACAAGAAAGTTCAAGGAGTGAAGCTAGGCAAGAAGCTTCAAGAGATTCAAAGTATGAAGACAAACTCAGAACTCTTTCTAGGCTTCGATTTAGGAAACCCTAACCTTATGTAAAAGGTGGATTTTGATTGGTTGTAGATCAGTTTTGGGGTTGTGTTGGGTTGATTTTTAAGGTATCATGGTTTATCAAGGGGATTGGTTTTGAGGAATGTTCAGAAAGTAAACATAAAGCAAATAGTTTACTAGAACAATTTGCTCAAAATTCAAAGTGTTCTTGTTTTACTACAGTTAAGTTATAATCAACTAAATGAAGGATTCTAATCTATAAAGAACCATAAGAGCTGAGATACAAGGGTAAGAACTAGGAGCAAACAGAGCCCAAGGCCCGAATATGGGCTTAAAGGTGAGTTTTGGGTAGCTCACTGTATGCCTCATAGTGGTAGTTGTGTGTTTGAATATAAGTTGAGCTCTTCACTCATCCAAATTGAGTGATTCAAAATTTGCAAATAGACTCTCTAGGAAACAATTTCATTTTAATAAAGTGTATAATTTATAACCCTATGCCCAAAATCTTTCAGTTGAGCTATGTGCAGATTCTGCTAAAATTAGAGTAGTCTAGATAACAAATGTACAACTTGAGTTTCTTGATCCAAAATTGGATGATTCCAATTGGAGAAAAACCTATAACCATAGATTCAAATGATTTAAGGAACCATTACCACTCTATGTGAAGATATCCCAGAATTTGAAATTAACTGAGATCCAGCGATGGTTATCAACTAGTTTGGTATTAAAATGTCGTGAATTTATTTAAGTCATTTAAATGATTATTATAAATCTCACTAAAATAGACTCATAGAGATATAATTTTCTTTGAAGGAAGGTATGAGCAAAATATGGCTCATGTCCCCAAAATTGCAAGTGAATGTGTATCGGGTAGACATCAACCCAAACCAAAAATCCTGTAATGCACAACCGATTTTCTTTCTTGTGTTATTCTTTAATTGTACATATTTGTATGGATTAAGAGTTGGTGACGTGGTGGGAGTTTGGACCCTAAGAAACGGGATTCCAAGAATTGAATCAAAGTACAATGTGTTTTTTTGTTTGTTCTTCACCCTCTTGCTCTAAATTTGTGAAAGTTTGATCTATACTCTTCTTTCATTGCTAGAAGACCATTCCCAAATTTCGACCCGATCGGGCGAATCCGAACCGAGTCTAGGTTGCTCGCCGAGTTCATTTACCAAAACATATATAAAAACAAATAACCGTTAGTCGACATTCCATTTCCAAGGTATAAACACTTTCAACTATGTGCGAAAGTGATTTCAATCTCTGTGAGGGCTCATAAAACATTTACATTTAACAAATGCATTTACAATGAAGGCATCTCCATGCCCATTCAAAAATAATATACAAAATCATTTTAAAGTTTAACCTTTTCGATCACAAAACATCAATTGTTCACAAGTAGGATGGATGCATATGACGGAGTATATACTTTTACTCCACACTTTCTTGATGACTCTCTCCTCGATCTTGTCCTCTTCATTCTTGTTCACTTTCGATACTGGGCAAGATAGATAAAACTATGCGCTAAGCATTTTCATGATTAAAGGGTTCTATACGATTCTCTCTTTATTTCAACTTTTAAATCAATCATGCAATTTCATAAGACAATGCTTTGTACTTTCTTAAATGACCAATACAGACAATATATACATAAAGATATATTTCCATTTAATCAATTACAATCTATCAGTCATCTCAACTATGCATTTTCATGTGCAAATAAATCATCTACATCATAAATCATGCACTTTTCATTCATACTATCATTTACATTTTAGCCTCTTATCGAATTTAACTCTATGCTTTCGCAAGCATTGCGATAATGAATCACCCCATGGTCCTAATCATTATTTCGTAAACACGCTTATAAAAAATATGTAATTTGGGTCATGTGATACTACCGATACTATCCCGCTTAGGCTACGTGATCTAAGATGCCACACAAGACGCTTGTTCGACCTTATCGGGTATACCAATTCTATCTTTAACTCGAATTTACCAGCTAATATTCTATTAAGGGCATTCAAATCATTTTTAGAAAATACAAAGATAGTATGTATTTTTATACAAACAACCATTTCCTTAATAATTATGCAATTTTCATGTCATTCATTTTGCAATCAATCGAATTTCAATTTCTATAATCTTAAATCAACTTGCAATCATTTCACAATTTATTTGCATCAAATCAATTTAAAACAATTCAACACATGTAATTCAAACATTTTGGGGATGTGAGATTCGAACACGTAGAGAAAGGTGTGTAACAAAACCCAAAAGCTGGTGACTTTGATTCCAATCCTCGACCCCGATCTTAGTTCGGGTTTTCTTCCTCGTCGCCTCCTATTCCAATACACCAAATAACACTATTATACAGCGCATTCAGACGCCCATTTCCTGGGCCTATTGACCACTATCAACCTACGGAAACCTGTGTCTCATATCATGAGACCCATACGTGAATAAAAATGGTCAAGTCGGCCCATACATTCATACTCACCAGAATGTATATTTTATACCAAAATAAGTTAATTTACAATTTGTTTTTATTACAATTTATCCAAAATCGGGGTCTTTACCCGATTTTTACAAAATAGCATACAAACAAGGCTCACATATGGCCATTTCTTCATTCTAAGGCTCCTGATGCTGTCCCATCCTCAGTGAACCTTCAAGGTCTAAATAATTTTTTCCCCACAGGTGAGCAATGCCTAGTAGTGGAATTATCCTACATGGGTTACTCCCCACCTAAGTGCTCATGCAATGGCAAACCAAACATTCAAGCAAAACATACATGTTCCTACCAAATGTCTACATGAAACACCTAATGGCACGACTCACCCTTTTCCCACTTCTCGAGCTCGCGCACTCCCTCTTGCATGCCTGGCTAAGCGTGAGAAAACACTGCTTTCAAACAAAATGTTTTTGTTCTTGAAAAACATAATAATCGAATTTCAGAAAATCTATTAGACAACCCTTCGAGGTGAATTGCTAGATAACTCTCCGAACAACTATGAGTATTCCTCCGAGATGAACCATCGACAACTCTCCAAGGCAATTCTTCGAAAAATCTTCCTTGAACTACTTAGCAATTACGCTTTCACATGCACTCACACTCATTATTCTAAATATCCTAATGCATACGAAATGCAATATGCCATTTCACAACAATTCATGTTAATATATTAAGTGCATGTATATGGGTCACGGAATTTATCCACAATCATCATGTTATTAATTCATACATTGCAATAACATAAAATTAGCTCACATGGGCTAATATAAAATCCGGTAGTCCGTCTTGGGATTGCCCATAGCATCACACAAATAACATAACATGTTATTCAATCAAACAATAACATATTCACACTCAAGGCCACACACACAAACAACCCATGGTCAAGCTCGACTTGATTAGTGCTCAAAAAGTGCTATTTCAGCCCCGCTTATTGCAAGTTTTGTTTAATTTGTGTACTAACTGTAATTAACCTAATCGGGTACATTAAGGTCCCGCTATACTAACAATGATTTGTGGCTAATTTGTAGTTTTGTAAGCTAAATCCTGCTAAAATTGTCGAATGATCCAAGCATCAAGAATTCGAAATAACTCAACATTGCAGATCGTAAACCGTGAAGGAAAAAGAGCAAAAATGCAAGGAAATCAGGGGTCACCAGAATTTCAGATTACGAATTTCGAGTCATGACTCGCCATTTTGTTCATATTCTAATTTCGTAGTTTCCTTTGCTCCTCTTGATTTCTTCCTATTTGTCCTTAACAATTAACTCGCTGTTGATTTTTGGTAATTTGTATTGTTTCTGGGCAAAGATATGTCAAGCAAACACTGTAAACTGCAGATCTCTTTTTAAAGGCCTAATGATAAAGTGCTGAAGCTTTCAAAGACTTCACTCTTCTTCTTTCTCTCATTTTCTCTCTTTTTTTCTCTTACTTGTCGCCAAACACCCTCCGAGGACGACAACTCCGAGGATGAGTGGCTAGAAACCCTTCCTCCTCAAGGAGAAGGCTATCGCGTGATCCGGCAAGCGCCAGAGGTTTCCAAGGATTTTCACGCATGTATTCACCGCGCTTTGTGTTTCCTTGAACTAGGTAGTTTAACTAGATTCACCTTGAACGGTTATTACTGTAAGCTGGGCTATTTGATGTTTAATGTTAGCTCCATTGATGTTTGTTAGTTATCATTTATGATCCATCATGAGTCAAGAGAGTCATTTTCACTACCGAGATCACGATGCTCCGTGGATTACCAATTTTTCAAAGGATAGTTATTAAGGGTTAGGCTTTATATTAAATGAAGATCCCGCTCGGGAAATGACTATAGGTCATCCTCCGCGAGGAAAGGAATCTCTAGAAACCTCACTGCCCTATGAATCCGACCTCGCATCTAACACTTCATGAGTTCTATTTTACATTTTAACTTGTTTTATTTTCAGTTTCAAACACCCAACCCATCGTTTTACTAAATCTAAAATCCAAAACGACCCACCATTTTAAATTATCAGAATCATTTTGCAAGCAAGAACCTATCCTCGAAGTTCAACCCTAGAAAGCGCTTATATCATAGTGAGCTAGCTACGCAGTGAGAAGGTATAGGTTTATAAATTTTGTTGGTTCAGCCTTCTAGCTACACGTTTACGCAAGGACCGAACTGTGGAGGAACCACTTAGCATTTCTTCACTACCCAAATC